>JAWZYV010011571.1:0-411893 GCA_038373885.1 Cheiracanthium punctorium
ATGAAGAAAGTTTGGATTAATTCAAACCAAAGTAAATTATTGAAAGGTTCCCAATTTTAACTTCCATCATGAAAAATTCAATTTTAATAGAAGGTGCTGAAACTTAGGAATGGTTTCAGTTTTCCTAATCTAAGGGGCGCCTGTGTGCGCTGCACTCATTGCACACATAGGCGGCGCGGCCCTGCATAGAAAGAGAAAAAAAGAAATTATCTACCTCTGTCAGGAAACAGTAGAAGCATCGGCGACTCGTCATTAGGGGCCAGAGGGTCCAGCCCCATCGTCTATTCTAAACCTCTTGCTGTTATGTAAGCCCCACCAGTGGCCGAGCTCATTGCACTCTCAACTGCGATATAGAAGATGCCTGGTTCAAACACAGGTCGTTTCTGCCGCCCTCGCCGTTTAGAGTGTTTTGTTGTTTTCTTTTAAACTTAGCGTAAATACGGGTTAGGAGAACTTAGAAAGACCCCCTACGGAGGTAATTCTATCATCAGTCTAGATCCTTTTTGCAGATAATCAGCTGTAATCCCCCCCCCCAAAAAATAATAATAATATCCTATTATGTAAAGGACGAAATGTCCCGAATTGCATGGGACAGTCCCATATTGTCCTGCATTTAAAAGCAGTCCCGTTTTGTGCCATATTTCCATCTTTCCAGAAAATAGCCGTTCTTTACCAAGAACCACAGTTTTAGAGCCACCTATTTTTTTAAATTCCTACTATTAGGTCACACTCTCCCTACATATATCTTGTACAAATTTTCAATCGTTCATAAAATACTTTTTTATTCATCCACTCAAGTTCAAATACATTTTTTTAAACTTATAAAGGATGACATTGGATGTTAATACAGTTTTGGTCCCATTCAACTGGATAATATATCTACAGGACCAGGGCCGGCCCAAGGGGGTGCGAATGTAGGCGATCGCCTAAGGCCCCGCTCCTGGGCCATTTTATTGCTATCTCGTAAGGCATGATAGAGAGGAGGCCCCGCACTTGCGCTTCGCCTGAGGCCCTGCACGCCCCTCGGGCCATCTCTGACAGGAAATCCCAAAAGATTCTAAATACATTACGCTCTATGGGCCGAAATTCATTAAACTCGCACATCTCAAAAACTATAAGTCGTATAATATTGAAATTTCATGCATAAGATTGCTCTAACATCTAGATGTGTATCTCGATTTTTGGTTCCAATCTACTGGAGAGTTTATTTACAGGACCACCCAAAAGAATTTCAATACATTAATGTCTATGGACATCTTCAATATATATTACAGCTGTAATCAGTCATTGTTTAGTCCATGCCCAAAACTTCGCCATTTGTGTTCACCTTGGCGAGTTTTGCCGAAAAATCGCCAAATTTGGCGCCAAAATTTATTTCGCATAACTCTAAAGCTTTTAACCGTCGATTTTTGTAATTTTGTATTTAGAACTACTGTAACATCTAACCCTAGATCTCTTTTTTTCAAATTCCTACTATTAGTTCACACTCTCCCTATATATATTTATATATCTCATTCAAATTTTCAGTCGTTAATAAAATACCTTTTATACATCCACTCAAAGTCAAATAGTTTTTTCAAATGTCAATTCATTAATTAAATGTAATTAATTAAATTTAATAAAAAGTGACTATAATAAAACTTTTCTTTGTTGACCTTAGTAGGAATTGACTTAGTTTTTTTTAATATATATATCACTTGTTATAAATACAAATAGCAGCAAGTAGATATGTATTTGTGATTGACAATAATATAATCCCCCGTGTATAGATTTGCATTAAAAATTATTGAAATTTTAAACACTGTTATTAAATTTTAATCAAAACCGCAGCTTATGTGAGTGTCTCGTATTAACAGGGGTGGCTCCAATGGGGGGTCCGGGGGGGGCACGTGCCCCCCCGTCGGGGAACTTGTGACCCCCCACCGGGGCTATTTGAGTAATTCGTCGGGGAATTTTCATAAGAAGAAATCTATTTCTTAGCTGAGTTTTAATTTTGATTTTGCGATTTAAAAAAATTAATTGTGTACTTTTTTAATACACATGAAAGGCAGATGAGTATCGGAGATTGAAGCGGAAATGTTTACATTTCTGGGAGATAGCTCATTGGGGGAGTATATTCCTCAGAACTTCTGAATAATGACTAAAACTACTTTCCGTTTTCATTCATCTCTTTTCTCTGCGATCCTTTTCATGTCGGAAAACAGCCAGTTCCTTCGTCTTCCAAATACTGTGACGTGTTGACGAACGGTGGGGGAGACTTCGAATAACAAAAGTGCCAGTCTATTCTTCAAACGACAAATTTATGAGACCACGTGTGCGACCACTTTCTATTCGAGGCTCTTTTAATTGCTGCACTGAAGATTCTGCTAGGGGAGTAGGTTGCCCGCTGTTTGTTTAGCAGAATAACAGTTCATACCATGTTATGGCATTTTGTCGCCGACACCATAGAAAAGTACAATATGGGTGTGGGTGGTCGGGATAGGGGAGACAGTGGCCGTTAATTAGACCAGTCCGGTAGATAAAAAATTTCGAGGGAAGGGAAGTGTGGCTTTGCTTACACAAGCAAATAGGGGATGTTCTTTTTTCCAGAAATACCGATTTTGTATTTTTATTGGTCCTCAATGACAGAATGATGAGAAAGAAATGGTTCGTCGAAATATCCCGTGTATCTTTATTTTTTCTTCGTAAATCCATAGTACATCACTTTTCCAACACTTGTTATTGTGCATTGGGCCAGTGAGTTAGACAGAGTTTAGAACAGTGGGCATTTTTTTTTTCTTGTTACGGCAGCATATCGTATCATTGTGAAGTTTATAAAAGTTTAATTTCACTTTTGGCTCTATGTTTCCTAAAAAGAACATCTATGGTGCCAAAAGCACAAGATATAAGTACAGTGTGCTTTATGTCGTGATATTTTTGACAAAATCGACTGGTGCCTGTTCAATTACCAGGGGGAATTAAGAGAAAGAATCCTTGAGATATTTCTCCTTGCTCGAATGTATGCTTCGAATGTATGTTTATTTACTGAATTAGAGGAAGAAAACCCTTCAAGTTCATCAGATCCACAAGCTTCAAGCAAGTTATATGTAAATTACATTCATAAATATGCTTTAAATGTGTTTAAAAGCTTTAATTAATATATGTTATTATTAAAATACGGTCAGTTTATTTCTCTAAAGCATTGGATTATATATTCTCAGCACTTGCTTTTTGTTACATATTTGTACAAATATACTATGCCCCCTTCCCAAGGGCCAATCCAGAAATATTTTTCAAGAAGGGTGCAAAGCTTGAATACCAGTTCATAATTGCATGAACTAGGCAATTTTATTTGAAGCGTATTTTATCTAGTACAAATATTTTTCTCTCGGGGAGCTAGCGCCCCCTGTGTCCTCGCCCTAAAACCACCCTTGCCTCCCCCCCCCCCCCCTTATAAAAAAGAATTGAAACTATTTTGAGCACAAATTTTGAAGGACCACATTCTGCGTTATTTAAAAATAAAAATAATTTAAAAATAAGGCACATATTTCAAAAACTGAGTCACTTATCCTGTCTCAGAAATTTTAAAATACTACTTTAAAGTTTATTTATTAACAGCATTTTAATGATACATATATATCATTAAATGTCCTTAGACATGGATGCTCGTAATGGTTTGGAGTGCACTTTTAATCATGGCTGCGGACCCAGAGTCATAACTTTTTGAGTTGAAGCTGGAGTAGAAGTCAGACTTTTGGACATGATATTCTGATTCTATGAAAAGTTGTACAACATTAGTGTATTTTAAATTATATTAACCGTCTGAGTACTCTATGAATTAATCTAATTTTTCTCCTAATTTGTCTTTTAAACACTATGAGTACTTTTAAATGTGCTCTTGCTTTTAAACCATTGATAAGTAACATGTTGTTCACCCCATTATATGTCATTCCCACTAAATTACAGGACAGGATATACATTTTAAACATATATTCTTTTGTTGCAATTTCGATTGTTTTGGTATATTTATCAAATACGATTTTGTAATTGGAGTGAGAACAAAAGGTATGTCTTTATAAATTTTCAAATTGCATTAATGCAAATTTAAACTAAACACAGATTTAATGTAATTTTATGTAAATTAACAGTATTTTAATTCACGAGTCAAAAGCTTTTGTATCATAAAGGTAAAATAAAATGTCCCATTGTATTACTTTTACTCACAGAGCTACAAAATTTATAAGTCTTAATTCATATTTTTTAAAGATTTTATTTTATAAGAAATTTCGGATTTTGTTCACTACGGAAACTTTTTAAAATGTATATTTAATTGTGTAATAATTTGACATGACAAAATATTTATAAAATTATTTTACAGTTCATCATCTCTAACATTCAAAATATGTATAAGCCTATGAATATTTAAACGCTTTAACTAAAAACTTTCATTTAATTAGAAATATTTTAAACTCGTCGTGTTTTATTTATTTATAAGTTCGCGTGTAGTGCAATTTATAAAATAAATATTCTATGTTTTTAAAATTATTTTATCACAGTAATCCTTACTTGAACTCTTATAACTGTTGAGAAAGTAAAAAGATATTTTTATAACTAAGTGGTTAATTAGATAATTTAACTTTTAACTTCTTCCGAATAAGATAAAAAAAATAGTACTTTTCTGTTCCTTAGATGGCAAATTTGAATAAATTCTAAATATACTTTTCATTTATAAATAGATTCAATCGAACACAATATGCACGATTTAATCTTTTATAAAAATTTCGCAGTAAGATTTTTTTTTTGTAATTTAAGAATTAGTCAAATACATAGTTTTTTTATTTGGTAACATACTTTATACATATACAACGAGTGAGAATTCGCACTATATAGAGAAATCAAACTGGATTAACCGGCCCTCTTTAGCTAAGAGTTCATAGCTATGCACACCAAGAAGAATAACAACTGCAAGGGAATTAGAATTTATTGCATTTTGCTTGGAGTAAAAAAAGAAAATAATAATTTTAAAAAATTAAATAATAATAATAACCAGCCCCTCTGATAGACCAAAGCCCTCTCCAGTCCAGTATGAAGATGGCTGTGGATATATCTGAAAACGGAATATAAGTTAAAGGAAACTGATTAATCTTGACTGATAATTTAATTTTTATATCGTTGTGGAAAAAATAACTAACTTTTGTGAATTTTAATTCAGCTATTTTACTGCAAAGTAAATAAAAATTATGGTATACAGCGTCTATATCGTCTTTCCGAAAATTTCACTTTTATCCTGTAAAATAAGTAAATAAAATAAATACAATAAAAGTTTTATATTTGCATGTAGATTTGTATGTTATATACAGTGGCGTATCGTAAGCCATCGCAACTTCCCTTATTTTGAATCTTTATACAAATCGCTATTGAATCCATGGATGGCACCAGCATTAATATAAACTATTAAAATAAACTAATAGTATGTGTTCTAAACTGATTTTTGAGTTACAGAATTATATGGATCAGAATTCAACTCTTTAACTTTTAAACAGATTAATATTATGCTTTTTTTATTCGCCTTATTAATTAAACTCTTTTTTGTTCATGTTGAAATTTTAAAAGTGACACTTTCACTATGAATTATTAGTAAATGAGCTTGCTTTATAAAATTATTCATGACGTTATGGAAACCTCGTTTCAAAACTATCTTGGAGTATTATAAAAAAGTGAATTTTTATCAAGGTTAGTTTCGCTAAAAATAATTATTTTTGTTGTGTCTTGGCAAATTATAAGCTGTCCGATTATATTTTGCTGACGATATTTTTTATTTTATTTTATTTTAGATTTTAAAAGAAAGTGGTTAATTTTCTTCATGAGTGCTTGACTTTTAAAAAAAAAATTTTAATAGCTCATATATTTTTCTCTTTCGGCGATTTTTATAATTTATTATTATTTATTATTAACTGAAGCTTCCAGGTGTACACTTCACAAGAATTCTTATTGAAATTGAGATACGGTGCCATCTTGTAGCTTTCAATAAGTACTATCACCGCATGAATTCTTATTGAAGTAGAATCATTTTTAAGCCCTAGAAACAAGCGATAAAGTTTCGGTATACCACTTCACTGCGCGCCTTCAAAATCGTTTTTCTCAAAAGAAAATTTTTGTTGTAAAGTGGTTCTACCTATAAACATTTCAATTGCATTTTTCTCACTTTATTGTGATTTAAAATATTAACATTACATAAATTAACAATTCGATTAATATTTTTACAGCAAAACATGTTGGCCAGAAATACTAGTTTTTGAGATAACGAGTTGAAATTAAAGGGAATCAGTTTGTAAATGGAAATGTAGATTAAGGCCAATTATCTACGCTAGGGATCTAGGCCGGGGGTGGGATTGCCCTCCGTGGGGGACTTTCTAAGGAAGTATTTATGCAAAGCTTCGGAAAACTCCGAACGGTTAGGTCGGCGGACGCGACCTAGTTTCGAACCAGGCACCTTCTGTCTCCCAGTTTAAAGCGCTAGCGCTATGCCACTGGTGGGGCGGGATTCAATTTGTAAGGGAAAACACATTTATTCAAGATATCAAGAATTTCGATGTTCGAGATATCGAAGTGTAATTAAATTTACATATATCTCTTATTTCATAAAAATAACTGCAATTTGTGTAAAAGCGTGCAAATTTAGTCAAGCTTAATTTATAAAACAAATTTTCAGTGAATTTACAGCAATATTCTTGCACAAAAAACTTATTTCTGATATTTTTTCTGCGGGAAAAAAATGCGTAGAACTTTCTTCGCTGAACTTTTGTCAAGGAATTTCATTCATATGAAATATTTTAAGCGTTAACCTGAAGAACTCTTAAAAGTAGCTTTCGAGATTTTACGGAAACGTGCAAGGCCGTAACCAGGGGGGAGGATAATGTGGATTTGACCCCCCCCCTACAAAATTTCAGTAAATGCATTATCAGTTTATTTGCGTTGATTCTGGAGATTAGTTAATTTAATTTTAGCACTACAGATCCCCTCCACCCACCGAAAATTTATGCTGGCTGAGGCCTTGGGGAAATATTTGTGTAATGTAAAAGGATTTTGAGATACGTTAATTAGGGTCAGTTTAAATAATAATCTACCAGGAAAGATTGTGCAGTGGTTTTTTAAAATATCCGGTGCCTGGTTGTCCTATTATGTATGTCGACAGGCGCGTAGCCAGGAAAATTTTTCGGGGGAGGGGGGGGGGGATATGAACTTATATGTGTATAAATAAACGGAATTTCATCACTAATACAAAAATTTCGGGGGGATATATCCCGATATCCCCCCCCCCCTGGCTACGCCCCTGTATGTCGATCCGATTCCTGGAAATATTTCACAATACAAAACATTATATTGTCCTCCATCTCCTCTAAACTTATCTGGATCCTGGATATTTTAGTTTAGAAAATGATTTATTGTGAACAAATCACTTTCTAAAGTAAAATACTTTCAAGTGGTTCAAATAGTTGCAAATTTCCATATCATACTTGGTGACAAAAACGTCATCCAAGAGGGAGGTCAAAGCCCCCTCTTGGATACGCCACTCAGCACATGTACATATGTATTTGTGCCCCCCCCCCGTCGGGGAGTGGTGACCCCCCGTCGGGGAAAGTCTAGCGCTGAGGGAAGCTGCTGAGGAGTTTATCGATGAATTTTCTTCACTAGTGGCTAGTGAAAATTTATCTCCAGAACAGATATTCAACGCAGATGAAACTGGTCTTTTCTGGAGATGTTTGCCACGACAAACATATGCAGCTAGTGAAGAAGGTGCTTCATCTGGAATTAAAGAATCAAAAGAAAGGGTAACGGTATTAGTTTGCAGCAATGCAGCTGGTACGTACAAGTGCAAATTGCTTGTAGTTGCCAAAAGTAAACATCCCCGTGCATTGAAAGGAGTGAAAACGTTACCTGTAATATACAGGAGTAATAAACGGGCCTGGATTACAAAAGAAATTACAACTGATTGGTTCATGAACCATTTTGTAAAGGAGGCCCGAAATCATTGCACGAGTGTTGGTTTGCAACCTGACTGTAAAATTTTATTGCTCTTGGATAATTGTCCTGCACATCCAGATGAATCGATTTTGTGTTCTGACAATGTGGTTGCCCATTTTTTACCACCCAACACTACGTGTTTAATTCAGCCCATGGACCAAGGTATCATACGAAGTTTGAAATGCTACTACAAGACAGAATTTCTGAAGAAGATTTTAAATGCTGTGCCTTCTTTCGGACTTGAAGACATTAAAAAAATCTTTTCCATCAAGGATTGCATTTATGTTCTGGCAGAATCCTGGAACTCTGTGTCTAAGTCTACTCTCGTGAATGCATGGCATAACCTCTGGCCGTCATCTCTGTTCATAGAAACAGATGAAGATGCTGAATTTTCTGGGTTCAGAGAGAATCCAATGAAAGCTAAAGCTGAAGAGCTATTGATTTACGCCAAGCAGGTGATGGGCGATAAACCCTTGTTTCAAGAAAGTGACATTCTAGAATACATGAACTCTGATGATAATCAAATAACTGAACAGTTAACCGATAGTGAAATAATCGATTCAGTTTTAAAGCCTCAGGATGTGGACTCCGATAGTGATAGTGCTGCAGGTGAACAGGATGAGGAAAAAATACTTTTCGATGAAGGTTTGCCTGCAGGCGAAAAATACCTGAAGTTTTTAGAGCAGCAAAACTGCATAACAGAACAAGAAATTATGACTGTTCATCAAATACAAAAAAAACTGAGACTGCAACACCCTAAAGTTTTAAAACAAACTTCTATGAAAGAAATGTTTGCCAAGTTAAAAAAATAATTTGTAAGTTTATTCTCCTTTTGTATTAATTCTATAATTAAGAATTAAATTTAAATAATATAACCACTTTCAGTATGTTTTTTTTTTTAAAGATGTTTAATCATGTTTACATTATTTTCATGATTTTATCTGGGTAAAAATTGGAGCATTTTTTCCTGTCATGACCCGAAATCCGCAAAATTCTAAAATCCGCACAAGGCCTGGTCCCAAGCTGTGCGGATTTTGGGTCTTCTACTGTATATACCAAATTGAAACTCAATCGAATGCACCGTTTAAACGCTTGCGCACTTTCAAGAATTTCTCCCCATATGCCATTATGGCATAACATAAAAGAAAGTTTTGTCGTAGCCCTTTAGGAGAACTATAAGTCCTATACACACCAAAATCAATACCGGTCTTGCAACGGTGGTTTATAACATGTATACCCAATTTGAGCTCAATCGAATCTACCGTTTAAACGCTAGCGCACTTTCAAGAAATTCCCACCATAGGCCATAATGTAAAAGAAATCTTTGTCGTAGCCCTGTAGAAAAACTATAAGTCCTATACACACCCAAATCAATACCGGTCTTGCGACGGTGGTTTATGACATATATATCCAATTTGAGCTCAATCGAATGCTCCGTTCAGGAGTTATCGTGTTCACTCACATACACACAACACACATACACACACATACATACATACATCTCGTAAAAATAGCAGAAATGGATTCAGAAGCCCTCAAAGCGTGTAAAAACACCAAAATCTCGAAGTCGAATTTTTTCATGATTACAATACTTTCCTTACATGGTACATGTTCGGAAAGTAAAAACACAAGACAGTGCCAGTGTTTTTCACTGTAAAGCATGCACTGTCGGCCCACTTCATTGCATGACCTTAATTTGGCATCTTTCCATTTACCAAGTTTACATATTTGGCTACTGAGCATAAAAGCCACATTCACAAGTTGATAACTTGGCTTCAAAATGGTTCATTTGACGCTGTCATTGGGGCACGGAGTTGCCTGGTCCTGGTATGTTGTTCCTCCTACTAAAATGCCGGGGAGGGAAATAGGGGGCGCGGTCGTACAACCAAATAAAATATATATTCCATACTGTGGCTTTTAATACATCAAATCTTTCAACCCCAAATAAAATGCTAAAATGCCTCCCCTGTTGAAAGGAGACATTTCTTCTAATCGGTAGCTATTGGCGAAAATTTCCGGTCAGTAGGAAATCATTTTTTATTCGCACGAACTGATATTCTTTGCTCTTTTATATTTTACTGTTTTTTTTTTCTGATTTATGTTATGCAATGGGTTAATTTATTTTTTGTTTTTATTGATTTTTAAATAGACATTCTTAAATTATAAATGTAAAAATTTTATTTATGTTTTTTACAACAATCTGTAAATATATAAATACTAAACAAAATTAAATATATTACGGAAAATGACTTTTTGATAGAACAAACTTTTTGATTTTAACTTAATTATATTTTTAATACGAACGTGATTAAGTAAAAAACGATAAAAGTTAAGCATTTGCAGTTTTAAAATTTTTAAATATTTAAAACTGTGTGCACTAGGAATTTGGTGTTATATGTGTATGTAATTTTTCTATTTAAATTCGCGCGATTTTTCAGGCCCCACTTCTGAAACATTGTGACGAGGCCTCACAGAGTACAGAGTTAGATACTGGTGTGAATTATTATGTAATTAGTATTGGGCCCCACCATGGTCAAGCGGATAAGACTAGACTCTGAATATTAGGGTGGATCTAAAAGTATAGGAGAATTTTTTTTAACAATTTTGATATAGGGTGGAAAAGTTGCATATTGAGCATTTTGGTTATTATGTTAATTTTTATTGAAATCCATCTACATCTTCAGGTGCCCCAACCGTCTGAAATGTAGTTTAAAATTGAAATTTTACGAAAATAAAAAGGAAAACAGGTTTTTTGTGATCCGAGGTATACCCTGAATTCCGGGTATATTGGCAGGTCATTTCCGAAATACTGTTTTTTTATTTGATTTTTTTTTAAGCAAAGGGTAAAATTGCATAGAAAATTTTAACTGAGCATTCGAATTCAACAGGGTGTCTACCGCTCCGGAAAGTCTGGAAAAAGCCGGGAAATTGGAAAAAATGGGTCCGGACAGTCTGGAAAAAACTGGGAAATTGGGTAATGGGTCCGGAAAATTCACCAAAAGAATCAATTTTTTTTTTCGTGTTCTTCTTTTTACCCTTCCTCTTTAATTGTCAGACTGGAACCGAAAGCAACTGCAACGCATTTTTCTGACCGCGAAAGCATCAAGCGATGTGTTTGTATAAGGAGGGGAAAGTGGGGGCTCATTAATCGTGATGGGAGGGTAAAAGACAAATTATCTTACTTGGTAACTTATGGGTTAGGACCGTCTTTCCAAGAACAGTTAGTTAATTCTATCTAAGGTGACCATACGTCCTCGAAATTCGAGGACAGTTCCCAAATATGGATCGTTTTTTCATTTTGTCCCCAAAAATACTTTGTCCCCAAATTTAAAGATTTGTACTTTTTTTCCTGAAAGTTTCCGTTTAGTTTATTTCTTTCAGAAAAAACTGAAGAAAATAAACCAACTAAAAGCGCCATCTACTCATAGAGACAATGAAATTCGATCTCTGAAAACGTTTGTTGTTATTGTGTGTGTAGCGTGTACAGACATTCAATAAAGTATCCGACTATGAGCCAAATTTCCCATTTCAGTTTTGTTAATGATTAATCACTTTTCATGAAGAACCATGCTTGAAATCGACGTACGAAAATTTTCTTGCACTCGAAAACTTTTTTTAGAGGATGTACAAAGTTTCATGAAATATTATCACAAAATGATACAATGTAAAAAGCAATGTCTTCTGAAAAATACAAATACTATTCCAAGAGTGAAATTTTGAATAAATTGCAATATTTCGACATGATGTTCCTTTCATGCTTCTGGTTTAAATAAATATTAATAAATGAATGAAATACTTCCATTAATTTATTAGAAATAAGAATACACAATTGATATAAAGAGCTATTAGAGTTCATTTTCAAGTATCAAAATCAGTCAAGATTTAAAGTATGGGTATATTGGTATACACTCTCCAAAAAAAGTATTCGAGTAAAAATTTCCGATAAATATGACTTTCCATATTTCTGTCACGTTTTACGTTTTTCAAAAACTCAATTATTATTCGCAAATCTAAAATAGTAAATTTATCTCTTACTCGAATACTTTTTTTGGAGGGTGTACATGGTAATATGGTGTGTCCTCGAAAATATTTTCTAGTGTCCCCAAGTTTTGTTTAGATTCGAGGACAATTCTTGATTTGTCCCCAAATTACTGTTTAGAAATATGGTCGCCTTAATTCTATCATAAATTGCGACCAGGGCCGGACTGGACCGCTGAAACGGCCCGGGCGATTCGACCAGACCGGCCCCCTAACATCATGCGGGCGCATGTAGGATATTAGTTTAGCTGGGGTGGGGGGAGGGGATACACGAATATAGCTGAATTCTGATATAATGAACTCTCTTATAACGTTAAGATATTATCTATAGGTTCAATCACACACCTAAAGTGCGAACCTCGCTTACAACGCACTCGCTTATAGCGTCCTAAGTTATCTGTTCCCTTCAATGACTTTAAAATCGAGTTCATTTGCATATGGCATTATTAGAGAAAAATGTATTAAATACCCAATATTTTTTATTAAATTTTCTTTCAAAGACAACTTTAAAAATATTTTAATTCAATAATTCAAAGTCTCTGACGACTTTGAAGAAAATTTCATTTTGATTTTTAACTTTGTAAGGAGGAGTGATCAGACCCTTTAATGTTTAGCCTCCTCCATGGATGCGCCTATGCCTAACATAACTTGATAATGAGAATGAAATAAAATAATACCGAGTTTTCAATATAATATTTTTTAATTATTTAATTGACCACCAAACAATAAAACCATACTAAAAACTAAACAATACATACATACATAACATTTTAAATTCGTTCTATAAAGTTAATTCAGTTAATAAAAGAATTTGAAACATAATATACATATTTACAAAAATATATAGCAAATGAGCTGAAGGTGGCCGTAGTTAAATATTAGGTGATCACATAGTATTCTGGTTAGGTGAGTGTGGCTTTTATTTTATTTATTTATTTTGTAAACATAGTTGGGCAACTTTCCTGCATAAAGATACTTTTGCTACGACAGTGGCAAAAACTAATAAAAATCAGGAAAGTGGGAAAAAAATGGCAAAAATAAAATTACTCAAATTTAGCACGCAATTATTAAATATAGCATATTGTAAAGGTGCATGTTTCGGTACATTACTTGGTGAACTAAGAGTTATTACGTTTGTTTATCTGAGTTTAATTAAAATGTTTTAGCTAATTAAATACAATTAAATTATTTTAGCATGCTTTAAATTCTCAATTTACCTTTTTATCATTAGATACTTATAAGTAGTTATATTCAGAAACTAAACTTTGATTACTGTTCAGAGTTATTGTCATTATTTTAATAGTCTGTCAAATATTTTTAATTAATAAACTGATAGGCACATAGATTAATTTCATTTAATGAGAAAAATACATAAACATACAGATCTTAAATTCTTTCTCTGTTGGGAAAATTTGAAGTTAAATATTGATTAGAAGATTATGAAGGTAAAGTAAAACTTTAGTTGGGTAAAGAAATCGTGTAATAACTTCATTTAATTTAATTGTCTACTATTTAACCTACTTCTAATCAAAGTCACGAACTCAGAATTAAAAGTAAACCATAATTGCTAATGAAAAAAGTAAACAATAATGAAATAGCATTTAGAAATGGCTAATGAACACTATGAAGAAATGGAGCCAAACATTGTGAATCGTATTCAGGATATCAATTTTCAAAGACTAGTAAAAGACCTTATAAAACAGTATCAATTGCCTTGGACACTATACAAAACCATTCAGCTATCATAGCAGATGCGTACCATGTAATGGTGTGTATCTCTATCTAAAAGTTTAAAACCTCATTATTCTCAAAAGTAGAAATTTGAACAAGCCATTCTGCCATGTCACCTTGTTCGTATATTTACTACACCCGAAGTATAGATGTGAATATTTAAATTATAAGAATGAAGGGAAGCATGGTTAAGAGAAACTAATTCTGACTTTATAACATGCGGTATTAACTCTGAATTAAAAGAATACAAAATCATTCAGCTTTCATAGCAGGTGTGTGCCATGTAATGGCGTGAATTTCTATCTAAAATTTTGAAACTTCATTATTCTCTAAAGTAGAGATTTGAACAAGCCATTCTGCCGTGTCATCTTGTAGTATATTTACTACACTCAAAGTACAGAGGTGAATATTTAAATGATAAGAATGAAGGGAAGCGTGGTTAACAGAAACTAAGTCTGACTTTATAACATGAGGTATTAATTCTGAATTTAAAGAAGAAGACCCAATTCCCATATCTATTTTACATAAAAAATAGTCATAACTGTCAAGGCTGATAAATGTTGAAAAGTGTGTAGAAAGTTTGTGAAATTTCTAATGATTTTTGCTCACTACCTGTACACCTCCTTTTCGTCCAGCAAGCAATGCTGCTATAGAAATATTTTTTTCAACCTTATCTTTTGTACAATCGTACAATCAAAAATTCGAAATAGACTTTCAACAAATACACTTTTAAAACTGGTTTATTGCTATGATAAGGTACCAGAAATTAGATTATGCAGAATTGAGTGGAATTTTAAATTTTAGCCAATTAAAAGATTTTAGCATTTCAGTTTGTTTCAAATTTGAGCTTATTTTAACTTTATCAGGTCTTACGATATGAATCTTCGTATAATCCATTTTTAAATGAATTGGGTAAGATTCTTTAAGATTTAGAATAATCATTAATAGTTAAAGAAAATTAGTTAAAAGTTAAAAGAACGATTGATCAGTTAGTCCTCGCGCCCACTCACTTAATAAAGGCTGTTGGCGTTTTAGTTAAGGAACTTCTCTTAGATTACAGGCCTAGAGTTATACGGGAACATGGATGCACGAGCCCCTCCAATAATTTACTCAATTATAGGCAAAATGGAAATCACTTAACTAATTTTCTGTTTTAGCATATAAGACAGCCAATGCAAAATTCGTGTTTTGTATTTATTTGGCTTTTCTTTCCACAGACTCTGTGGGGAAAAGAAGAATTCTGATATATTGGACTCAGCTAATTTTAAAATAACGTTTTGAAGTATTTTTAACACCTGCAGAAAATTCTGTTTCTTTTTTCAACGGGCCATAAGTAATATAGATTTATTTTTGTGGTATTACGGCCATTTATCTACACTAGGGGTATAGACCAGAGGTTCCCAAACTGTGTGCCGCGGCACTCTGGGGTGCCGCGAGCGTTGACCAGGGGTGCCGTGGAGTTAATCAAGAAAAGACTAAGTTTTGGAGGAGCATAATCAAAAAAATTCCTTTGAACCGATATTTCACTAAAAAGTTTGCCAATCCGATGATCAAGTAGGCGAAACAAAAATATTTTAGTCAAGTTCGAGAGAGTTCGGTGTCCAGTCGCCTCTATTTTACAGGAACTCCCTGAAATAAGGGGAGGGGGAGGGGCAAAATTCTATGTCCCTTTTCCAAGATAGTGTAATAGTAAGGCCAATAAACATAAAAGAAACAATGAAAAATGTATCCAAACTGCTTCATTCTAACCATCATATTCATATTGCTTTAAATGTAACCTGCCCCGAAACGTTTTCAGCCTAAGAAGGGTGCCCCGAAATGATTTTTAGCCTGACAAGAGTGCCGCGAAGTGTTTTTAGCCTGAGAAGGGTGCCGCGGAGGAAAAAAGTTTGGGAACCCCTGGTATAGACCGATGGGGGGTGCCCTCCTTGGCAGTCTTTCTAAGTGGTAACCCAAATTTATTCTAAGTTTCGAATAAAAGCACGGAAAACTCCGAACGGTTATGTTGGCGGACGTGTCTTGTGCTTGAATCAGGCACCTTCCATCTCCTAATTGAAAGCGCTATGTGCTCGGCCACTGGTGGGGCTGTCTAGAAATGGTAATTAAAAATTTATCTACACTAGGGGTATAGACCAGAGGTTCCCAAACTGTGTGCCGCGAGCGTTTACCAGGGGTGCCGTGGAGATAATCAAGAAAAGTCTAAGTTTTGGAGGAGCATAATCAAAAAAATTCCTTTGAACCGATATTTCACTAAAAAGTTTGCCAATCCGATGATCAAGTAGGCGAAACAAAAATATTTTAGTCAAGTTCGAGAGAGTTCGGTGTCCAGTCGCCTCTATTTTACAGGAACTCCCTGAAATAAGGGGAGGGGGAGGGGCAAAATTCTATATCCCTTTTCCAAGATAGTGTAATAGTAAGCCCAATAAACATAAAAGAAACAATGAAAAATGTATCCAAACTGCTTCATTCTAACCATCATATTCATATTGCTTTAAATGTAACCTGCCCCGAAACGTTTTCAGCCTAAGAAGGGTGACCCGAAATGATTTTTAGCCTGACAAGGGTGCCCCGAAATGTTTTTAGCCTGACAAGGGTGCCGCGAAGTGTTTTTAGCTTGACAAGGGTGCCGCGGGGGGAAAAAGTTTGGGAACCCCTGGTATAGACCGATGGGGGGTGCCCTCCTTGGAAGTCTTTCTAAGTGGTCTTAACCCAAATTTACTCTAAGTTTCGAATAAAACCACGGAAAACTCCGAACGATTATGTTGGCGGACGTGTCTTGGGCTTGAATCAGGCACCTTCCATCTCCTAATTGAAAGCGCTATGTGCTCGGCCACGGGTGGGGCTGTCTAGAAATGGTAATTAAAAATTTCTCTATACGTAAAAGAAAGCTTTGAACATTCTTTTGTTTTGTTTTACTAACATCACTAATAATACATTACGTTTCAACTAAATTAAAATACAGCATATAACGTCAAACACACACACGGGAAAAAATTGTAAATTTAGAGTTATCGTCTATTTATTTCATTTTTTTCACACGAATATGGGTGTGCTAATGTTCTTTTTTTTTTAACACATTTTCTTACTCTGACAGGTGCTTTTAAGATAGTTTTGAGTCATTATAGGTCTGGTATGACCTAAGTGTATATAAAGGTGCATAGACAGTAATGTTTACAATTTTAAGATACGCCAGTCTTTTTCAATTCTGTATTCTAAGGAAGTGGGGATCGTCGCGTCGGCCCCGAGCTTCCGTTTCGCGCCGGTGCTAGTTTTTTCGCTTTTGTATTGTACCCTACTTGTCCCAATGTGTGTTTTAAAAATGTTTTATAAAGCTCATTGAAATTTTAATCTTTATCTAGTTTAGATACCGGAGCCATTATTCAGCATACAACATACATAGTCCCACACCTTTCAAATGTTGCGTTGCGAAATTGCGGGTTTAGGCCCTCTGGTTCTATAGAGCACCGGCCCATTGGGCGACCGCCCGATGGCCCAGTCCGGCCCTGATTGTGACTACTTCTGTTTCTTTTAATTGATGAAAACTTAATTCTGTATTTCAAGAAGTTGTACAAAATATGCAAATATAAATACAAGGGAGAGGGCATTGTGCAATTCCCCAAAGTAAAATGCATTGGTCAGGAATTTTTTTCCCGGGACCTCCCAAAAGTCAGGAAATTGACTTTCAGAAATTTGGTAGACACCCTGTTCAATCTTTTTCCATCCTTCTTGTAAATGACTTTTTTCTCTTGTGCATTCTTTCATTTAAATCTCCAATGCCATTAGATTAATTGTTGACCTTTACTTTCGATTTAAATATTTTTTTTTTTAATAGATTTATGGTAATTAAATGCACTTATGATTTTTGGACGTTTGGATTTAATTTTTAATATAAAGTTTTCCTGAAAAATCTGTTTCTGAAATATTTATTGGGATTCCACTTTTACGAGCTGTTCCGAAGTGATTAAGTATAATTAAAATTGGTATTTCATTCAAATTATAAGTTGTCCAGATGGACATTTTGCACGTGACGTCACCTGGCGGTATTTGATACGCCACGTGCACGATCTTATGGTAATGATGATTAGTTTCGGTTTCAGCTTGTTTGGACCTAAGGGATTATTTAACACTTTCTTCTAGAAATATAGCAGTTGCAAAAGAAGTTAGAATATTAGTCATTACGAAATAAAAGCTTTTTATAAATTAATTCTATCTTCATTGTGATTTGTGAGATTTCATTTAAAATGTTAAGAATAATTAAATACTAAAAATAATTTAAAGGATCGTACTTTTAAAAGGTGTGGGAGGTTTTTAATGAATATTTGTACTATTTTAAATTCAGAAAACTCAAAATCAACTCAATAATGTATTACTTATACAGTGTTTGCAATAACGTAATAATTTTATAACGCTAATATTCCTTTTATTAACAAAGTTTTGAAGCGAAATGCGATATCATCGTCTTCTAAACCATCTATTTAAATATTAAAAAGACAATAACTCATTCCGAGGGGTTGATAATGAGAAACAGTAATTATAAAATGGATAATGCATTTCAATAGGAGCTGGCAGATGTAAATACCGCCAGCAGACGAATTTTAGCCTCGAACTCAGAAATAATGCAAAATGTCCATAGAGTTTTTTCACTACGTCATTATCACTACCTCACACCTTAGCAATCAACATTTTTGTCATTGGCCATTAGATAATGGTCATTGGCCGAAAACGTGGCTTTGCATCACTAAATATCAGAGTTGACCTAAGGCTGTTGACCGAGTTGACCTAAGTTGACCTAAAAAAAATTTCAGTGACGTCACGTGAAAATACTCTATTAAAGTTGGCTTCAGGGCCAGTCCCGAATTTCAGGATTTTTTTCTGTCTCCAAAATCAAAAACATAACATGAGGAGAAAATTTAATTATAATCTTTATTTCTTCCTAATTTTATAAAGTTAATAATGTTTCCCTTAATTTATGAGTGAATGAGATGACGTCATTGAAACGTCACCTGGAAATGTTTAGTAGTGTCAAATTGATCCTCTCAACTTTCAAGAGAGAGTCGTTCTTCTTGAGTTATTCAGGTTCTTTGTTTTCTTTCAAGCACAAGGTTGTTGTTTATATTTTATATTATTTAAATATATTTGAAAATTTTAACAAAAAATCATCTGTATTAATTGAAGGAAAAACCCTAATTTCTATCGACGATATTTTCATTTGAAAATTTGTTTAGTTACTTATCTCCGTTGAAAATTTTTGTCACTTATGTACATGGTAGTAAAAAAATTGCTGAAAATCTACGACGGATTATTAAGTAACGTTATTTACGACAATTGAAGGTAAGTTAAATTATTATTGTTTGATAGTTTAACTTTATCATTAAAAATACATTTCATTTTAGAGAATTACAGTCATGATACTGCAATTCTCAAAATCGAATGAACGGCACTGGCGACTCCTCCATTTGAGCACATGAGCCCCCAAAGGAAAATCTAAAGGTTAAACACATTAAAAAAATTAAATTTAAACAAATACTAAACACACTTCTAGATTTACATGAATTTCAAACGTGAGTTTTACTATCTCCCCCCCTCCCCTCACACTATTATTAAATAGGCTTATTATGGCCCTTTTTTTTTTTTCCGGTATCGCGTCTGGATTTTCCCTTGCTTTGTTACGTTCGATTAGTTAATTAATTTTTATTTCATTTTCTCAATATTTTCTTAATTTAAATTTATGTTTTGCTCATATTTGTGATTCTTTGATTATGATACTAACGCGTGGGTGTCTGCAGCTTAAAAGAAGGGTAACCAGGGAATTCTATTACATAGTATTATACCGGCTGTCGTTTCGGCCACATTATTTTTTCGTCAAATCTACTGGCAAACTGTGCCAATTCAGGGCTCAGTCCAGGTTTCTTTCTCAGGGTCCTATTTTTGTGAAATTTTACCTAATTTTGTGAATTTTTTCTATTTTTGTGAATCTTTCCTTATTTTGTGAACTTCTTCCAATTTTCTATTTCATTTTTGAGCGAGAAAGCAATCACGAAATAGAATTGAATATTTTTAAAAAAAATTAAAAATAAAATGGGTATATTTAGTTCCCTTAAAAAAAGTTGGCCAAAACTGAATAATTCCTGTTCACTGAACATCCGGGATAGTCATACCCTGGAACAATATTTTTTTAAAAAATTCAATTAAAATTTAAAATATAAAGCTTTAAATCTTTTACTTTTAAATGATTAAAAAATAGATTTTATAATAAATGTAGGCTATGGTAGTTTTGGTTTTAAATTGCAGGTACTAAACACTTTTATTTACACCCCAAATTCAAACTTTAGTAACTTTTAAATATTACAATGTCTGTCAGTTTCGACTGGAAATACTCTAATACTAATGATGTGAAAAATGCAATTTATAAATCTAGTTAAATTTCAACAATTGAAGGGAAAGCAAAAATAAGTTGCAGATAATTACAGATGGGAGAAATTAGCTAACATTTTAAAAAATTAATTTCAACTTGTACCATTAAAGAAAAATTAATGTGAAAGTGTACACAGAATATCCCAAAAACTCTGACTTGGGTTTTATTCCTTAAATATTTTACAGTAAATCACAAAGTTATGTAAAAAAAAAAAAAAGGTACAGAATTTTACAGTAATGATTATAACTTTTGGAAGATTAAATCTAAATAAATACAAATGTGCATTTTTATATGGTCTCCAAACAGAAAATTCTCAGTCTATAAGATGTGCCCATACATTAATTAAGTTTACAAAATTTAATTAAGTTATAAATTTTCAGTCTTCTATCATTTTTTGCTCGCTACAGCCCTGCCTATGCCGATAGCATTTCTCTGTAGCGTACCCCTATGACCGCTCTTTAAAAAGACATTAAATCCCAATAAAATCACTCATGCTTTGTTGTTCACTTCCAAGAATGAAAAAATGCAGTATTACACTATTTCTACTCCCCCCCCTTTTTTTTCCAGCCTTGAGCAATGATTGACCTATACTTATCCCATTTCACATTCCACAGTGTGGATTCTCGACCGATTAAAACAGGGTGCGGCACCCGGCAACCCTTTAACGTCTGGCAGTCCTTCCCCCCCCCCTATTCCTTGGTATGTCGGTTCGTTTTTCCATTCTTATTTGCTAAAACCTTACTATACAGTTTTCCTTATACAAGAGACAATACAATGAAGTCAAAATCGACATTTAAACGACCCTTTACAAAACAGGAGGAATAACTGTTCCTTCCCAAAATTCCAATCAGCCTTTTTTTTTTTTTTTTAAATGCAACAGGATAAAATGTCCTTTATAAATAATTATTTTTTCTGTTTTCTTTTATTTGCGTGATCTGAAAGATGCCACTGGAATGTTTGTTTTTTCAGCAATGTAAAAGGGCCATCTGGCACATTACGCTTTCAGTTGGGGAGGGGGGGGAAGAGGGGAGTTCAAAATGATTTCACTGTAAGGATGTTATGTTTGATAAGTAGTAAACAATAAGCTTAGACTTAGCCACATAAATGAGGGCAGCTCCCGTTGTTTTGAATTGGATGTTATGCACTCTTGCAAGTTGTTCTTAATGATTGCTTTTAGTGTAATCATTACATAGCCTTTCTACTTCAGATTATTTATAGTTATAACAGATATTTACTAAACATTAGAGAACTGCGGATTCATTTCAAAATGCAAAACGACTTATTGCAAGTTAGAAAGTTCGCGCGATTTCGAAACATACGTTGGTCTGAATTTATGTCTGTCTTCAGGAATAAGATTTAGGACTAAGTTAATCATTTTGAGATTGCATCAAACGATTTTCGAACATTTACTACATGGCGCATACATGTGCCAGTTTGGAAAACAAAGTGCTTTCTTTTAATCCCCTATCCCAACCTGGCTGCCCTTTTTACATACGCCACTGGCTTTATTCATGAAGAACGTTGTAATTTTCCGAGAATGACAGCTGTCATCACCTTTTCTTCTGGCAATGAGCCTTATTAATATTATAGTAGAATAAGTCTTGACGTTCAATTTTTTGGCATAAACACAACTCGCATGAAAAGAATTAATAAATGAGCGCTCGCTACTAGTCTGATTTTTATTCCCAGAAACAGCGCTCCTACATAGCAGGTGGAGGAAACTTAGGAAGAACAAACAAATGCAGGCATCTGCTTCGAACTGCAATCGTAGGCAGTGTAATTTACCCCACCTGGCTTAGGGTCTCTGATCAATCTACCTCCCGTCATCATCACCAACGTTGTTTACATTTAGGCCAAGATACTTTTGGGTGACAATTGGCGATCACTAAATGATAATAATTCCTAAACTCAATTGAAAAGTGCAATAGTTATTTTGTGAAAGGGCCGTTTTGGTCAAACTGAATTTTATGAAGGGTCCGTTTTTCCGATATTGAATTTTGTGAAGGGTCCGTTTTTAACTTGTTGAATTTTGTGAAGGGTCCGTTTTCGGGCCTGATTTTGACCTGGACAGACCCTTGAAATTGTATTTGGAACAGGTTTGTTAACAGTGGTGACACCAGACTTTCCCCGACGGGTATTAAGCATCAGATACTAAAACGTCATTTAAATAAAATCATAGATAATTTTGTTTAAATGACGTTTTAGTATCTGATACTTGAAATTTGAAAATGATGGGTGGCATGTTTTATATATATATATTGTTGTTTATTGTTTTTTTCGTTTAAATTGAAATGTGTGTGCGTTGGCGCCTGGTGATAGAGCACACCATTTCAATTATCCATTCCATATCCGACTCTTGTGGATACATGTGATTAGGCTTAAAAGCACACCTGTCTCATTTGGTGCTTTATATCCAATTTATCCACTCTTTCATTGCCTTAGAAGGCTATATTTAAACACTTTATTTGGTATAAGCTCGTTAATTGGCACCATGTGCTATCTGCTTTTTTATTTTTATATTTTTTCACTTTATCAATGGATTATCTTGGGATTTCACATTATGTAAGTTAGCTATTCTATATTATATGCATGCCCTTAGGGATTTTTGAGCACTATGATTTTTCAGCAACCATAATAACAAAAGGAAACTTGTAATTTTTAAAATCGTTACAAATTCAAAAGGTGCCACAAGAGGGGAAATACTAATTAGCTTAATTATTTGTTATTGGCCTGACAACGGCTGTTGTATGTATACCCAAAAATCGTTCAAAATGTTTCCAGGTTTGGATGACTTTATATATATATATATATACCAACGGGCATTCCATAAAAACTGAGAGTAAAATCAAGAAATATATTTACAGCAAAAAATACATCATTCTTTTTCAAAATACCTTCCATCAGATGATATGCAACAGTCCCATCGTTCAACCCACTTTTCAAAACAAGTAGAGAAGCCATTTTCTGGAAGCTGCTTCAAAGAACCCTCCACTGCTGAAATAACTTCAGAATCTGTGTTACATTTTCTGCCACGGAGCTTCTCCTTCAACGTCGGAAACAGCCAGAAATCGCATGGCGCAAGATCTGGACTTGAAGGGGGATGTGGCATGATTTTAATATTGCATTTACTAAGATATTGCTGAACAGAAGTAGCGACATGCGGACGAGCATTATCGTGATTATCGATATGAGCATTATCGGCTTTTCTTGAAAACACTATGCCATGTAAAAATCGTAGACTCACCAAAACATTTGTCTTTGTAAGCTTCTTTCATTAACTTAATTGTTTCTGGGGCTGTTTTGCCCAAGCGATAGCAAAATTTTATGGCACAACGCATTCCGTTTTTTAACTCTGAATCACTCATCTCCATTTCCGTAGGGCAAATAAAACAGTTCTTTAAATAAGCACGGAACTAGGAAAATAAAGTCATCTGCTTCATTTAGAATTTTGTATAAATGTACAGTTAACAGTTTGAAAAAATCGCCTGCACTTCTGTTCTTTAATTTTGCAGTGTTGCCACTATGTAAAAAAATAATTCTCGGTTTTTATCTAATGCCCTTTGTATATATTATGCATTTTTTACTGAATTCTAGCAACTTAGCAAGTTCTTGCACAAAAGTTACGTTATTAGCAAAATAACTCTGAAATATGTCCGAAATACTGACTAGCTATGCATAACCCCATCATCTCAAAATTAACTTTAATAAGCTCTGTGAGCTAAGTGAGTTTTTCAACATTGTAAGTTTCAATACGACACCGTTTGAAAACTACTGTGTGAAATAACCAGACTCAATTACCCTGATCGGAACATGACACCGTAAATTAAAAAAATTCCATGAAATCTTAAACTCTGCCGTGCAATGTAACATCCTATACACAATTCGGGCAATTCCAAATATCTCCTCGAGACTACACAGTTTGAAGTTTATCACGATACTGAACAATGGAGGATTCAAATATCTAGATTGGTACTGCTTGAATATTTTCCACTGCAGCGAGATGAAATATTTTGTGGTGCTAAATATGCCAATCTGACAAGAATTATGCTTAAAAACATATGGAGAGTTGTTTTAATAGCATCCATTATAAAAAATGTTTATCGTATATGTTAATGCATAAATTGCAAAGAATCATCAAAGAGTAAAAAAGGCACCATTGGTTTCAAATATCTGAGCTGTTTCTTTAAATTGAGCATTCAAGAGGGAGAAACATAGATAAATGTAAATAACAGCTAGTATGAGTAATTGGCAATATTAGTAGATTTGTTAGGTTAATATAAGTTAAAGTACAGTATACCATGTTAATAAATATCTTGTGCAATTTAAAGTGGTCCATGTGTCATTTTTCAACGGTCGTCTTACAACTAACTAAAAACCAAAATCCCACATTGCGTTAATGTATACTGTGATCGTTTCAACAAAAGGGACTACTGCAATTCTAATTTTTTTTTTTTTTTTTTTTTTTTTTTAAGCACTAGGGTGCTATTTCTGTCTGTCGTAGATTTTTTTTTTTTTACACGACTTTGTTGACATGATTTGTAGACAGGTTTTCCAGACATGCTTTGCAAGTATGAACTGTCAATGTAAAGATCTTTTGATGTGACGTTTGCCAGAAAATGCGGAGATGGGGGCACAGCTGGCTGTGCCGGTACAGCCAGCTGTCATCAAAAAAGGGTCTCTAGATCTGTGGCACGCAATGAACGTTTCGATTGTCCACCATCTTGCTGGTAGTTAAGTTAGCGATGGCAACAGCTGCCCTTTTTTCAGCATTGGGAAAGGGTTGCGCCTCAAAGGGTTAAGACAGCAAGACACTCAGGGAGCACGTGTAGCTTGAGGACTGCTACGGACGCGAGTAACGTTGCCCCCCCCCCCCCCCATTTCACAAAATAAAGTATGGAAATTCACAAAAATATGCAGTTTTTGCAAATGTGGGACCCTGGAAAAAATTCCTGAATCGACCCTGCTTTAAAAGCACATTCTTAATCTTTTACAGACCAAATTGAGATCCAGGCATTTTAGTTTTAATTTTTTCAAAATTTGTATTCTAATGCATTAGTCAATAATAGACATTTAAATGGGGAAAAAATATGGCATACAATTTTTTCACTGTGTTCCCAATTGGGAACATATCATTTCCTGTTGTTCCACCCCCCCCCCTTGTATAAAAGTGTTATGTGGTAAATCAGGTTTTTTAAAAAACGTTTTCATTTTTGGCATTGTGAATTTTTTTAAAGTTAGTCTAATTATTTTAATTGATTATTTCTTGATAGATAAATTATTGTGTGACAACTTAGTTCTAAGTGCTACTGTTTCTTATTTAATAAATTTAAAAATGCATAACATTTAATGATGTCCCTTGGTTTAAGGGATATAAGTTTTGACTACTACTTTTGAACAAAGCTACTATTTTTGGCTTGGCAGCCTACTAAAACTACTGTTTTTAGTGTTACTAGGCAGTGGTAGCCCTGGAATTCATACCGAAGTCCTTTAGAAGGGTGTTGTTTGCTAGAAGCGGGTGACCGTAATGATTCTGCAGAGATGATTTTCCTTGATATATCTTTGTGTCTGCATCTGTATATAATGTTTCAGAAAAAAATTTGCATCTCTGCAGCTTGTTGCAAAAAGCACAAAAAAGTTTGCTTTTTGTACACAACAAAATGTTGCACACAACTTGTTGCAACAAAATGTATAAGTTTTGACTACTATTTTGGCTTAAAGCTACTATTTTTAGAATTACTAGGCAGTGGCAGCCCTGGACTTGAAAGGGTCCTGGGCTGTATCCATGCTTGAAGTCCTTTAGAATATTATGTTTTGCTAGAAGCGAATTACCATGTCTAATGGAGAAGATGATTTTCCTTGACATATCTTTGTGTCTGCATCTGTATATATAACGTTGCAGAAAAATTTGACATCTCTGCAGCTTGTTGCAAAAAGCGCAACTAAATTCTGGTTTTGAGTGCACTGCAAAACATTGCACACATTAATAATTTCAAGAACAGTGCTTTTAAGATCCAAAAAAAAAAAAAAAATCCCTATTGATGTTAACTTCAATTTCTGCTCATCATCTCAACAGTGGCGCACACAGGACTTTCTCCTGGAGAAGGTCCATCCAGCTATAAACATTTCACACCAACAACCAGAAAAAAAAAAATATTTTATTTTTATCATCACCCCCTTTTATTGTGCTGTTATTAATTATTTTAAATGTTAAAAATAATAATTTGATAAAGTCATCTAATATATTGAACTGTCAAAGATTACATAACGAACCAAAATTAATAACTCTCCAAGGAGGGTTCAGGACCGTTGGAACCCTCCCTTGTGTTTGCCACAGCATCTGGCTAATTCAAACAGCAAACTTTTATTATTGTTATGTGCATTGTAAATGTTTAGAAAACTCATGTACTCCTTTATTTTATTACAGCAAAGTTAAGCATTCTACTATTTCATCAGCAGTAATCATTACTATGGATATGCAGAGCAACACAAGTTGGCTTTACGAAGAAACATTGCCCCAACATTCACATTTAGAAGCTGGTTCTTCCTGCTGCGAAAGCAACATAAGTCTTGAGTGCAATGTATGCCATAAAACTTACTCTAAAATGCATGACCTGGAGAAACATATTCTTTGTGTCCACGCAGGAGTGAAACCTTATGAGTGTGATGTGTGCCATAAAGAATTTTCTCGGAAAACTCTCTTGAACATGCATTTTCGTGTACACACTGGGGAGAAACCTTATGAATGTGATGTGTGCCAGAAAGTATTTTCTCAGAAAGCTCTCTTGAACATTCATTATCGTACCCACACTGGGGAGAAACCTTATAAATGTGATCTTTGTACAAAAGCATTCTCTCAAAGAGCAAACTTGAAATCACATCTCCGTACCCACACTAAGGAGAAACGTTATGAGTGCGATGTGTGTAAAAAAGAATTCTATCAAAGAGTACACTTGAATGAACACCTCCGTATCCATACTAACGAGAAACCTTATGAGTGTGATGTGTGTAAAAAAGCATTCTCTCGAAGAGGAGACTTCAATATACATCTCCGTATCCACACTAAGGAGAAACCTTATGAGTGTGATGTGTGTAAAAAAGCATTCTCTCGAAGTGGAGACTTGAATGTACATTTCCGTATCCACACTAAGGAGAAACCATATAAGTGTGAAGTGTGTAAAAAAGCATTCTCTCAAAGTGGAACCTTGAATGCACACGTCCGTATCCACAATAAGGAGAAACCTTATGAGTGCAATGTTTGTAAAATAGCATTCTCTCAAATAGGAGACTTGAATGCACATCTCCTTGTCCACATTATGGAGAAGCCCTATGAGTGATAAGTGTGTAAAAAAGCATTCTTTCAAAGAGGAAAATTGAATGCACATCTGCATATCTACACTAAGGAGAAACTTTATGAGTATGATGTGACAGTTGCAGCAGACATCTTCTCACCCACCCAGTGGCAGAATTTTGTCATGCTTTCTGCGTCAGCCAGTAGAAATAAATTTTTTTTTCTCCAGCACTATATATATACACAGTAAACTCCCTCTTAACCAGCTTCTGTTTAACCGGATCTCTGCTTAAACCGGCTGTATTTGCAGAGCCTTATTATTGCATGGGCAAATCTGGACTTTGCCCATGGCCCCCAATATCAAATGTTGTTTTGAAATATTATTTTTTATATTAAAATTTTATGAAAAATAAAACAAATTTTATAGATGAGGGCCCCCAAATTCATCAATTCCCGGGGCCACAGTTGTCATAATCAGCCTCTGCGTATTCGGTTTTTTAAAAAAAGTTTCAAAATATTGAAAATTTCCAACAATGACCATTAATGATCTCCATCACATGTCATACAGATAGTGGAAAATTACTGGGAAAAGGCTTTATGCTATGCTATGTAGAACAAGCATCAACTTCTCCATCGATGGGATGCTTTAAAAAGAAAATAGTATAACTGTGAAGTAAATTGTCGAACTTTCAGAAGAAAAAATGACTGATGTTTTTAAAACTTTCCACTTAATTGTATATAAATCTTTAGTGATAAATCAACCCCTTGCCGGTTCAATTTTTTTTTTTTTTGAGTTGGGGCGTCAAAAAATGTCAACTTTATGCATATTTTGATATATATATATACACTTTTGAAGCATAATAACACTATTCTCGTATCAGATTTCATAAATCTTGCATAGTTCTACCATCTACTGAGCAGAAAATTGAATAATAGTGTTTGAAAGCAAAACAAAATAATTCAGCAAAGATTATGTGAAAAGTAAAAAAATTTCAAGAGAAATTCATTAAAAAAAGTTATTTTTTTCCAAGCTGCCCACGGGATAATCCAGACTGGAGCGTTTTTCCTGCCCAAGCAGAGCTCTGGCAAATATGGTAAGGGTTTAAAGCATCATTTATAATGCATTTCCATCATTTATTTTTTTTCATGCTCCACTTTAACTGGATTTTCACTTAACCAGTTCAACACCAGTCCCATTTATGCGGGTTAAGAGGGAGTCTACTGTATTTATGCTTGCTTGTACAGACAAAGATGTGGGTGCATTTAAACAATCGATTACATGTAGTTGTCATAACAGTGCATTTTTCAGCTAAGGAGGAACCTTATGAGTGTGTTGTGAGTAAAAAAGCATTCTCTCAAAGAAGATACTTGAAAGCACATCTCAATATCCACACTAAGGAGAAACCTTATGAATGTGATCTGTGTAAAAAAGCTTTCTCTCAAAGAGGACACTTGAAAGTCCATCTCCGTATCCACACTAAGGAGAAAACCGTATGAGTGTGATCTCTGCAAAAAAGTATTCCCTCAAAGAGCACACTTGAATGCACATCTCCGTATCCACTATAAGAAGAAACCTTTATTGTGATGTGTGTAAAAATGCATCTCTTTAAAACAGCACTTGAACACTCATCTTCAAATGCACACTGGGGGAAAACCATTTGAGCGTGATGTGTGTAAGAAAGCATTCTCTCAGAAACAACACTTGAATACTTATATTTGTAATAATGCAGATAAGAAACCTGTCATGTCTGTTTTGTTAAGCATTTTCTCTTAAAGTAATCTTGAAGAGACATCTTCTTAGCAATATAGAAAATAAACCTGATGATTGTGTAAGAAAGCATCATCATATAAACTCTAGTGCAATACTAAACTTCCTACTTATATACATTACACAAAAAATTGACACAGTTTATATTACTTCATGCTTTTTCTGAAATGAAAAAGAAACCAAAATGTATGAATAAATAAATTTATTAAATTATTTAGGTATATTTATTATATTTCAATCATAAATGCAAGTAATTTCTTTCATAAGTATTGTCTTTTATGTATATATTCCTTTATGTAACTGGGTAGGCTTTTTGGGATATTTCTAGAGTTGGCTTTTACCCACCCTAAGGGACACATCTCCTATTCTTGCAATAGAAAATATACTTTCTGTTGTGCAGGGTTCCCATGTGTCTTTAAAAGTCTTTAAAAAGGCCATATTAAAAGGATAATAGTAAGGCATCCTTAAAAAGTTTTTTTTTTTTTTTTTTTTATCCTACAAGTCTTAAAAAGTTGTAAAAGCCTTAAATTATCATTTCATCTTCACTTTTCCTGTGATTTTTGCAATTTTATTTTTCTTTTCATAAGAGCAGGGGGGGGAGGGGTTGAATCGTATAGGAAGCTAGCCAAGTTGTCTGCATGCTGCTCTCTCTGTGGAGAGTGACAAAAAGGGTCACGAGCCCTACCACGATGTCATCGGAAACCTTTCCCGGAAGGATAAATGAATCCTTCTCGACTCACGACGTCACAATGCAAGAAAACCTCTGTGTGTGCTACCATGAAGATCTCAGATTCACTATCAAATAATGCTGTTTTTCCCTGACACATCAGATGAAGGCGAAAACTTGCATTTCGATATCGAAGAGTAGAAGGTGAATGCTTTTTGTTTTTTTTTTTCTTTCTTCAGGGGGGGGGGGGGGGATCACCCTGAAGTCTGATAAAGGTGTGTCACAAAAGCCAATTACAGTAAAAGAACCAAAATCCGCCGACCCGAAATCCGCAAGGCTCTAAAATCCGCACTGTCTATTCAATGTAAACAATGAAATCTGCCCTGCCAGCTGCAAGCTCAGAAAACTACACTATAGCCACAAAGTAAAACTGAATAAGCTATTCCCACTTGAAAAAAATATTTTAAGAGTTTGTGAGCTCTCATGGTAACATTGATATCCTTGAAATGACTGACAGTGACACAATTAACACTCAATAATGATCACATGACACAGTAACAAATGAGGATTATCAAAAAGTTGATAAAATAACATTTAATCAAGGTTAGGCTCTGAGAAAGAAATATCTCAGATTTGTAGAGCAGCAAAGCTGTGTTACAGAACAGGAAATAATGAAAAATAAAATAAAATAACTATAATTAGAATATCCCTAAGTCCTAAACTACTATTAAATATACATGTTTAAATAAGTTGATCTATAATCTCATAATTTTGTATATTGTATTATTCCACTGTATTTTTATATTATGATTCTGATAATAAGTAACATGATTTGTTTCTCTTGATCTATAATATATATATATATATTTTTTTTCTTCGTGGGGTGGAGGGAAATCGAATAAATTTCCTATTATGACCCAAAATCCTCAAAATTCTAAAATCTGCACAAGGTCTGGAACCAAGCTGTGCGGATTTTGGGTCTTCTACTGTATCTTGAGAAATATGGGGTTTTGCATATGCAAAAACTACTACGTGTGTACTTTTTTGGTTCACAGTTAACAAAGTTTAGGTAAATTAACTGAAAAATCTGTATAAACACAAACCTTGTATTGTGATTATTATTGAGTGTTAAGCATTCCCACAAAAGAACCCCTTTCCTTAGCAAGCTTGAGTTTTCCTCTTGTCAAAAAGCACAGCCCTTCCTTGATTCCTTAGAAATTCTGATGACGATGCCTTGGTTTAAGAAAAAGGGGAGAAAGCAAAGTGTTTTGATTGGTTGAAAAGTCCCAGTGCTGACACTGACCTAACAGGTACAAAAGTTCTCACTTCTTTTATTTAACAGTCATCAGCTAGCACCAAAAGGAGAGTCTTGACTATTTATCCAAAGAATTTGACTATCAATGAGTGTGAACTATTAGTCACTGAAACTCTGCACTAGCATTGTGGTAAATTGCATTTCTATCATGGTTGGATAATTGGACAAAATATCATGAAAATAGCGATTATAAATTTTTACGAAGCTATCTTGATACACCCCCATCCCCTCAAATTTAATCCATATCTTAAATTTAAAAATAAAAGTTTTCTTTTTTTTCATTCTTAGTATTTCGCCTCTTATTTAAACTACCCATCAATGTGTATTCCGTTTTTGTAACCAATGCATAAGTATAGTCAGAAATTACCCTTGATCCCAATTGAGAACACAGTGAAAATTGTATACAATATCCCCCCCCCCATGGGATTTTTTTCTAGGGGGGGGGGCAAATTTCAAACTTTTAAGAAATTTAGTTCTGGTTTTGCCATTTGTTTACATCATGAGACATTAACCTAAAACTCTAGGGGGGGGGGGGCAAGCGCCCTACCTTGCCCTCCCTTATGGGTGCCCATGCCCCCATTTAAATGACTCATTTTCTTATGTATTAGAAAACAAAATATGAAAAAAAAAATATGCTTGTGTTCTGATTTGGCATGTAAAAGGTTAAGAATGTGATGTTGAAAGGACTTCATACCAAGGTCCTTCAGAATGATGTGGTTTTGTTTGCTAGAAGCGGGTGACTGTGTGCAATGATTACGAAGAGGTCATTTTCCTTTATGTGTTTTGGTGTCTGCATCTGTATATAATGTTGCAGAAAAATTTTTGCATCTCTGCAGCTTGTTGCAAAAAACCCAGTGGTGTAATGATTAGCGCACTGCGCTGCTGTCCCACAAGTCTGGGGTTTGAATACCAGGCTGGGCAAGGTTGACTCAGCCTTTCATCCCTTGAGTGGGACAATAAAATGAGGACCAGCACTGGGACTTTGTGTGTGGCTGACCATATGGACGAGGCATATGCATCTGCACCCCAGAGCCCATGGTCACTAAGGCACGGTTGGGCAGCGCAGGCCTTGGCCCAGCAGTGGAGCTTTTGCGGCAATGTTTCACAGTAAATGCTAAAACAGAGTGTCTACTGGTCAGGAAATTTAGGAAAGTCTGGAAAATGCCAGAAAAATGGGAAATAGGTCAGGAAAGTCTAGAAAAAGCCTGGAAAATGCAAAATGGGTCAAGAAATTTCTTTGAAATAATAAATTTTCCTTCGCATAGAATTTTTTTTTTTTTAAATCTTTCCATAAGTCCAGAGTGAAAAATCCTGATAAAGATGATTTATATTTCAATAAGTGATTCATAATGTTTGTGGACATATGTGATGCTCACACCTGTTTACCATTCTGTGGGGAGGTGTTTCATGTGACAAAAGGGCCAAAAAGCAATTTGTCTTATAGAAACTTTCATTGGTATTGCTCCTTATTCTTGTAGATTTGATAGTAGACCAAAAGATAAAAATTTATGTTTGAAATTCGACATTTGTATTTAATATTGTCATTTAGATATATATATATATATCACAAAAGTATGGCCTGTACACAAGTAGTAATTGTCACTATTAGTAAAATCTGAACTAACTATAGTATCTTACTTGAAACTCATAGTAAATTTTTTTCTATCTAACTTAAGTACATAGGTAACTGTATTACTATTGAAAACTTACTGCATGTAAGTTGTAGAAAAATATTTAACTCTAAAATAGGGGTTATACTCTTAAGGGATTTCCCAAAGTAAACTGCATTTATGTTCAAGAAATTTTTTCTGAAAGCTCCCAAAAGTCTGGAAAAAATCAGGAAATTGACTTTTAGAAATTTATTAGACACCCTGTTCTATCTTTGACGCATGTTTGGAAGCTACATCGGTAAAGAAGTATTCTTCATTGTGCCTTTTCAATGATGAGAGTGAACAGATTAAAACTCTTTAGCAACTCGAGAAATTTTTAGGTTTACTTGTAGCCAAGAGAAGGGTGTACCCTCAACTGCACTAAAGTCATTTCAAGTTAATGTTTGGGAACATGTTCTTTTTGGAAAAATTATGAAAAGAGTGTGTTGAATTGGGATAAGATGACACTGGACAGTTTTTATGCAAGAAGAAAAAAACACAGCATATTGGTATATACACTCAGGGATTATTAACAAAACTGGTGTTACAATAGAATTAGTTACAATAAACAGGGGTCGATGCAAACGAAAACTGGGTCTGTTTTGCCTTACAATTTAATCTGTTTTAACAATGGCCTTTCAGAGCTCATTCTAGGTGGGAAAAAGGGCAGGGTGCAAAGATTTAAAAAAAGGGCATTATTATTTTGAAAAGGCATTACATTTCTTAAAAAGGGCACTACAAATCCAAATTTATAAAAACTTCCAATTTGCAAATAAATAAATAAACTTTTTTTACTTTATAAAATTAAGTAAAACAATTCATTATGGATAAATTAATTACTAATATTCATTAATATATTAAACATTAATTAAATTAATAAAGTATATTAAAATAGTTAATTAGTTTTTAAGTAACTTTTTTAATTATACTTATCTATATCATTATAATAACTTAAATATTGTTAACAACAACATTTCTTCTACAGATTTTTAAAACAGGATTTTGTTTCTTTTTATAACAAAAATAACCACCCATATAAACAAAATAGGAAAGACAATGCTTAATTAAGTAATGATTTTGCATAAGAAGCAAAGGTGTTAATAAAAAATTTATGTGGTCACCTTGTGAAGAATCTTGTATGACTAAACGAAGAAACTCTTAATAAAGTTAAGTTTGTCCTAAAGTTCAATTTCACATCATTCACTTGCCTTTGTAAGAATTAATTCAGAGGTATAAACGATTAAAATATTTTACAGGGATGGGATTGGCCAAGAAAAAAATTAGCTGAAATTTTTTTGGTCTCGGGGAGGGGGGGACACAACAAAATTTTCGAAAATTTTAAAAGGTATATAATGTATGTTAGCACTTAGCACAGTGATATCAAATAGTCATGTTTCCATATTACACTCATGTCCATAAATTAAGGATAATTCAGAATCACACAGAAATTGATCTCTAAAATAAAAATTTCACCTGTGGAATGATCACACACATCTTGAAGAAGAATATGCAAATTACAGGAAACCACCAGATGGCGTGGATGGTACGTCACAATTTATAAAAAGCTTTTATTTCTTAATGACTAATATTCTAACTTCTTTTGCAACAGCTATATTTCTAGAAGAAAGTGTTAAATAATCCCTTAGGTCCAAACAAGCTGAAACCGAAACTAATCATCATTACCATAAGATCGAGCACGTGGCGTATCAAATACCGCCAGGTGACGTCACGTGCAAAATGTCCATCTGGACAACTTATAATTTGAATGAAATACCAATTTTAATTATACTTAATCACTTCGGAACAGCTCGTAAAAGTGGAATCCCAATAAATATTTCAGAAACAGATTTTTCAGGAAAGCTTTATATTAAAAATTAAATCCAAACGTCCAAAAATCATAAGTGCATTTAATTACCATAAATCTATAAAAAAAAAATATTTAAATGGAAAGTAAAGGTCAACAATTAATCTAATAGCATTGGAGATTTAAATTAAAGAATGCACAAGAGAAAATAGTCATTTACAAGAAGGATGGAAAAAGATTGAAAGGGTGTATACCAAATTTCTGAAAGTCAATTTCCTGACTTGGGAGGTCCCGGGAAAAAAATTCCTGACCAATGCATTTTACTTTAGGGAATTGCACAATGCCCTCTCCCTTGTATTTATATTTGCATATTTTGTACAACTTCTTGAAATACAGAATTAAGTTTTCAATTAAAAGAAACAGAAGTAGTTGCAATTTATGATAGAATTAAGGGGACCATATTTCTAAACAGTAATTTGGGGACAAATCAAGCATTGTCCTCGAATCTAAACAAAACTTGGGGAAACTAGAAAATATTTTCGAGGACACAACATATTACCATGTACACCCTCCAAAAAAAGTATTTGAGTAAGAGATAAATTTACTATTTTAGATTTGCGAATAATAATTGAGTTTTTGAAAAACGTAAAACGTGACAGAAATATGGAAAGTCATATTTATACAAAATTTTTACTCGAATACTTTTTTTGGAGAGTGTATACCAGTATACCCATACGTTAAATCTTGACTGACTTTGTTACTTGAAAATGAACTCTAATAGCTCGTTATATCAATTGTGTATTCTAAATTTCTAATAAATTAATGGAAGTATTTCATTCATTTATTAATATTTATTTAAACCAGAAGCATGAAAGGAACATCATGTCGAAATATTGCAATTTATTCAAAATTTCACTCTTGGAATAGTATTTGTATTTTTCAGAAGACATTGCTTTTTACATTGTATCATTTTGTGATAATATTTCATGAAACTTACTTTTTGTTTAATAAATAGACTTTACAAATAAGTCAAATTTGTTTTGCTTCTTTCTCTTTCTTTGCCTGAACTTCATTATCCTTAATTTATGGACATGAGTGTAAATGAAGTCAGAGGTCTCCCAATATGGAATTAATGATAAAAATTACATATTAGGTATATAAGTACAGTATAGGACCGATTATCCGGAATGGCCGCCAGTCTCTTTCTTTTTTCCGATCATCATAATGAAATAGGGGGGAAAAAAAGGGTCTTTCAAAAATTCGTGACCGTTCCCGCATTTTGCTTGAATTATAAAAAAAAAAGAGGGAAAAAGACATTATTAAATTGTAGGAGTAACGCAGTTACGCTAGTATGTCATTATTTTTTTTAACAGTCCAGAGTAAAGCAGATTGAGGAACGTGCTTTGGTCTAGAGATGGCCAATGATTTGATGAGTCGAATCAGTGATTCGAATCTTGGTACTGAGTGGCTCAGTCTTTACACTCACTCTCTACTGATTCGAATCTCAAGCCCTCAAGAGAAATACATTCCAAGTGCGAAGGGAAGAAAAACTTATTTTCCCTTTGCCGTTCCCAGAGATTTTCCCTTACTCTTTCAACTCTTTTCGGCTCTTTTCGACTCTTTACGACTCTGAGTCGATAGATGATTTGAAACAGTAAATGAGTGGGTGTGGGTGAGTTGGTCACTGAGTTGGTGCAGCAACGAATCTTTACTGATTCAGTGTTTCGCTCTGTTTCGGGGATTGTATACTATCGTTGAGATTCGTTAGTTTTTCGAATCTTCTATCGACTCAGAGTCGAAAGGAGACGAAAAGAGTTGAAAGGATGTTTCATTTAATTGGAGGGTTTTTTTCGAATCTTCTATCGACTCAGAGTCGAAAAGAGTTGAAAGGATGTTTCATTTAATTGAAGTTTTTTTTTTTTCGAATCTTTGGTGTTTCATTTCTTGGTTGGTGGTCGGATTTAAAGTTTTATCTGTCTGTGGGTGTGGAGTGGGTCGAACATCGTTTGCTTTTGGCGGGGGGCATAGGCGTTACTTCCTAAGGGAGAGAGGGGTCAATCTCCCCCCCGAAAAAAAAATTAAGAAAATCCCTCCTTCCAACTTGTCTGACTGATTTAATATTTGTTTAAAATTTAATGAAACATCCCTTTTCTACTTTTAACTTCAATATATGTCCCCCTGCCCCCACCCTCAAAAAAAAAAAAAAAAAAAACGAAACGTTAAGTTTACATGGTGGCGGATTTTCATGTGAAGGGAAATAGAATGAAATAAAGTTAGGATTGTGCTTGTCACTTTTAATGAAGGATACAGGGGCGGTATTAAGCGCTCTCACAAAAGGACTTTGTAGTAAGCAACTCAACTACTGTAAGCAACTACTGTAAACTACTGCAACTCATATATATGTATACGTGTGTATGATAATGTAGTGAAGAATATACATTTTGTATGGCAAAAAATTCCTCATGGGGGGTTATGACCCCCCCTAACCCCCCCCCCCTTGGCTACGCCTCTGAGGCCGGCGATAAGAAAATCCTGAGATCAATACCAGCTTGTGATGCTTTTGCTACTGCTTTCTCTCGGAAAGCTTCTTCTCTCATCGCAGAAAAAACAGCTCCATTGTTTATTAGTCTAATTACCATAATTAATTAACGTATATCTCGGAACCTATCCACCGGAGCGCGTTCTTATAATCATGGTTAATTAGTCTAATTACCATAATTAATTAACGTATATCTCGGAAACTATTCATCGGAGCGCGTTTTTATTGATTCTCGACCCCCCCTTAGGAACTCCCATCGATGCATAAAATTTCGAATACTTTGACACCAAACTTAACCTTTTAATCTTACAGGCCCAGGGGGTCATACGAAGCTCCCCTGTATTTTCATTTCGGGCAGTTTAAACACTCTTTGGTCGTGGGGTGAAAGAGTTCTCCTCTCTCCTTGGGTGAAAGCAAAACCGGAATGGCCTAAAAACTGAGCATTTTTATTTTCCCTTGTTTTTTTTTTAAAGCAATCCGAAACATCGAATGCCGGATAAGTGAAAATTCCGGATAGTTGAGTTTGTAAAAAAGGAAAGAAATGTTGACCGGCAAAACTGGTGGGTTACGCACGTGCATACAGATTTATTTTTATTTAGGTATTTTTTAAACAAAGTTTTTAATTTATGTGTTTGAATCTGAAGAATAATAAAAATAATAAATAATACAAGAGAATGGTTAAAAAAAAAAGTAAATCGAGTGTTGTTCTTTGCTTCCCACCTCTTGCGTTGAGATAATATAGTTGAATCTTTGGAATGTCGAGCCGGAAAGTAGGTCACGACTCACTAGATTTCAATAATCCGTTATCAGTCTTTCTGCTCTTATGTGGGCATTTTTTTTTCTTACGCGCTGCCGCTTTGGAATCTTTAAGATTTAAATAAACAGAACCAGCTGACCAAGTTCTTTTTTTTTTTTTTTTTCTCCCCATCCTCTCTTCTATACTAGCTACTGCAGCTGTAAAATATTGTGTTTTTGTTATGTATCTGTCGTAATTTGAGAGCATATGCTGGGTTTTTTGTTCTTTTTTTTTTCCTCCATAGGAGTTAATCCTTTTATAATGAGCTTTTATAAATAAATCAGTGAAAGTGAGGTACTGGACGAAAAAATTCGGATTGATGGACTGATTAGTTCATTGAACGATGTCAGCAGCATGGTTTTGATACGGCGTAAGAAATAATGACAGTAACTTTAATTAAAGAAAAGGCATTGAAGAAAAAGCTAAAACAATGCGGCAAACAAAAATTACCGAGATATTTTGTAGAAAATAATGTTGCAAAATAAATATTGTGCGATTTATGAGATTGTTTGTTGTCAGCAGGGTTCGGCAATCCATCAAAACACCAAACTTGCATGTGGAACACACAAAAGGAGTAAACCAAGAATTGGTGCTAGACGTCCACATATACCCCCCTTCTTCGTTTCACCACAGATCTTTGAAGTACTTTCAAAGACAGGTGCAATAAAGGGGCGTGTATCGGCAATTCATAGAAATGCCTCCGTGTCCACAGCAAATTCCTCCCATTCCTTTCTCAAGTGCCAGTAGCACGTTATGTGTGAGCAGCCAATATACAGTTGAGCAGATAAAAGGGCTGAAGAAACTTCCGTACACATGAGATTAAAAAGAAAGAAAGAAAAAACGAACTTCGAGGGCAAAAGAGGGTACTTAATTTTGCGTCATCGGGGCGTTAACGTAAATCGAAAGGCAGCAGGGCGGATTTTTTTTATGAAAAGGGCATCGGGGCGCGGCGCCCTGCTGACCCCCGCCTAGAATGAGCTCTGGGCCTTTTACCTTACAATTTAATCTGCTTTATCAATTATTTTAACAATAAAGTGAGTTTTTTTAAAAATTGGTATGAAAATTCACAAAAATCAGTATTGAATTTCGCAAAATTAGTATTGAAATTCACAAAAATGGGAGCCTAGAAAAAATTCCTGGATTGACCGCCGATAAAATACTTTGCATTAAACACACAGATAAAGAAAAAAAGCGTAATAAACTTTTCAGATGGTAAAAAGTGTTCACTATTCTTGAGCTTTATTTTAAGGGCATTTTAAAAGCTTAATTTTAAAACAGAAAAATGGACACAAAAGTAGACCATTCAAAACAATCTGCATAACAATCTTAGAGTAAACTTCTGGCCCCTCGATCTCGCGGAGCATGCACAGACGTGGTATTGGCCCGGGCGGTTGGGATCGGCCAAAATGCGGCCCAAGGGGTGTGCGAATGTAGGCGATCGCCTAAGGCCCCACGAGGAAGAGGCCCCGTGCCTGGGTCTTTTTGTTTTTATTTGTTTGTTATCATATTAGGCCGAGCTTGGTAGATGGCTGCAATATACATATGTCGAAAAGAGCTGAGAAGTAAAGCTAATTCGTACTGGCAGTGCTAGCTGTAACTTAAATAGGACATGATAAAAAAATAAGGGCCCCACTCTTCCGGTTTGCCTGGGGCACTGCACGCACCTCAGGCTGGCCCTGTTCACTCTGTTAACACTATACATAAAACTACTCTTTCAAACTATATATTATAATAAGCACGGTTTAAATAGCATGGCTTTCGGGCCGAGAGAGGGAAAAATCCTTTAGTTATTTTACATATTCAAGATTCAAATCATCGAAGTAATGAGTGAGATTCGAATCAGCAAAATGAGTCTAACTGCCCATCTCTACTCTGAAACTCTTGCTCTTAATGTGATAACAACAAACTTTAAAAAAAAAAAAAAAAAAAAGCACAGTGTCAGGGCCTTGTGTGATTGCCTACATTTGCATCCCCCTTTTGGGCTTGCCCTGTGTCCAAAATTAACAATTTGTAGCTAAAATGTTTTAATTTAAGGACATTTCCAACAAACTTTTGTATTAAATGATACCAGTTCTCTTTTCTGAACTGAACTAAAAATTCACTGAAAAAAATAATTTCACTTATAAGATCTAATTTTTTGGGGGGATAACTTTAAATTAGGATGTATATGTTGTACCCACATTTATAGAATTATCTATTTGTGGCTTGTATTAATGTGAATTTTTCATTAAATAAAAGTTTTAAATTAGATTAAGCAGTTTTTCATTTAGTTTATCTTTAATATAATAATTTTAGGTGTATCCTAAAAATATGGAAAAAAACAAAATAAGAAATGCATAGTGCCCACTTTTTACTTAAAGAAAAAAAAAAAAAAAAAAAAAAAAAAAAAGCATTTTTAACATTTTATAAGTACAAAATTTTGGTTTTGAATTTCAGTGCAAATTACACCATTTCAAGTATGTATCAAAAGTCTTAATATAATTTATATTGAATAGTATATTAAAATAATTATATAAATATTGGAGCTTTATCCCGCTCCTAACACCCACCGCGGAAAAAAGGCTTTGCTTCAGGATAACATTTAGCTTTATTGTACATACGTATAATTTAGTTCAGACAAGTTTTATATTCTTTTTTTAATTAAGCACCCCCCCCCAAAAAAAAGTGTAACATTTTGCTTTCTTGTATTATTTAAAAATCCAACTGCTTTTGCGACCATGTCACCTTTTATCACATATGTGTGAAGATTGACAGTTCTACTCAGTCTGAATTTTTTAAATAGAAAAAGAGGAGGGAAACTTACTTAGTTTATTTTCTTCAGCACGTAATATTAATTTAGTGTAATTTATTTTAAGGAATTAGAAGATTATTCTGGACTCAATCAATCATTATAAAAGGTTTCATTGTTAGCTATAAAAGACTAATGTTGTGTAAAAAAAAAGTGAACCAGCACGTTCAGATGCTGTTTCACCTTCATCCCCAGTCCTGCAGCCGTACACTAAACTTCTTTCTTTTTAAAATCACTTTCTTACGTGGAACTATTTGAGCATGCATGATATCATTGACAGACCATCTGTTGTTAGAATTTTACAGCTTCCATTTTCAGAACGTATTCTTGATTTCTGTAGTCAGCTAATTTTTCTGTTACATAGAAGTTAATATTTACAGTCTATTTTGGGTTATTAGGCTTTTCAATGTGTTATTGAATGTAATATTAATTCCTTTTTAATTATAATTTTTTATTTTTTTAAAATTTAAATGTGATTTCCTTTGTTTGTTATTATCACACGTAATTTTCTTTTTTTTAAATTTTCCTATTGTATGAGATGCATCTCTGAGTAACGATTTTTTTTCCCCATCATGATATTGCTGAATGTAAGATAATCCTTTTCGAATGGAAGATATTTGCATAGTGGGATTGTATAAAGTTTAAAATGTCACATTTGTAAAATTAACAAGAGGAACTTCTTTTCTTATTGTAGATTTTTCCCCTTAACTTATTTTGAAAATGTTTTGTGTCAATTTACATTCCTAATGTGATGGAAAAAGAATTAAAGCATTCTACCATCTTTTGGGGGCACCCTGTATGCTGTGAATACTTAGAGGACTGAAATGGTATTTTTTCTTCTGTTACAGCAAAGTTCAGCATTCTACTGTGTTCTACTTCAATAATTATCTCTGGATGAGAACGTGTGCAAGTAGTTGGGCCAAGAAAAGTTGTCTGACATTTGGAAGATGGTTCTCCCTTATATGAAAGCATAGAATTCACCGAGTGTGGCACATACCAGAAGAAATTCTCCACTATGCAGAACCTGAAAATACATGTAAATACCCATACTGCAGTAAAACTTTCTGTTAATACAGGGGACAAACCTTACGTGTGTCATGTGTGCAAGAAAGCATTCTCTCAAAAAAATAGCCTCAATAAGCATCTTTGTATGCACTCGGGTGAGAAACCTTATGAGATCTGTAAGAAATCGTTCTCAGAAAAACATTGCTTGGATAAGCATCAATGCATCCACACGGGAGAGAATCCTTATGAGTGTGAAGTGTGTAAGAAATCGTTCTCTGAAAAACATTGCATAGATAAGCATCTATGCACCCACACGGGAGAGAATCCTTATGAGTGTGAAGTGTGTAAGAAATCGTTCTCTGAAAAACATTGCTTAGATAAGCATCTATGCACCCACACGGGAGAGAATCCTTATTGGTGTGAAGTGTGTAAGAAATCGTTCTCTGAAAAACATTGCTTAGATAGGCATCAATGCACCCACACGGGAGAGAATCCTTATGAGTGTGAAGTGTGTAATAAATCGTTCCCTGAAAAACATTGCTTAGATAAGCATCTTTGCATCCACACGGGAGAGAATCCTTATGATTGTGAAGTGTGTAAGAAAGCTTTCGCTGATAAATTTAACTTGAATGCTCATCTTTGCATCCACACTGGGGAGAAACGTCATGTGTGCAATGTGTGTGAAAAAGTATTCTCTCGCATGTCAACATTAAAAACTCATTTTCGTATCCATACTGGGGAGAAACCTTACGTGTGTGAAGTGTGTATGAAAGCGTACTCTTACAAAACTGACTTCACTGCACATCTTCGCACCCACACAGGAGAGAAACCTTATGAGTGTGATGTCTGTAAGGAATCGTTCCCTGTGAAAAAGGGCTTAGATAGGCATCTACGCACCCACACGGGAGAGAAACCTTATGAGTGTGACATCTGTAAGAAATCGTTCCCTGAGAAAAAGGGCTTAGATAAGCATCTTCGCACCCACACGGGAGAGAAACCTTATGAGTGTGAAGTGTGTAAGAAAGCTTTCGCTTTTAAATTTAGCTTGAATACCCATCTTCGCATCCACACTGGGGAGAAACCTCATGTGTGCGACATGTGTAAGAAAGCTTTCTCTCAGAAATCACATTTGAATGCTCATCTTAGTGTTCACACTGCAGAGAAACCTTATGAGTGTGAAGTGTGTAAGAAATCGTTCCCTGATAAATACCACTTAGATAATCATCTACGCACCCATACGGGAGAGAAACCTTATGAGTGTGAAGTGTGTACGAAAGCGTACTCTTACAAAACTGACTTCACTGCACATCTTCGCACCCACACAGGAGAGAAACCTTATAAGTGTGATATCTGTAAGGAATCGTTCCCTGTGAAAAAGGGCTTAGATAGGCATCTACGTACCCACACGGGAGAGAAACCTTATGAGTGTGAAGTGTGTAAGAAAGCTTTCGCTTTTAAATTTAGCTTGAATACCCATCTTCGCATCCACACTGGGGAGAAACCTCATGTGTGCGACATGTGTAAGAAAGCTTTCTCTCAGAAATCACATTTGAATGCTCATCTTAGTGTTCACACTGCAGAGAAACCTTATGAGTGTGAAGTGTGTAAGAAATCGTTCCCTGATAAATACCACTTAGATAAGCATCTACGCACCCACACGGGAGAGAAACCTTATGAGTGTGAAGTGTGTAAGAAAGCATTCTCTGCGAAGTCAAACTTAAATGACCATCTTCGTACCCACACAGGAGAGAAACCTTATGAGTGTGAAGTGTGTAAGAAAGCTTTCGCTCGAAAATCAAGCTTGAATACCCATCTTCGCATCCACACTGGAGAGAACGTGTTTACGAAAGCGTACTCGGAAAACTATAGTAGGAATACACCTAAGCTGATAGTATTGCCAACGGTGTGAACCTGCTAAGGGAAGTAGTTCGCGCATTTTAAAGCGTTAATTTTTTATTAATTTTGTCAGAGATCCTTGAAATGATACACAATTTAACAAGCTGTAGCTTGTATGAGCACTTGGTACATAAAAATGCATAATTTTAAGTGGCTAGCAATAAAATTCCTCATGCATCGTCATTGAATGACAACACCATTTATAACTTTCACACTCTTGGCGGAAAATTAAGTCTTGACCACTGGTTTTGACCAAGGCTTCGAAACGTAATTTTTTTTTGTTCTGGTTCAACTAAAAAAGTATACAGGGTAAATCTAAACTCTTGCTCAAAACTGTAAGGGGTGATCGGACACATAATAAGGAATCAGAATCACATAGCAATGTGGGGTCAAGAACGCCGTTTTTACTTAACCAGTAATAATCACTTTGTGAAAAGTATTGAAGTGTTCGTCTAATTTCTTAACCAAGTTTCATAAACAATAGGCTCGTCTCCAAAAATTTCATCCATGAAATAAAATTTAAAAGTAGAATTTTTAAACTATGAATTTTAGTCTTCTGTTTTCGGAGAAAAATACATTATTTTCTCACGAACAATGGTAGGAAAGTGCACTGTTGTTTTAGCACTTTTTCCAAAGTGATTATTAACAGCTACATGAAGACGATGTTGTCGATTACACATTGATATGTGATTCTGATTCCTCCTTATGTGCCCTATCACCTCTTAAAGTTTTGTCCAAGAGTTTAGATTCATCCTGTATATCGGTTCAGTTCCGTTTTCATTCCGGTAAAAATAACCGTCTTATGTTTTCGGTTCTAGTTCCGAATGAATAATTTTATGTATATTTTATTTGTACTAAAAATGTAATTTAATCATGAACAAAAAAATGTAATTTTCTCAAAATTTAGAAGATTTTATTCTTTTTTTTTAATTGATTACACTATGTGAATTGATACCACAGCATGTACTATACGAGCCATGAGCACAGAACAGCTAGCATAGGCAATGTTATCCATTTCAAAATCGAAATCTAAAGCATTGTTTTATATCAAGCCTACAGACATCGTAAAAATTATTTAAAATGAATTCAATGTCGATCTTGGTAGAAATAGGGTATCTGATTTTATTGCAAATTCTCTACTTTTTAAAAAACTTTCTAAATCGTCCTCATTTTCATCGTATTCAGTATAAAATTGCGTTTCTTCGATTACGACTGAAATGGATTTTTCCAAAAATAGTAATTCGTACCAAATATTCTTTAAATGTTACTCAGGAAATCGAGAAGCAATGTACGGTCCGTTTTGCTAAAGCTGAGCGACTGCACCCAAGGCGATTTTACTCTAAAAGGGTTTGATAGGTTTAGATGGGTACTTTTTGAAGTGCTAATTTGGCTCGCTGTCTTTTCATGATGCTTTCCATTTTGTTTTATTTAAATCCGGAATTTGAGAAACTATTCTACTTAATACTAGTTCAACTGTAAACAGAGTTTTGAATATAAAAGAGCGTAGCTAAACTTCCACTCGCCCCCATTTTGATGAAATTGAATGTGACCTAACACATGCGCATATGGGTGGAAGGATCTGAGAAACGAAAACAGGCTATACATGTAATGATGATAATTATATGGTTGACGTTAAATTAGAAAATATTGATAAGTTGGTTTCAGTAACAAAGTGACTGAAGATATCTCGAACTGAAATAAACCGATATATATTTTTTCGGTTCAGTTCCATTTTGAAGCCCTGGTTTTGACAGTAACTTGGCATTCCTCGGCTTAGCTTCTCCCCGAAAACTCTCTAGCCCCACTGGCAAAGTGCGATTTCTCGGAGTGATACATGCGTAGCAAAGCTGTAAATTGGTTACTGTAGTCTTGGCAATGCTCTCAGATTAGGTGTATAGAAACTTTCAAACTATAGTTTGAATGAATATCTCCATATCCACTACGGCGAGAAAATTTATGTGTGTGATATGTGAAAGAAAACATTTTTTGTGAAACATAATTTGAATATTCATACTAAATAGAAAGTTATGAGCATGGTGTGATGTGCATTAGAAAGCATTCTCTCAGAAATGACTCTTCCACAAACATTTTTGTATCCACATTGTGCTAAAATCTTATGCATAGGATTTGTGTTAGAAAGCATTTCCTATCTATGTAAAGTAGCTTTGAAATATGCAAGTAGGCTCTATGTAATTCACCAAGCTTACGTTCACGTATTCATGTAATTCATTAATAAAAAAATAAAATCATGCTTGAAAGTTTTAAACACAAACTTACGTGTTATTCAAGGGATTACAATTTTTTTCCATACCATCTAAGAGGGACTCATTAAACATATGGTAGAGCGCTGATTATCTGAATGTTAACTACACCAAACAAAAATGTTTTGTTGAATCAAGAAAGAATTTGTTAAATCAACAAAGTTATCTGGTTAACTTTACAATAAGTTCAACTGACTTTCAACTCTGAGCTGTAAAAGTACTGATTCTGTATGATTGCCGTCTTTTTCAATTACTATCTAAAAACCTTTTACTTAAAAAATATTCAGCAAGATGGCAGCACCAAACAGAATTAAGCATATGAAATAATTTACTTTTTTAGTATGTGATAGCCATATTTGTTGTTAAATATATAAAATAATTAAAACTTCAAAGAAAAAATAAATAAAAATAACGCACAAATGGAATCCATACCATAACACACACATGGAAAGAAAAAAACCTCGACCTTTGTCGGCAGCAGAAGTCCGTAAACTGACTGACACAGACTGATAAGTACCTTTTATGAGTGTTATTTCTCAAAGTTTATTTATTTCATCTTTTAAATACTTTAGTTTATTATTTTTTTGTCATGTTTGATGCGTTTTATCAAAGTTTAATAGCTAACTTATTTACAAATAAAATGTGTTTTCAGGTATTTGTACAACATTTAGGGAAGTCTTTTATGTTAATGTTTTTTGATGCGGAACTTTTTTAAACTTTAAAACATTCTTTTTCCAACAATTTCTCATTAAAGGTGGATACTTACTACTTTTAAATACTTTCTTTATTATGAATATAACAAGTTGAATTATATCATTTAGATACTTTTCTCAATTATAATCTTCCAAATATTTAAATTATGTGTATATATAATATATATTCAGGATGTCCAGTACTAACGGTGCCCAATTGCTATTTCCTAAACCGTTTGTCAGACACCCATAGTTCCCATTGCAAAAATGCTCTAAATTGTATAATCTATTACATCTGAAACAAGCAAAGTAAATAAATAAATTTCTAAAGAAATCACAGAATTTAAATTTTTATACTGTCCCCCGGTCTTACCAGTTATATTAAAAAAAATTCTTGATACAATTTCATATACAATAAAATAAAAAATAAATTTGTCCTTCTACGACCAAAATTCACCGATTTATGAAGCAACAAACATTTTCACTTAAGTCACTTTTCCAGGTATAAAAATGTCCCGTTACGGTAAACCGTTAAGGGACCACATAAATATTAAAATTTTAAATTATGGGTTTTAATTTCATTTCTGGGAAACGAAACTAATTTTAGACTACTGATCTTCAAGCAGAGTGTTATAGTCAAGCTGTATGAAAATATATCTGGACTCAGACTTACTAAATTGCATTTGTGTAGCAGTCAGATGTGTAACTTAGAGTGTACTATGCAAAGTACAAGAGTTTTCTACACGGGTGCATATTTGGATTGCAGTCTTAGGAAGTTATTTAACGCCAGTTCATTGAAAACAAGAAATTGTGTTTTCAGTATAAAGTATATTTTTATGTTAAGTTATTGGATGCATATAGTTAAACGTTAATCTTTATTGCAATCTATATTCATAAAATAGTTGATGAAAATGCTAATAAGTATTACAAAGCTCAAAACCATGTACATTAATTTTTCGCATTCATTTTGTATACGACCACTATTCCGCTGCCCGAAAAGTGCTCTAAATTTAAGCAGCTGTAGCTCGGTAAATTTTGGTCGTATTAAAACATTTTTTTTTTCTTTTGTTTGTATGAAATTGTGGAAAGAAAATTTTTCTGAATATAACTGGTAGGGCCGGGGGACCGTATAAAAATTTAAATTTCACAATTTTTATAGGAATTCATTGACTTTGATAGCTTCTGATATAATAGATTATGCAATTTAACACATTTTTGCAGTTGGAACTATGTGCCTCTGACTGACGGTTAAGGAAATAGCGATTGGGCACCGTTAGCACTGGACACCCTGTATATATATATATATGAAAAGCATCAAAAATTTTCAGTCCACAAGCAGATATGAAATTGAAATGGTTCAATTAACATTTAGATATTCTTATCATAAACTTTATCAATTTAAGCTTATTTTCTTTTTAAAAAATAGGAATTTCTGTAAGTTTTTTTTTAATTGTTTAAATACTTTCTGTAAGAGGATAGTATTTATTTTAATCAGCCGATTAAAAATGCTTGGTTAAAATAAAGTATGTAAGACAGCTACAAATCTTTCTGCCACTGGGAATTATAACAATATTTAAGATGCGGGTGGGGGGCTATGCCTTCTCCCTGACAATAGGTAGGGATGGACTTGAAGCAGACCTGTCTGGTCTTGCAAAATCCCTAGATTTTAATGTTGAAATTGCTCTTTTCACAAAAAAAAAAAACTCAATCTGTGTTGTCTCACATCTATCCCTACCAAGGCTTATGAGCGCCCACGATCACTGGTTCTTATTGTTCATCTTATGCAAAAATTTTGGCCAGTTGATGATTGGGAAAGCAGCTTGAAATTGTAATAAAAATAGGTTATTAAGTGATTTTCAATGCTGCAAAAGCAACTTTACAAGCCCCATAGGGACAATCGCGCCAAATGACCGAAATGTTGCCAAGCGTGGCGACTTTTGGCGAAATATCGCCAAATTTGGCGTCAAGAATAAGTCCCCAAAAGTGAAGTTACCGAAGACCTAGGATTTCTCGAGATTTCTATAACCGCCATAGAAAATCAATGGCGAAACGAAAAGCTCCGTATATCCGGTACTAGTTGACCGATTTTGATGCAACAAAAAGTAAAATTAACTATTTGATGCGTAGAATACAACTTTTGAACTATTTTAAACCCCAGACCAGCGGATTGCCCCGAAAATTCGTAACATTGCACCCTCCCCAAGGACTGCACATATCGGGCAGTACAATCCCCAGTTACGAGGTCTCACAAATATCTGCAGTGTATAACATTTAACAAGATCTTAACAACATAATTTAAGCAAGTAATCAATAAACACAATAAGCAAATGCACACTAATAATAAACATAATAAACAATTACACTAATAAGTAATAAACAAATACACATTTATAAAAACCAATATATCACAAATATGTACACGAAACATGGCGTAAGTGCTGAGTAAAAGGGAATTGAGGGAAAAGGAAGAGAAGAAAAAGACAAAGAAATGAAAGATGAAAGAAAGGAGGAATTACGCCACAGTGACCATTGTCTGATATTCAAATAACTAATTACAACCGGGGTAAATAGCTAGTCTAGTCGATCGTATGAACAACTCTTGGTTTCGAGTTAGGTGACTTACGAATCCGTACGATGACGTCATTCAGTCTGTCTAGGACTGTGTAAGAACCGTCCCACGGCGATTGCAGCTCGAGAGACACGCCTTTCCGTCGAGTTGGTTTCCATAGCCAAACTTGGTCACCTATGTTAAACTCCTGTCCCGTAGCCTTCGTATCGTAGCGAGTCTTCATCTTCTCCGTGTTCAGGTTGATCCGCTCCCGAGCAAAAGTATGCACGTCTTCAAACCGTACCCCAAGATTTTCCATCTACTCCGCTGGCGATGAAGGCGTATCTGGAGGGAGCACCAACCGGGGGAGCCGACCGCGAAAGCAGCTTTCAACTAAGAACGCCCCGGAGAAGACCTAGAACCGTATATGGCGTAAACCGTCTGAGGCGTATCTGGAGGGTGGCCAAACACTAGATCGGCGGGAAGACGAAGATCTCTTCCGAACACCATCTGGGAAGGTGTGAAGTCTGTAGTCTCATGGACGGCGCTGCTAAAGGCCAGCAGAAAGAGGGGGAGTTTCTTGTCCCAGTCCTCTTGATTCCTAGAGACCAGGAGCGAGAGGTTGTTCAAAATAGTGCAATTACACCTCTCTACCATGCCGTCCAATTGTGGGTGTAAATGCGTAGTCTGGGTTTTGTTTATTCCGAGAAATTTGCATAGTCCTTTAAAAACTGCAGAGGTAAAGTTCGTCCCTTGGTCGGAATGAAGTTGCAGAGGGATTCCATACATGGAAATCCATTCTTGCACCAATACCTCTGCTACGGTCGTAGCTTCTTGATCGGAAATAGGATACTCTTCGGGCCATTTAGAGAAATAGTCCATGTCAGCTGGGATGTATTTGTTGCCATCCGAAGTTCGCGGAAGAGGTCCCAAGATGTGAAGGGCAATTCTCTCAAAAGGCGCTCCTACATTGTAACGATGTAATTTTCCACAGCTTTGTTTCTTCAGGCCTTTACGGGCGGCACAGGCGTCACAAGCTTGGTACCACTTTTCGACATCGTCTCGAGCCCTAGCCCAGTAGAAGTGCTCGCGAACTTTCTGCAGGGTCTTCATTATGCCAAAATGGCCACCAGTTAAGATAGTATGAAGCTCTTCAGAATTTTCGGAATCCTTGAACGAGGGAGTACTTGCAGAATTTTCTGTACCAGTCTGCAACACAGATTTAAAAATACAAAAATAGTCTGCAAGGTAAATTGCTGGTACGAGACAGGTTACCCGTAAAATGCATATTAAATCAGAACATTCATCTTATATGTCAATGTATCATATGTCATCTTATATGTATATATGGCAGCATTTGCACAACTTAGAGCATTCATTATGCCTACAATTTCAAGTTGTGTAGATTTTTCTTTTTCAGTTACATAATTTTGATAACCAGTTTTAGAATTAACACCCTTTTTTTTGTAAAATTTTCTGCGAAGTACTGGCCAACAAATCTCTTATGCCAATTCACTTTTTTCAAATAGCATTTTAATGAATTTTATAAACACGTTTTATATTGTAATGTAACAAAATTTCAAAACTTGGTTGAAAAATAACCCCCCCCCCAAAATATTAATATTTTGGTCCAACAATCATTATTTATCAAAAATATGTAGTAATTGTAACTGTTAATACAAAAATTAGCATGGTGTATTAACAATGGATCATTCACTAAAAGGATGGAGAAAGATTTGATATTAAATCATTGGATGCAGTCGGCGAGATCGTTCGATATGAACTCTTGAAATAGTCCGCAGACCAGGGTTTCGGACCCGCCCACAAACCCAAAAAAACCCGGGTGGGTTTTTTAAAAAAAAACCCAATAAAACCCACACAGAAGTGGGTTTTTTTGGGTTTTATTAAAAATTATCAAAACTTTTCCTTTCTTTCATTTAAATCATTTGTTATTTGACATTAAATACATATAATATTACCTACATAACTTAGTGCATTATATTAGATAAATATAAATATGCCAGTTTAATTTTTTAATAATTATTTTTCCAACTTCACCATAAAGAATAATAACCTTTTTAAAAATAATACCTTGAGCCAATTCTATCTGCAATATTTGTTTTGAAATGAACAGGTGTAGAATGCAGGAAGGGATAACTTAGTAATTTATCTCTGTAATGAATAAGTTTTTAAATACGAATAAAATATGTAATTATCAGTATAGTAACCAAAAAAAAAAATCCTTTCCTATGTAAGAGAAAAATGGGACATGTCTCTCTCTTACAGCTTACAAGCATACATCTCAAGAATGAATTCAGGTTCAGGAAACCATCCTGAATTCTATTAGTTGCTGCATTACTTTAGTACTGAGAAATATAAATCTGATTCATTACACATTGTTTATGTGGGATTTAATACCAGACATATTAATTCTAGATTTTTAAAGTAAAAAGGAATATATATTCAAAGCAAAACTGAATAACTATAAAGAAAATTATTAAGTAAATAGTAGTTCTGCAGTAAGTTGGCCTGCAAAGGCTTTACTGACTTATATTCTAACTAGAAAATATAACTATGACTTAAAAAACATAAAGGTAAAAAAAATTAAAAAGTTCATAAATTTAAAAGTAATAGAAAACAGCCAATCAAAAACAACATATTTTTCTATGTGAACAATAATATAATTTTATCTATGGTCATAAAACAAATTAGGAGCCCTTTATAAACATCAGCAGAAAAAGATAGTACTGCATTAAAGTTGAAGTTATTTTTACATTTTAACTAATTAATTAATTATCATTTTGTAATGAAAGTTTTCTTTTACACTAAAACTATTCTGTATTGAAATAAAACCATAAAATTTAAATCCAAAAAGTGTTATACTATAAAAAAAATCTTAATAAAACCCAAAAATACCCAATAAAACCCACCCGGGTTGGGTTTTTTAAAACCCTGCCGCAGACCTTCTCAAGAATCTGCAACGAGCGTCGCCACATCACACATCACACGTTTTCTGCTGCCAGGCCCAGGCACTTGTATAAACTAATTTTAGTCAATAACATTAAAATTTAAAACATATATTTAAAACTTTTCAGAATATGAGAATCAAAAATTTTTCCTGCAAAAGAGAAGGGTTGTGGGAGATAAAATTTTTTTCATTTGCTCAGGCCCTAGAACTGCTTTGATCGAGCTCTGGTCACAGCAGAGGGTGTGCATTTGAGAAGTCCTTATTTATATTAGAATCTGAAGGAAAATTCTAAAAAACTTATAAATCAATAGAATTTTTTCCACCTAGTTTGTCGCTTAAGGAGAAGGATTTTATTTTCTTTCGTAACTGAGAGAATACAAATAGGGTCTGAAGCAGTGGCATAGTTAGTGTTATTGACTACCGGGCGGACCAGGGCCGTACCCAGGAAATAATTTCGGAGGGTCTGACTTATTGAATATCATCTCATATTATATATAAATATACTCTCACACACATATAAATATATAGATATTGTGATAATTTCGGGGGGGGGGGTCCGGACCCATAGGACCACCCCCGTGGGTACGGCCCCGGGGCGGACCTCCATATTGCAGTGCCATCTTTCTAAGATTCTTAGACAGGGTCTTCTGCTGCTGCCCTCAGAAGGCCAGTTTACATGGGAAGATGGAAAGTACCGGGTAAAAGCAGAGTATAGGGGAAAACTCGCAATGCATCATGGGAAAGAAATCTTTCTACCCCGCATTTTTTTCCCTATGTAGGGGAAGAGGTGTAGAAAGCAGCGAAAGTTCTGGCATTTACTCCGCGTTTGTGTGCATGTAAACGGGCCCAAAGTTGCTTTTAGTTTGTCGTCCGACCGCTCCGCCCTTCCCTGCTACGCCACTGGTCTAATGAAGTTTACTTGCATATGTATTGTCTTTATAACTCGTCTCAAACTTTTTTTTAAGTATATTACTATAAAATAAATGAGTGATTTTATCAAAAGTTTGTAAACCAGTTCCAGACATCAGTTTAAAAAAAATGTGTACTATGTTATGAGGAAGAGGGAAAAGAAAGTGTTGCGGGCAGTAATTTTAAGGGGTGCTCATATCGGTTGTAACTTTGGTATTTTTTTTTTGAGCGGTGGGGGCGGTGGATGTTGTTGTGTTATTTCGGGCAATTATCTGCACGAAGAGTGAAGTACCCTCCTTGGGGTACCCTCCTTGGAAGTACCCTCCTAAGAGGTCCTAAACCGTATTTATGCAAAGTTTTGGTGGAAATCACGGGAAACACCCGTTGATGGTGGTGGAATTTAGCGTGTTTGCTTCGGTCTCGCACATACCACTTTTGGTTTTGTTGCTAACGTTGTGTCAGGGTATTTTTTGTTCTTTTCCAATGCCACGAGTAACCAGGCTGCGTGTTTTCTTGTGAAGGGAAATACGCAGAAATAAAGTAAGCTTCGAGTTCGCTACTTTTATTGTTTTTCTCACTTTAGTTGAAATATTTTTTTTCCCATTTATATTTTACACTTGCTCTTAATTCACCTTAAATATAGATACACATATATAATATATAAAATCTATTGGCATTAAATTACATTAAAATAAAATATTTGTTAACTAGACACAGAGTAGTAGTTTTTAAAGAATGTGTGTAATGGTGCATGGACAAGGCCGCAACTAGAGAGGGCAAACTGGACCCGCGCCCAAGGCGTTACACTAAGGAGAGCGTCAAAATCAATTTCCACAGAAAAGGAAGGAACGATTTTATATTAAAATAAAAACTGGACAAAATGAATATTTTTTTTCACCCGGTTTTGTGACATTATGTCTAAGTGTCCTCCAAACTTTTTGTTATCTCTTTGGAGGTGGGGGGGGGGACTAATTAATGTTTGCCCGGCGTGATGTAATATCTAGTTTCGGTTTTATATGCATGAGCATCCACACAGAGGACCAAAGAGTGGAAGGGGTCCAGAGCCGGTCCTAGGGTGGAGCGAACAGGGCGACTGCACAGTGCGCCATCTCTGAGAGGTTGCCAAATTACCTTACTTTATACCAGTGGCGGCCCGTGGTTAAAAATGTTAGTGCAGCCGGAAGCATAGGAGCCTCTCCCCCCCCCCTCCTCCGGACAGAAATGGAAAATATTTGTTACTGAATTCGGAAGCTGGCGGATTAAGCCCTCACCGAGGAAAAAAAAAAAAAGAAATTGCATAAAAAATGTAAGAGATCCTATTTTACTTCCATAAAATGGACTCTAGGCTTACCTTCTTGTTAAAATTCAGCAATATAAAGGCGAGAGTTTTCCTTTAATGCGTCAGCAATTTGGGTCCCACTTCTTAACAACTCCTTAAATTTTAAAGATTTTTTAAATGTTCGATTGAGCCTTCTTGTGTTTTACATGCTCTGGTGATTGTGGTTAACCCATCATATCCAGTACCATTCCAAACGCTCTTTTTTATCCCAACAATTAAGCACGGCCAACAAAACATTTTTTGTAAATAAAAACTGCCACATAGCCACGAGAATAATGCATACCATGATGACTGGAAGCTACGACCATGCTGAGACGAACCTGCTGTTTTCTTATGAATGGACAATTTTGGTGTCGGTCAATTTTCTTTTAGTAGTTGTCGTTTATCATCTTTCCATATGTTAAATGGAGTTTCAAGCAAGACACAAACTGGATCATAACGGGGCTGCATGTTTGAAAACGGTTAAATCATAAATTTCAATAATACAGTAACAAATAAAGGTAAAACTTTTCCTTCCGTTAGAACGGACTAGAACATATATTCTCTGTGTCTTACTCCCACCCTCACTTTTCATCCGAGCCAATCAGTAGTCGAATTCACAAGTGCAGCCAGAGCTAGAAAATCTTTCGTCTGCTGAGTCTTAGCTCCGTACCCCCTATTACAAGCCTATGCCGGAGAGGCTGCTTACGTAGTCGTTGTCATGGCAACGGTGCTGCCAATTTCCTTATCAGACCTCATGGCTGTACCAAAGATTTTCCCAATTGAATTGCAGAAAGATTAAAGCTCTTTTTTTCTGAATGAGCGATCCGGTCACAATACGGTTTTTTTTGTTTGGTTTTTTTCAGATTTTTTAAAATTTATCGTAGGAATTCTAATCTGAATTTAGGAAAATTAGTAGAATAAATTACTTTAAAGTATGTGCTGATAATTTCAAGTGTAGCCCGACTGTACTTGCTGTATCCCACGAGCCGCCACTGCTTTATACAAATTATATACCTTACTTTATACATATTATAAGTATATTTGAGTGTCCATATATTGTTGAAATGAATGTAATCTTCTGTTAGACTCAGGATTGGGTTTTAAAAAAACCACCCATTACAGCTTTAAATATTAAACACTTCTGTCTTCTAACACTTAGCAAAGTGTAAAAATCAGTGGTAGTGAAATAAATTCGTGCATGTAAACTAAGCAGTGATGGCGCCAGACTTTCCCCGACGGGAGGGCCATCTTCCCCGACAGAGAGGCCAAACGATAAAACCCCAAAATTTAACGTTTCAGTACTTGCACAGCCTCTCAAAAAAGTATTCGAGTAAGAGATAAATTTCCTACTTTGGTTTCCTTCATTAAAAATTATTCTGATGAGTTGGTCATTAATTATCCGTTCTTGGTTAACAGGAAAGCCCAGTGATTCAAAGTCGTAGTTAAAAAGGTCTTTACGAAGTCAATTGTCAGCGAGATCGGGCAACCCTGCTTACCCTAGAAATGTGGATCTTGTTCGCTGGTTCCTTCGAATCGCGAGAAACATACTCCGAGCTGCAGATAATCAATATTCAGTGTATGAATATCGTTATAATTCCAAGCAGAATGATAATGGAAGCGAACGGAACCTCTACGATCGGGACAGATACTTTGAATGGAATTTTTTATCTGGTTGCAAAATTTCCTTCGTTTTTCTAAACCAACAAATTCTCTAAAAAAAATCCCCGACGACACTCCCCGACAGGGGGGCCAGTGATCCTCGACGGGGGGTGCATGACCCCCCCCCCCCTGGAGCCACCCCTGAAACTAAGGCGACCATATTTCTAAACAGTATTTTGGAGACAAATCAAGCATTGTCCTCAAATCCAAGGAAAATTTGGGGACACTAGAAAATATTTTTGGGGACTTATTCGAGAACACAACATATTACCATGTACACCCATACTTTAAATCTTGACTGACTTTGATACTTAAAAATGAACTCTAATAGCTCTTTATAGCAATTGTGCATTCTTATTTCGAATAAATTAATGGAAGTATTTCATTCATTTTTAAATATTTATTTAAACCAGAAATATGAAAGGAACATAATGTTGAAATATTGCAATTTATTCAAAATTTAACTCTTGGAATAGTTTTTGTATTTTTCAGGAGACATTGCTTTTTACATTGGATCATTTTGTGATAATTTTTCATGAAACTTTAAACACCCTCTAAAATAAGTAAAAAAGTATTAAAGTGCAAAAAAATTTTCTTACGTCAATTTCATATTTAAAGCATGGTTCTTCGTGAAAAGTGATTAATCATTAACAAAACTGAAATGGGAAATTTGGCTCATAGTCGGATACTTTATTGAATATCTGTACACGCTACACACACAATGACAACAAACGTTTTCATTGTGTGTGTTTCGTCGAATTTCATTGTTTCTCTGAGTAGATGGCGATTTTAGTCGGTTTATTTTTCTTATTTCTTCAGTTTTTTCTGAAAAAGATAAACTAAACGGAAACTTTCGGGGAAAAAGTACAAATTTTTAAATTTGGGGATAAAATATTTTTGGGGACAAAATGAGAAAAAGATCTATATTTGGGGACTGTCATCGAATTTCGAGGACGTATGGTCACCTTAAAGCCGAATTCATACTGGCCGTACCGCAATGACGTCACATGGCGGAGCAACACGGCGCCCGCGCGGCGAGCAACAACCCCAACAACCGCAAAGCTACAGCCAATTACAGAAGAGCATTGGTGTATTTACTTGTGGCACCGCAAGCTTGCCGCGCGGACAGCCAACGGTCCAAAACGGCGAAACAGTACGGCATGTTTGCAGTGCAGAGCGGCAGGTATGAATCCACCTTAATGTAAACCAATGTAAACAGACAGGTTTTAGATAAAAGCCTTTTTATTAAAATAACTGATAAAAATAAAGAGAGCAACTGCTCCTCACAGGACAGACCACCGACTGTTTGCAACGACATACATAAAAAAATAGAGGGGACATACTCCGATGTTTTCGGAAATGAAAGATGAATGCTAAATAAAGGAACCAAGGAGCAAAACGAACGCACCCAAAACTTAGGGAACGGAAAGTTTTTTCCATGACGCAATACATTTCAGCCAATGAGAATAAAAAGTGAGTACATGCAGCAGCCGGTAAAAACAAATCAGCAAATTGCCCATACGAAAATAAACAATGTTACAGTGCATGCCAGAAGATTAAAGACGTAGCGAGACAGGTATAAATTTAGTTAATATAGCAACATCCCTAACACATATATTGTTGAAATTTTCGTTTTGACCTCCTTGAAAACTTTTCTAGCTGCTATATACGTGTGTATGACAGTAGCGGCCCATGGTCAAAAATGTTAGTGCAGCCGGGGTTAATTCCTAGTTTAGGGTGCTTCTTGGCGATTTTCCAAAAATCGCCAATTTGGCGCGTTTTCCCATCTTGTCTCTGGGAGCCAAGATGCTCCCAAAGACACTACGGGAGAACGCACCCAAATTAGCAATAAATACACAAAATAATCAAATTGAAAAGCATAAATATTAAAGTTGTAAACAACAAAAATTATTGTACCTACATAACTTGTTGAATAACTGATTTTTTATTTTATTTAAATAATCATAATCGTCGTCTCACAAATCTTAATTTTTAATTTTTGTGGATACTATTTTAGAAGGGATTTTCTGTAATCTAAAACGAATTTTCTAAAATCTAAACACTAAACCATAAACCTAAAATCAAAACACTAATCATAAACCATTCAGGTAAAGCAATTTTCTGAAATCTAAAACAGATTGTCTGAACTCTTAAATTTTCTTTTAGCTGCAATCAGTCGTTCTTTCGTAATCCTTTCAAGAAAAAGAGATTTTTTTGAAATCTAAAATGAATTTTCTAAAATCTCTTGCTAAAATTTTTCGTTTAGCCACAACTACACACCACGCAATTTAGAAAAACACGCTTACCTTCTCTCAAAATCTAATCCACAGTGAGAAACGGAGGATTAAATCCAGAAACACAATTAACGGAGTTAGTTTATCCAAAAAAACGGATCCGAAAACATTTGTCGTTAACCCCTCTGAGTTTCCATAAGAAATGGCTTTTAGAAACCAATAGAATAATTCAAACCAACCGCCGCGCATGCGCTCCATTAACACAAGCCGATCAAATCCTTCTCGAAACAAAACTAAATTATACCACAAATCATTCTTCTCCCATACAAACACAGCTGCGCATGCGTAAATCAAAGAAACGACTTAACTCATGTAAAGCATTACTAACAACATCGGCAAAAACGCCTCACAAGTGCTTACATGTACATATAGAATCGGTTTAGTAAAATTTAATTACTTTTTGTGTGAGGGGGGACTGTGCCCCCCCTCAACCCCCCCCTTATCTTTTTAGTAGAGTAAATTTAATAATGTAAACAATAAAAGTCCCGTCAGTCAAAAACGCGCGATACAGAAACAAAATGGTGGATTTCCACATGGTTGCCAGAACGCAAAATAAAGTCACCAAGGTTACCACATTATACCTGTTATCGCCTCGTTGGCGAAGAAGCACCCTAAACTAGGATTCAGCCTGCAGCCGGAAACATATGAGCCCCTTTCCTCCGAACAGGAATGAAAAACCATTGTTACTAAATTCGAATGCTGGTGGATTAAGCCCTACCCGAGGAAAAAAGCAGAAGTTGCATAAAAAATGGGCTAAGCTTCGATATACCCCCTACATTTTTTTTGGCGCCAAGTCTGGCGATAAGTGATTTTCTGGTAACCCTAACGAATTACGTTGGCGACATTTTGGGAAGGCTATTTATGGCAACCCCAGCCGGCCGGCCAATGAGAGAGCGCCTATGATGCAATATAGAGATGAGTTCGGGCTCATTTTTTGAAGCCCGAGCCCGAAGACTTGTAATCCGAGCCCGCCCGAGCCCGAAATTTCAGCTAAAGACAAATAAAATTAACTACTTCATTAATAGGATACAATAATTTTTGGAGCTTCACACACCTTCTTCACAAGCCTTTCGTTGCAAGCAACACAGGGAACCGTTCCCTGTGTTGCTTGCAACGAAGGGCTTGGACTGACGAAGGCCAAAACAATTTTTGGTTGAAACGTGCGTATCCTCTTACCTATAACATCTTATGTGTGTTTTTTACAAAGTTTTTTATTTACTTTATGATAGTTAGTTGCTAATCTTAAAATTATAGGTGTTGAATTTTTATGATTACATTTTGAGATTTTGTGAAAATCATTTTAAAATGCTGAAATTTTTGTTCCAGTATCACGAAATAAAGACTGCAGGGAATGAAACAAAATTTGGTGACATGATAGGTTGTCACTCAACTTAAATTCTAGGCTTCCAATTTTTCAAAAATGTTGATTAGATTGTGAGATTTTTAAAATTATTTCAATATGTGTAAATATTCGTTCGCGCATCACATAATTACGACTAAAGCGAATGAAATGATATTACTTAGTTTCTCTCTAACCTGTAATATTTTAACAATACATAAAAATTATAACTTCGTTTTCTTTACTTTTAGCAGTATACTACACCCATTCTGTGTACTCCTACAACGCTGATGAAAGTTATTGCTTTTTGGAAATTTGCATTCAGTACTAACCCGTCAAAGACGGGTGCTTTAGCTAGTATTAAAATAATTTTATAATAATCAAGCTTTATCCCACTCCCACCCCCCCCCCGAAAAAAAAAAAAAAAAAGGCTTTGCTTCAGGGTAACACGTAGCTTTGTTCTACATACGTATATTTTAGTTAAGACACGTTTTTATATTCTTTTATTTAATTTAGCTCTTCCCCCCAAATGTGTAACATTTTGCTTTCTTGTATTATTTAAAAATCCAACTGCTTTTGCGACCATGTCACCTTTTATCACATATGTATGAAGCTTGACAGTTCTACTCAGTCAGAATTTTTTAAATAGAAAAAGAGGAAGGAATCTTGCTTAGTTTATTTTCTTCAGCACGTAATATTAATTTAGTGCAATTTATTTTAAGGATTAGAAGATTATTCTGGACTCAATCAATCATTATAAAAGGTTTCATTGTTAGCTATAAAAGACTAATGTTGTGTAAAAAAAAGTGAACCAGCACTTTCAGATGCTGTTTCACCTTCATCCCCAGTCCTGCAGCCGTACACTAAACTTCTTTCTTTTTAAAATCGCTTTCTTACGTGGAACTATTTGAGCATGCATGATATCATTGACAGACCATCTGTTGTTAGAATTTTACAGCTTCCATTTTCAGAACGTATCTTGATTTCTGTAGTCAGCTAATTTTTCTGTTACATAGAAGTTAATATTTACAGTCTATTTTGGGTTATTAGGCTTTTCAATGTGTTATTGAATGTAATATTAATTCCTTTTTTATTATAATTTTTTATTTTTTTAAAATTTAAATGTGATTTCCTTTGTTCGTTATTATCACACGTAATTTTTTTTTAAATTTTCTTATTGTATGAGTTGCATCTCTGAGTAACGATTTTTTTCCCCATCATGATATTGCTGAATGTTAGATAATCCTTTTCGAATGGAAGATATTTGCATAGTGGGATTGTATAAAGTTTAAAAAGTCACATTTGTAAAATTAACAAGATGAACTTCTTTTCTTATAATATATTTTTTCCCTTAACTTATTTTGAAAATGTTTTGTGTCAATTTACATTCCTAATGTGATGGAAAAAGAATTAAAGCATGCTACCATCTTTTGGGGGCACCCTGTATGCTGTGAATACTTGGAGGGCTGAAATGGTATTCTTTCTTCTATTACAGCAAAGTTCAGCATTCTACTGTGTTCTACTTCAATAATTATCTCTGGACGTGAACCTGTGCAAGTAGTTCTGGCCAAGAAAAAAATGTCTGACATTTGAAAGATGGTTCTTCCTTATATGAAAGCATAGAATGCACCGAGTGTGGCACGTACCAGAAGACATTCTCCACTATGCAGAACCTCAAGATATATGGAAATACCCATACTGCAGAAAAACTTCAGCATCTTTCTGTTAATACGGGGGACAAACCTTATGTGTGTCATGTGTGCAAGAAAGCATTTTCTCAAGAAATACACTTGAATGGCCATCTTTGTATCCATTCAGCAGAGAGACCTTTTGTGTGTAATGTGTGTGATAAAGCATTTTCTCAAAAAGCAAACTTGAATAAACATCTTCTTATCCACACAGGAGACAAGCCTTATGAGTGTGATGAGTGCAATAAGGCATTTTCTCAAAAGATGACCATGAAAGCACATCTCTGTATCCACACTAAGGAGAAACCTTATGAGTGTGATGTGTGTAAAAAAGCATTCTCTCGAAGAGAATACTTGAAAGCACATCTTCCCATCCACACGGGGAGAAAACCATACAAGTGTGATGTGTGTGAAAGAGCTTTCTTTCACCAGCGCAACTTGTTTATTCATCTTCGTATCCACACTGGGGAGAAACTGTACCACTGCAGTGTGTGTAAGAAATCGTTCACTCAGAAAGAACATTTAAATTGTCATCTTCGCAGCCACACAGGCGAGAAACCTTATGAGTGTGATGTGTGTAAGAAACGATACTCCAAGAAAGATATTCTGGATGAGCATCGTCGCAGCCACACCGGGGAGAAACCTTATGAATGTGACGTGTGTAAGAAAGCATTCACTTGGAAAAATAACTTGAGCAAGCATCTTCGTATCCATACAGGACAGAAACCTTATGAGTGTGACGTGTGTAAGAAATTGTTCTCGGAGAAACGGTACTTAGATAGGCATCTTCGCATCCACACTAGGGAGAAACGTCATGTGTGCAACGTGTGTGAGAAAGCTTTCTCTCAGAAATCACAGTTGAATGTTCATCTTCGTGTCCACACTCGAGAGAAACCTTACGTGTGTGATGTGTGTATGAAAGCGTACTCTGACAAAACTAACTACACTGAACATGTTCTCGCCCATACAGGAGAAAAACCTTATGAGTGTGAAGTGTGTAAGAAAGCTTTCGCTCGTAAACGTATCTTCAATGCTCATCTTCGCATCCACACTGGGGAGAAACCTCATGTGTGTGACGTGTGTGAGAAAGCTTTCTCTCAGAAATCACAGTTGAATGTTCATCTTCGTGTCCACACTGGAGGGAAACCTCATGTGTGTGAAGTGTGTAAGAAAGCTTTCACTCAAAAATCAAGCTTGTATACTCATCTTCGCATCCACACTGGAGAGAAACCTCATGTGTGTGACGTCTGTAAGAAAGCATTCTTACATAAATCACACTTGATGTCTCATCTTCGTGTCCACACTGCAGAGAAACCTTATGAGTGTGAAGTGTGTAAGAAAGCTTTCTCTCAGAAATCAAACTTAAATGCTCATCTTAGTGTGCACACTGGAGAGAAACCTCATGTGTGTGACATGTGTAAGAAAGCATTCTTTAGAAAAGCACACTTGATTTCGCATCTTCGCGTCCACACTGCAGAGAAGTCTCACCTGTGTTGATGCATGTGTATGAAAGCGTACTCGGAAAACTATAGTAGGAATACACCTAAGCTGAAAGTATTGCCAAAGGTAGATTGAAGAGTGAATCCGCTAAGGGATGTAGTTCGCGGATTTTAAAGTGTTAAAAATATTAATTTTGTTAGAGATCCTTGAAATGATACACAATTTAACAAGCTACTGCTTGTACGAGCACTTTGTACATAAAAATGCATAATTTTAAGCAGCTAACAATAAAATTCCTCCTGCATTGTCATTGGACGACCCCCACCAATTGTAACTTGGGGAAAATTAAGTATTGACCAAGGCTTCGAACCGTAATTCTTTTTCGTTCCGGTTCAACTAAAAATAAATATATCGGTTCAGTTTTGGTTTTGTGGATTTTAAAGTGTTAATTTCTATTAATTTTGCCAGAGATCCTTCAAATGATACACAATTTAACAAGCTGCTGCTTATATGAGCACTTTGTACATACAGGCATGAGTTTTCTGCGGATTTGCAGAAAACCGTGGTTTTGTTTATTTTATAGTCGACAAAAATCTCATTTTTTTTGCTCCTCCATCCCAATTGCAATCTTTCCCCATCCATTTCGAGAGTGAATATTTTTCCTATTGCCTTTCCATTGTTGAAATTTCTTTATTTTTTCAAACATTTTCAGTTGCGACCCTTTTTTCGTTATTTTCAATTTTGTTCAAAATTACCTTCATGTAATTTCCGCTTTTTTTTTTTCACTTTTGTCACTCTCATCCCTGTGCATAAAAATGCCTAATTTTAAGCAGCTAACAATAAAATTATTCGTGCATTGTCATTGGATGCCCCCACCAATTGCAACTTCACATTCTTGGAAAATTAAGTCATGATCACTGGCTTTGACCATGGCTTCGAATCATAATTTTTTTTCAGTTCAACTAAAAAAATATATAAATTCAGTTCAATTCCGGTTTTTGTTCCACCAAAAATAACGGTTTTTGGTTTTCGGTTCAGCTCCGAATGAATAATTTTATGTATATTCTTATTTGTACTAAAAAATATAATTCTGTGAGGAACAAAAAATTTAATTCTATCAAAATTTAGAAGATTTTATTCTTTTTTTTAACTAGTAATGATGATAATTATATGGTTGACGTTAAATTAGAACATATTGATAAGTTGGTTACAGTAACAAAGTGGCTGAAGATATATCGAACCAAAATAACCAATATTATTTTTTTCGGTTGAGTTCCAGTTATTGTTCTGACCAAAATAACTTTTTTCCGGTTTTTGGCTCAGTTCCGTTTTGAAACCCTGGTTTTGACAGTGACTTGGGAACCCCCCGTTCAGCTTCTCCCCCTAAACTCTCTATCCCCACACAGTTTTAGCAAAGTGCGATTTCTCGGAGTGATACATGCTTAGCAAAGCTCTAAATCGGTTACTATAGTCTTGGCAATGCTCTCAGGTTAGGTGCGTTACGAACTATAGTTTGAATGAACATCTTCATATCCACTATGGCGAGAAAATTTATGTGTGTGATATGTGAAAGAAAATATTTTTTGAGAAACATAATTTGAATATTCATACTGAATTGAGTGTTATGAGCATGGTGTGATGTGTATAAGAAAGCATTCTCTGAGAAATGACTCTTCCATGAGCATTTTTGTATCCACATTGTAGTAAAACCTTATGCATAGGATTTGTGTTGGAAGGCATTTTCTCTGTATGTAAATGTGCTTTTAAATATACATGCAAGTAGGCTTTATGTAATTCACCAAGCTTAAGCTTACATAATTCATTAATAAAAAAATAAAAGCATTTTTGAAAGATCTAAACACAAACTTACATGTTATTAAAGGGATTACAATTTTTTTTAATAAAAACTTCTACGGCGGATTCATACGGTAGAGTGCTGATCATCCGAACGATAACTACACTGAACAAAAATATTTTGTTGATTCAAGAAACATTTTATTAAATCAACGAATTTATCTGGTTAACTTTACAATAAGTTCAACTGATTTCCAACTCTGGGCTATAAAAACACCGACTCTGTACGATTGCCGTCTTTTCAATTACACTATCTAAAATCCTTTTAGTTAAAAAATGTTGAGAGAGATGGCAGCACAAAACAGAATTAAGCATATGGAACAATTTAGAGTTACTTTTTTAGCATTTGATAACCATATTTGTTGATAAATATATAAAATAATTAACTTTAAAATATATAAACTTTTAAAAAATAACGCACAAATGAAATCCATCCTAAACCAACCATAACACACGCATGAAAAAAAAAAAAAAAAAAAAAACTCTGTCGGCAGCAGCAGAAGTCCATAAACAGACTGACACAGATTAATAAGTAACCTTTTATGCATGTTATTTTACAAAGTTTTAATTATTTCATCTTTTAAATACAGTCGAACCTCCATATATAGAACAACCCTATATCGAAATTTTCTATGTATCAAACTCTTAGCAAATCTCATTGTTCATTACCATGGGCACCAGCAGCATAGGGAAAGGGGGGGCCATGCCCCCCCCTGGAATTGTATGCAGTGTTTTCCCTTGCTTTTTTGCTCTTTCCAATATGGTAACCATACGTTAAAGTAGCAATTTGTTACATCGATATATGGAGGTTAGACTGTACTTGATTTTGGTTATTTTTTGTCATATTTGATGTATTTTAACAAAGTTTAATAACTAACTTATTTACAAATAAAACCTGTTTTCAGGTATTTGTATAACTAGGTGAGTTTTTATTGGGTGTCTTTTATGTTAATGTTTTCTGATTTGGAACTTTTTTTTAAACTTTAAAACATTCTTTTTCCAACAATTTCTTTTCCAAACATTCTTTTTCCAATGAAGATCGATTCTTACTGCATTTAAATACTTTCTTTATTATGAATATAACAGTATGAAGTTTACAATTAAAAAATTATCAAATTATATATCTCCCCAAATATTTAAATTATACATATATGAGTTTTAAATACAATGATTTTATTAATATTTTATTATCTATATCATCTGTTTACTATTATTCAATAATTATAATTTTAATTTAAATAATATTCCTTTATGTTAATTTAATTAATATACCTGTGTTTTAACACTGTCAAATAATTTTACACTACTGTTTCTGGCAACACTGGTGTTTCACCTCTTGATTTGGGGCAAGTTCTTACAACAAAATTTGCTGTCTCATGCCATGTGATTTGCATTATTCTTCTTGGGTATGTCTGTTTTGCAGTGTTTTTCGATTATTTTGCTTTCAAAATAATTATGTATTTATTTTCTTGTTTTTCTATAGTAGGATAGGGCCTAAATGTGTGGAGAAAATATCTCTTTTGATATGCCACATAACTGAAATCTTAACTATTTTGTGGTCTTTAATTATAATCTTCTGGGTATGGCCCCTGATGAGAGTCCTAGAGGTTATAATTTCCATTACATTAATTTTGTATAATTTATGGTTCACTGTTTTTCGATCTTCATACTGTTTGGCCCTCTGATTCTCCTGATAGTTATATATATTTACCTATGGGAGGGGGGGGGGGTCTGTCATTAAAGTGTTACGGTTTATGACAGACAAAAAAGAAAAAAAAAATGAGTTGAAATAACTAAAACTTCCTGCGGACTGAAAAAAGTAAAGCAAAAGCGAGTTGCTAATGATTCTTGTTGTTATTCTTCTGTGTTGTACTATTTTTGCATAATTCGATTTTGTGCAATTTTCTCTTTATTTGTCCTTCCCCACCTTTCTCTTACTCTTCCCGGTTTCTTGCCTTTTTTTTCTTCTTCAGATTGGCAACTTGCTCTTTACTTTGGTCCTCTGCTTACTTTTTTTTGTTAAAAAATGAATTGATTTCGAGACTGACGCACAATATGTTCTTTCACAAACTAATACAAAATACAGAAAATACATTTTTATTACACGAATAAATTATTAAAAAGAACACATATGATGAAAATGTTACATCTTTATCAAAACAATTACGATGAAAGTTTAAAAATTAACTTGATTTGTCATTATTTACATGGACAAAAAATACAGAATTAAAAATAGCAATTCATTGTTTCTTAATTATCTATGATAGTTTTCCCATGGAAATTACAAAAAAAATGTCTTTTATTAAGGAAACAAAATTAAGACAGGTACTATGCCCATATGTGGCATTTGGATGATGGTGAAACGCAGCTGAAAACTTGGTTAAATGTTTCGAAATTTGAGACTGCTTTATTCAACCTGTAAACAAAGTAAAAAAGCATATCTTAAAATGGTTCAAAACTAATAAAGAACTTTGTAAATATAAAATCAAACGGTTCGACACATCAGCATTGCTACCTGCTGATTATTTAGGGGGGGGGGGCAAAATAAGCTCTCTTTCCTTTATCTTTATTAACCCTTTAACGCACAGTGTTCCCACTCTGGGAACACCAAAGTCTGACGTTTTGACTGCTGTTGCCAGTCACGAAGAATAGATTGGATTTCTATGAAAATAGTTGCGGTTGACCTAGCTCCACGAGAATCCTTTATTTTTTAGCACGTCATTTCCCGTCAAAAAATGGTCACGAATATTTTTAACAGCACTGACATCTGCTGAAAAATGGAAGAATGCGAGAACAGCTAGATAGATTGCCCAATGTTGGAAAAAGGGCAACCGTTGCCATTGCTCGACTTAACGACCAGCAAGATGGCAACGATCAAAACGTTCATCGCGTGCCACAGATCTAGAGACCCTTTTTTGATGCAGCTGGCTGTGCCGCACAGCCAGCTGTCGTCAAAAAAGGGTCCCTAGATCTGTGTCACGCGATGAACGTTTCGATCGTCTGCCCTCTTGCTGGTCGTTCAGTCCAGCGATGGCAACGGCTGCCCTTTTTTCAGCGCTGGGAAAGGGTTGTGCTTCAAAGGGTTAATCCTTTGAAACACTAGTCCCATAGTCGAAAAGTGCAGCCGTTGCCATCTCACGATTTAACTACCAGCAAGATGACGGGCGATCAAATCGCCTGTCGCGTTCCACAAGCTAAAGAACATTTTCGACCTAGCCGATTGTGTCAAAAATGTTCTTTACCTCTTACTGTAGGGGGGGGGAAGCACTGGATTAAGCATTGTTCCTGTCTGTTATTCCCAACTGGCAAAAAGAAGATACACTATATTTCGTGCGAACAACGTCGCAAAGACGCAGCTGTTTTGCAAAAGGTAAGTTGGCCGTCAGGCATTGTGGGATGGATGGGAATGTCCTCTCAAGGCTTATCAAAACCATTTTCTGTAGAACCAAAGGCTAAAATGGATGCTAAATACTATCAAAATGAAGTTTTGAAGCACATGATCAAAGAAAGTAAACGTCTTTACCCTCGAGGAAACTTTGTTTTTCAAGATTCAGCACCAAGTCAAACTGCAAAATTAACTATAAAATGGCTGAAAGATTTAAAAAAAAAATTCTTCCTCCTGAGATCAGGCTTTTCTCCTTGCGATTATTTTTTATGGGGATCTACTTATATAATACGCTAATGTATGCGGTACCAAAATCGATGATATTTCTATGCCGGGAACGGCAACAACTAGATGTAAACAGTAGCATAATAACAATAACACGCGCGTTACTGGTTACGTGTGTCATGCAGTAGCTAGATTACAAAATAACAATGCACATGCGAAAAAGCAAAATCTTTCGGATCTTTTTCGCAAGAACGTTTGTCGCACATAAAAAAAAAAATCGCCTTGCAGCGTGCTGAAGTATATTTTACAGGGTGGCGACAGATCAGGGAAATCGTGGAAAAATCAGGGCACTTTATCCATGTGGAAATATCAGGGAATTTCATAAAAATATCCAAAAATCAGGGAACTTTTTGTTTTTGTCTAGTGAAAGACACTGCTTTTAGTTGTAGATCAGCATCTGACTCACGGATCATTCAATTTTCAACTTATGCAGATACTTTACAAATCCAAGATTTGAGTGATGCAGGCACTATACGAGTCCAAAACCACAGATATTCGGACTCCTACCAAGATACGGGTCATACAAGAAACCAGACATAAGATTCATATAGACATGCAATTACGATGCACTCACCCATTTTGGGTCAAAACTTCTGTATTTGGGCAATTCAGTAATGAATCATATTGAAAAGTAATGATTCGTTACCCCTAGTGTTTGACTGGTTGGTGATTGCCTTTCTTACCAAGAGGGTGGGATTTCGTGGCATAGTGGCACTTGTATGCTTATTCCACTCTGAAGTTCTCAAGTGTCACAATAATTTTGATTGTCACCGGGTGTGCGACGATCAGGGAACTTTATTTCCGAAATTCTGTAGCCACCCTGTTTTAGCCATTTCTTGTTTCTTTTATATTTTTTGTAACGAAGGATACATATTAAATAATGAAACGGTACTATAAAACACCAGGTTGCTAACTTTGGCACATTAACCTCACAGCTGCTGCAATTAAGAAGTATTATGCCACCCATTATGTCTTTTCACACATCTTGCAATGTTCTGCCGTTAGTATGTGCAGTGGCGCACCCAGGATTTTAGTTTAGGGGGGGCTGGGCTACAAATACTACTGAACTCGGTTATAGTGACCTCAATTAAAGTTATAACTCTCTTATAACGTCAAAATATTCTGTGCCAGTCGACTTGCCTGTAGAACACATCCCCACGAGCAATGTAACACCATTTTAGAATCAAATAATTATATGATCTTTTCAGTGATGTTGTAACCAAGTTTAACCGTGTTTCATGCTCTAACTGTAAGTTTTTATTTAAAAACTAACATCTTTTTTTGGTAAAAAGTATTTTAGAAATAATTTGATAATTTTAAAAAAGAAAACATTTAACTCATTAGTGACAATTTTCAATACTTTTCACTTCTAATTTCCCGCCTTTAGGGGGGGGCTTCAGCCCCCATAGCCCCCTCCGTGGGTGCGCCTATGAGTATGTGGCTCTGTCAACATGTCCACCATCAGCTTTTGCCATGACACCCAAAATTTTTAGCAACCCTAACCTAAATAAATTAAATGACAAATACTGTTAAAGCATAGAAACATGATTTTTGTTGAAATGACTCCGATAATTTGGCCAACACTGCACTGAGTGTATAGAACAGTAAACTATGGGGCAGCTAGCACTTAAAAAATCAATTAAATAGACGTAAAGTAAGAACTCTTCAAGTGCCTCAAAAAGCAATCAAAGAGGAACTTGGAAATATACCGACCAAAATAGTCAAAAAAGCTCTGTTAGTTTGGTCTAAACCAGAGGTTCCCAAACTGGGTGCCGTGGAGATAATCAAGAAGAGTGTTTTGGTGGAGTATAATCAAATAATTTCCTCTGAACCGGTATCACCAAGAAAGTGAGCCAAGCTGATCACTAAGTGGGCTCAAACAAAAATATTTCAGTCAAGTTGAAGACTGTCCTGTAGCCTCTCTTTTATAGGAACTCCCTGAAATGGGGGTATTGCCAAAATTCTATATCCCTTTCCCAAGAGAGTACTTTCTTGATAGTGAGCCCTGTCAACAAACAAACAAAAAATAACGTAAAATGCATCCAAACTGCTTCATTCTAATCTTCACATTCATATTGCTTTAAAGGAAATCTGCCGCGAAAATTTTTAGCCTGAAAAGGGTGCCGTGAAATATTTTTAGCCTGACAAGGGTGCCGCGAAATGCTTTTAGCCTGACTAGGGTGCCACGGGAAAAAAAAGTTTGGGAACCCCTGGTCTAAAAGTTTACCTAAAGTAAAGGGTTTTCCAATAGGGATGATACAATTTTAAATGGCTAGAATGGCAACACTGTGTATTCTTTTTTGACATTTCTTGTGTCATTTGTGTTTAGTAATGTATGCCATTTAATCGTGAAAGGTACGCACTCGAACAACGTTTCGAAATTATTAAATCGTTTTATCAACATCAATGTTCGTATGTGAATATTGAGAAGAATTCATGGACGACATTATTCAGTTCTTGTGATTTAACACCAGCAAGATGGCGGACGATCGAAACGTTCATCGCGTGCCACAGATCTAGAGAACCTTTTTTGACGACAGCTGGATGTGCGGCACAGCCAGCTGCGTCAAAAAGTGTCTAAATCTGTGGTACGCGATGAACGTTTCGATCGTCCGCCCTCTTGCTGGTCGTTAAGTCGAGCGATGGCAACGGCTGCCCTTTTTTCAGCATTGGGCCATCTATCCAGCTGTTCTCGTGTTCTTCCATTCTTCAGCAGATGTCAGTGCTGTTCAAAAGAATCGTGACCATTTTTTTACGGGAAATGACGTGCTAAAAAGTAAAGGATTCTCGTGGAGCTGTGTCACCCGCCACTATTTTTATAGAAATCCAATCTATTCTTAGTGACTGGCAACAGTCAAAACGTCAGAGTTTGGTGTTCCCAGAGCGGGAACACTGCGCGTTAAAGGGTTAATTGAATAAAAATCTAGGATACTCTGAAATGAGTCACATTATTTTTGAATCAATCTGTATGATTTCGGTAGTTCGAGGCAAGCCCGGTGCCGCACACATCGAATTATCGAGAACTGTACTGTACATATCCACTGCCCCGGATGATAAGCCTGTGTGTTGTTTACCTACCTGTCTCTCAATGGAATGTTCTCCGGCACTGCTGATGAGGGTTCAGCATCACACAATGTCTGAAATGAGATAAGAAAAACACAAAATTAAAGTCTGATACACTTGCATATTATAAATAAGCACTCAAGTGCTGTGTATTAAACGCGCATCATAATCCATGCGTCTTTTCTATTTTCTTCCCTTATTTCATTAGATTGGAAAGTGTTTCATTATTCGTGAGTGGACCGTATTTTCCACTCCGTAAACCACATCTTTGGAATCAAAGAAACTGGTCCATTCTTCAAATGCCTTCCTGATAAAGCAATGTCTATTAACCCTTTGAGGCGCAACCCTTTTCCAATGCTGAAAAAAGGGCAGCCGTTGCCATCGCTCGACTTAACTACCAGCAAGATGGCGGACGATCGAAACGTTCATCGCGTGCCACAGATCGAGAGACCCTTTTTTGACGACAGCTAGCTGTGCGGCACAGCCAGCTGTCGTCATCGTTGCCATTTTGCTGGTCGTTAAGTCGAGCGATGGCAATGGCTGCCCTTTTTCCAACATTGGGCAATCTATCTAGCTGTTCTCGCATTCTTCCATTTTTCTGCAGATGTCAGTGCTGTTAAAAATAGTCGTGACCATTTTTATACGGGAAATGACGTGCTAAAAAGTAAAGGATTCTCATGGAGCTATGTCACCCGCCACTATTTTTATAGAAATCAAATCTATTCTTTGTGACTGGCAACAATCAAAACGTCAGAGTTTGGTGATCCCAGAGCGGGATCACTGCGCTTTAAAGGGTTAAAGGCGGATCATGTCATAGTGGAAAGAAAAGTAAACAGAGTGACTTTGATGTTGTGCGTTAACATGGGCGGTTCCAAAAAATTGAAGCCCCTTATGATACTAATTAAACTGTAAGGAACTTTTAAGGAAGAGCGGACGTTATGTGTTCTTGCCCCACCTTGTAATTTTACTAAACTTTCGTATTTACAGTATTCGTGTGGTCCCTTCCCCCTTCTTACAGCTCTGCTGCTGAAATGTCTGTTTCTTTTCTTTTTTCCCTGTATGAAAAGACCTTTAAACTGGACACCAATCCTTCAGTGGTGTATCTGGATTTAAAAAAAACGCCCCTGGCAGACAGCAAAACAGCGGCCTTTCTCTTAATCACTTCCATTGTCGTCGGAAGCATAGTGCACTTGCCCATGGCCGCCGGCAGCATAGGGCAAGGAGGGGCAATCCCTCCCTGGATTTTTGTATGCAGTGTTTTCCCTTGCTTTTTTGCTCTTTCCAACATTGTAACCATACGTTGCAGTAGTCTTTGCCCCCCCCCCTGGGAAATATTCTGCCGGCGCCCATGCACTTGCCTCCCACTGAATTTTAGTCTGCCGTTTCATTCCGTGATTTTTAAACTCGCGACATCAAAATGACGTCATTTCATTTATGATATACCATTTTGTTTACAGTTATGTCTGTCGCCAACATATAGATGGTATGTCACATGATCACTGTTTTAGATAATCGGAAATTGGGAAAGCTTTCTGAAGGTGAAGAGTACCGAAAAAAATCGTGGAACGATTCAGTTTTCAGAATTTTAAAGTTGATTACGGACTATTCTATGTCGTTTTACGCGCATGTGCAAAATTTCAAGTCGTTCGGTCGAACGCTGTGGAAGGCATTCCGGGAAGAACAAACAAACTTTCACATTTATATAACAGATTAGCTGAAATTTCGGGCTCCGACCTGAATAATATCGCTCAGTCGGGCTCGGATTGGAAGTCCTCGGGCTCGGTCCTTAAAAAATGAGCCCAAATTTTTATTTCTACTACATTTCCCCCAATGAAATTTTTTCTGGCTGTGACCTTGATCTTGCCCCCCCGCTAGGATAGGCCCTGCACTACAATGTATCCTTTGTCATACTTTCCTTGAAACTTTTCTGGATCTTCCAATCTTGAATAATTGAAAATATCCATTTCTTTCTTTCAGAGAGACACGTGCGTTTTGCAGACAGGTCGCGGAGAGACGATCCACCTGCGCAATGCCCGTCACCTGTTTTGCCTTTCAGCGACGCCGTTCGCTTTGGGCTCGAAGCCAACTCGGATGACGGATTTACAAGCATCGTTGCCGCGGGAGCGATAGGAGGCAGCTGTGAACACATTATTTTTAAATTTTTGCAGGCAGGCATGTCTGAAGATAGATGAGGAAATGAATATCGGTTTCCATACGTTTTCTCACTCCTGCTGCCGAAATATACTGGGTGTTCCATAACTCGTGTGCAGAAATTTAAGGAATGATAGAGGGAATAAAGGCAGTTCAGAATCACATAGCAAATGTGGGGTTGGAAACGTTGTTTGCATTCACCTGTTGATAATCAATCTTGCAATTTGTGTATAATCCTTACTTTTAGTAATCAGTCCCGTTAATAATCAACTTTGGTCCAGTGCTTTCTGGTAAAAATCCATTAGTTTTTGGCAGTTTTTGGCGAACTTTGGTCGGGAAGTTAACTATAATTCAAAAATGATTATTAATAGGTTCATGATAAAGTTTCCGACCCCATATTGCTATGGGATTCTGAATTGTTTCGGTTCCTTCTTCTATCATTCCTTAAAATTTTTGGCCCATGCATTTCGAAACACCCCGTGTATGAATGGGTGGGTGTAAAAAAATTGAATATCTATATGAACGTGTGACTGCTTGATTTATTGAATAATTCTGATAAAAATTTCATTAGTTTTTGTGGTAATGCTTTTGCCGTATATCCGACCGCATTCACAAAATGACCCTAAATTTTTATTTATTTATTTATTTATTTTCTTCCTCCTCAAAAATTCTGTCTGTGTCTTGCTTGCACTACTGGCCATTTAGATCTCTAATTCCAAGAAGCAGGCATGTAAATCGCTGTCGATTGTGAAAGCGATGAAGAGCTTGTCGAAGTGACGTCAGTTGAGGGACACATGTTAGAGCGCCCTCTTGCTTAGGTTTAATCGCTGCTGCATGTCAGTTTTTCTCTTATGTTTAACATACAGTAGACTCCCTGTTAACCGGATCTCCGCTTACACCGGCCGTATTTGGTTTAAAACACGAATAAATAAATAAGTTTAAAAAAAATACAAGAAATTGGAAATTTCCGACAAGTCTGACATGGACCTCCATCATATCGCATACAGATGGAGCAAATACTCTGTAAAAAAAAAAAAAAAAAAAAAAATGATTGATGTTTTCAAAACTTTTCTCTTAATGGTATATAAAACTTTTGTAATCAGTTGGCGCATTTATTATAGCGCAGTTTCATGAATTAATTATCTATATTTTTGTTCGTTTTAACTAGTTTTTCGCTTAATCGGTTCACGCCGAGTTCCATTTAGACCGGTTAAGAGGGTGAGTCTCCTGTACTTCTGACCACCTATAAAAATGATGTCAAAACTAGCTCCCAATGCCATCTTTAGTCACGGTAACCTTAAAATTGAAGTTGAATGTCTGTATAACAAAACGAATCTTTACAAGCAGCTATAATGAGTCTGGCAGGGGAGCAGTCTGTAAAACCGGGGCCATCGTGATTCTACCGGGCCCAAGGGCGGTTCTACAGTTGCAGTCTGGGAAGGGTAATGATATTTTATAATTTTAAATAAATTCAGTGCTTCAGAGAAGCACTGACTACCGGGGGGCGCACAGAGAAAAGGGGACCCTTCTGATTGCACAATATACTTCATATATATATGAATTTAATCACCTACAAAAACTGTTTTAGAATATTCTTCAGGCATAGTCTAACTATACTTGATTTTTTTTAAATACTGTTTGGAATGTGCATCGTATTCCCCCGCGCATTTGTCTTCTTGTTCATCAAAATTGAAATCTATATTAAAATCGCCTAATCCCCGCCAGACATATTCTAACTATACTTCATCTTTATTTACTCGAATATAGACACCGATATTCCAATTAAATAAACAGAAGGATTACGCAATTTCTCGACAAAAATGGTTGTGTTGTGGTATTATCGCCAATTAGTAACACGTGGGCTCTAGGCCAAGGAGCGGGGTGCCTTCCGTGGTGGTCTTTCTAAAGGATCCTAACCTGTATTTACGCTAAGTTCCGGAAGAAACCACAGAAAATTCCGAACGGTTAGGTCGGCAGACGCGACCTGGTTTTGAATCAAGTACCTTCCGTCTCCCAGTTCCGCCTGTTATGCGCTTCGCCACTGGTAGGGCACTCGACAAAGATGAAAGATATCGCTTTGGGGACTTATTTCTGTTATACTAATTTTGGCGATAAATCATCAAAAATGTATCTTCGGGATTTTACACATTTAATCTGGCAACACTTGAAACATGATTCGCCCTTTCACCAGGTAGACAATGTCCTAAAATTAACAGCACTCAAGAGCTAAATATTACGTGAAAAATACCTTTTTTTGTCAACTATCCTTTATTTAAAAAAATTAAAAAAAATTGAAAAAGAGTTTTAGGAATTTGTGTTCGTTACATCCCAATGAAAGTTTTTTTATGGCTTTCTTCAATTTCCTTCGATATATGAAGACAAATATGAAAATGTTTGAACTCTAAAAAACTCTGAAAATGACTGTTATGTATTCGTGTTAGCTACATTTTAAAGCAAGAATTTTTTGGCTATCTCTTTTTCCCTTTGAGATATAATGGGAAATTTGGAAATAACATTTTGACCCCCTTATCCCCATTATGATGCGAATTCTAAAAAAAACCTGGAAATGATTTTAAGGCATTTGTGTTTACTATATTTTTAAGCAAGAATTTCAGGCTATCTTCTTCCTCTAACAGATGAAGGGAAATGTGAAAAGAACGTCAAAGAACGTTTCAGTCCCTTACACCCACTTGGGTGCGAATTCTAAAATACCCTCAAACTGATTTTCAGGCATTCTTGTTCGCTACATGCTTAAGCAAGAATTTTATGACTATCTCTATTTCCCTTTGAGATATGATGGCAAATTTGAAAATAACGTTTTGGCCCCTTATCCCCCTTTTCATGCGCATTCTGAATAACCCAGAAAACTAATTTTAAGCAACAATTTTAAGGCTATTTCTTTTTTTCCTCCGATATATCAAGAGAAATGTGAAAAGAACGTTTTGGACCCTTACGCCCGTTTGGGTGCGAATTCTAAAAAAATCCTGAAAACAGCTTTCAGGTATCTGTGTTGTTACATTTTAAAGCAAGAATTGTACGGCTATCTCTTTTTAACCCTGAGATATGAAGGGAAACATGAAAAGAACATTTTGGGCCGCCATCCCCGCCTGGGTTCGAATTTTTAAAAATTGCTTCTTAAATGACGCTTCGGGTACAAAAGCTATAAGCTCCTAAAATTTCATGTCTGTTCCTCCAGTAGATTTGGCTGGGCGATGATCGTCAGTCAGTCAGTCAGGACATCTTCCTTTATATAGAGAGGTAAAATGTTTAATTAATGATCAAATGCGAAATAATTGTTTAATTAATCATATAATTAATGAAGTATGTAAGTACCGCAAATAACAACCTTGCATCTACCCCTCCCCCTCAATCGATCAAAATTTATTGCTATATTTGAAGAATTCTTATGTTTGCCATGTAGATAGTGTTGTTTATTTATTTCACCCCAGCGAATTCCCCATGCAGAATTATTTTTCACTTTCGTTTTCAAAATCCTGGGAGGGGTAATTACCCCCATTACCCCCCCCCCGTAAAACCGCCAATGACCGGGCCTGCTTGGGCACTCTGATGAGTCATCCAAAGAGGCCTACGGATGCTCACGTATTGGTTCCAGCACTTAGATACGTCATCTAACGGTCGAATCTAACCAGTGAGGAAACGTCCGTAGGCCTCTTTTGGAGTGCACAAGCAGGCCCGGTAGAATCACGATGGACCCGGTAAAACTCGGTTCTAATAAGAACACCGAAAGCGGAACAAGCACCTGATTTGGACAGTGTTTGAGAGAATGAACACCTCTCTCGACTGAGTATCTGTGAACCGAGTGCGCTAGAGAGCTGCTGCACGTAAAATTTGAGAGTACAATTTATTTTTCTAAAGTTTGGAATTTCAGCAAATTAAGGACCCCTACGAACCTTGTTATAAATACCACAGAAAATTCCATTCACATTAAATTTTGAGTCTCCGTCGAACGGTAAAAGTCAAACGTTTGTTATATTCCATGCGTTAGTTGATCGAAATCTGTTGCCGAAATTGCAATCAGAAATTTCCCAATTGATTCATTTTGCAGTCAAGATAAGCCCTGATCTACAAAATCGTGTAGGTGATCTACATTCTCTCAAAATGTACTTGAGTGTTAGCCGTATTTTCCTAAATCGATTTCAAATATAAAAATCTATAATAGGAAATTTACCAATTATACTCAAAAACTTTTTGTGCTACTGTAGAAAAAATCCAAATCTTAAAGGATTATGCCACTTAGCCTTTAGGTAAACTTCCAACATCAGTTCTTGTGCGTAAAATGTTTATTTTGTGAGCAGAACATTCCGCTTTCGCAGGGCTTCGACGTAAGAATTATGACTAATGTTTATAACATAAGGGCGTAATGAAAGGAACTCCAACATTCATGATATCTGATCCTGTGATTAGAATTCCAATGATTCTATTAAAACAAAGCAAACGATAGAAGAAGAACATTAACAGAAGAAGAAGAACATTGAAATAACTATTCTGGACTGTGATTGGCTGAAATATTTTCTGAAAAGCATATAAGGCACGGTACCCCGAAGGGCGAGGAGGGTGGGGGAGGTGGTGGTTCTCAAATTACTATCTCTACCATTTTATGAACTCAAATTACTATCTACCATTAATTGCATCGCTCAATTATGAACTCTATAATTACGAGATGTAGTGAATCAATAGATGGTAAGTATTTACTATAGTCCATAGAAAGATGCCATATTTCAGTTAGTAGATAAAAAGTGCTATTGTTTACTAGTTAGTAGATAGAAGATGCCATGCTCGCTATGTGCATACGTGCAGTAGTCAAATTTCTGATCTTGATTATGGGAATAGGTTGTGGAATGAATTCGAACCCATTCTCGTAAAATCACAAATGACAGAGCAGGGCATGCATACGAAGGCAGTAGTTAAATTTCTGATCTTGTTTGAAGCCATGCATATGAGTGCACTAGTCAAATTTCCGATTTATGTACTTGGTAGTTTGGGGATGAATTCGAACCCATCCTCATGAACTCCCAAGGGACATGGCACAGCATGCGTAAAAGTGCATTAGTCAAATTTCAGACTTACGCAGTTAATGGACTTCCATCGTCAATAAAACGCAAAGTTCCCTAGTGCATATGTAAGCTTGTCAATTTTCTGACTTCAAGATTCAAATTTACGCCTCTCGACCACGATAGAACAATTGGATAGTGATCCAGGGGCAACAACGACGCTGAAAAAATGCAGCCGTTGCAATCACTCCATTTAAGTACCATCAACATGGTAGTCAAGCTAATGGCCAATCGCCTGCAACAGAACCAAATAACTTCTTCGACACAACTGGCTGTGAGGCGATTCGATGGAGCGCCATGTTGCTGGTAGAGAAACCGAGTAATGGCAATGGCTGAATTTTTTACCATTGCACAGTCTCTCCATTTAGGCTGGGATGCAGACCCACCAGTCGGTTATAAAACTGGTTTATAACGACCAATCAGTCTATACCAATTGGTCGATCCCGCTCTGGGAACACCCAACTCTGACGTTCTGACTGTTGCCAGTCACGAAGAATAGATTTGATTTCTATAAAAATAGATGCGGGTGACATAGCTCCACCAGAATCCTTTACTTTTTAGCACGCCATTTCCCGTCAAAAGATTATTTTTAACAGCACTGACAACTGCTGAAAAATGGAAGAATGCGAGAACAGCTGGACAGATTGCCCAATGCTGAAAAAAGGGCAGCCGTTGCCATCGCTCGACTTAACTACCAGAAAGATGGCGGACGATCGAAACGTTCATCGCGTGCCACAGATCTAGAGAGCCTTTTTTGAGGACATGACGATTTCATTTTCCATTTCCAATGCAATATCGCAGGTTAAAATCGACTGCACCTTTTGCGAACTGAAAGGTGGTTCGGAACCAGGTCGCGTCAGCCGACCTAACCGTTCGGAGTTTTCCGTGGTTTTGTCCGAAACTTAGCGTAAATGCAGGTTAGGACCCCTTAGAAAGTCCCCCACGGAGGGCAATCCCCCCCCCCTCTTGGTCTAAATCCTAGATCCTTCGCGCAGATAATTTGCCGTAACCAGACACGTATCCAGAAAAACATTTCGGAGGGGGGGCGTCCAAACGATTAAAAAGGCAAAATTTTTCACATAAAGATTATATCATTATCATTTTAGTTCCAAAAATCAAAATTTTGGCCTAGATCCCTAGCCCAAGGGAACGTGTTTTTTTTTTTGTTTTTTTTTCTCCCACGGCGTGCAAAAATACAACCTTTCTTAGCAAGTAGATTTGCAGCATTTAATATGCATTCGTAAGAAACCCACTGTATCACTTCTATTTCTATTGTACCCCATATCCGGAAAAAGGATGTTAGAAATATCAATTTTAATTTTGTTTAATCACACTCATGAATAATGATACAGGGAAGACGCAGGTATCATGATACGCTTTTAATATATAGCACTTTGGAGCGTATTTAAAATCTGAAAGTGTTTCAGATTTCATAACTTTTTTTTTTCCTTTCCGTTTCTTGATAACGGCCAATATATCCAGAAGCTCTTCAGGATTAATAATATGACGAAAAATAATTTGTACCTTTTTGTAGGTTTTTACCATTAAACCATCTTATTTTTATAACCGGGTGCAGCCCGACAAGGTAAGCATCGCATCGGGGTGCCGGTTTTGAAGGGATGTCATGTCGAACTCAAAAAACTAAGTAGAGCATAAAAGGGGGCGTCACTTGCTCTTAGGGCCGCCCCTGTTTGTAACCATCTTAACCATTTTAAATTCCATTCAGAATCTGTGAGATTTCATTGCCAAGGAAGCCGGTGAGAAACAGGATTCTCTCCGAACAAGGTTTATTAAGATGGCGAACGAACTGGTCACCATAGGCTGCTAGTAAAGAATACTTCAATGTATCCACATTTTTTTTTAAGCCAAAAGGGTTTGTAATGCGTAAGTATAACCTTTTACAGACCGAATTCAGATCCAGGCATATTTTAAATTGGTTTTTTGCATATTTTGCCTGCTTTAGTTAAAGGATACTTGTCATTTAAACGGGGGGGGGGGAGGGATATCGTCTCCCCCAATTTTCCTGCGTTCCCAGTCAGAATTGAACATGGGTCGTTTCTGACTATATATTCAGGAGCTATACTTGGACTAATTGGGTAGTTTGAATAACAAGTTAAATATCACGAATAAATGAAAGATTTATAACGATTATTTTAAATTTAAGTAACGAGATATGAATTAAGTTTGAAGGGGGTGGGGGGGAGGGCGTATCAAGATAGCTCCGTAGAAATTGATGAAAATGGCTATTTTTATGATTTTTTATCCAGTTCCCCACTCATGATAGAATTGCAACTTCTATTTCAAAAAATCGAGTGCTCTTTGAACTATATCTGCTCATTTTAAAAGTTAATATTGATGAAATTTAATTTTTCAATAAATTTTTTAATTGTTGTTCGCAATAGGGAACACTGTAATGCAAAAGGTTAATTCTTGAATTTCGCTTGTAGTTTACACAGACGCGCAGTTCATCCTTGCTTCACATTTCCAACGGGTTTTGAATGGAGATGCGTTCTCTATACTCGGGACAAACCTAACCTGATTGTGGAGTGGAAGCCTAGAGGATTTCACTCCTCTCCGCATGTAACGCTCCGACACTCGTTTCTCCGTCCAATTATCTGGCTGTCAAAACCAAAGAAGCCCAATCACAAGGCAAATCCGCACTACTCAATTCCCGCCAGCACAAAAGAGGTGACGCCATTGGTCAAGCGTCTGGGAAGGCGTTACATCTGATTTCTGACTTAATTTCTTAATCCTTCTAATTACTGCATTAAGTAACACAAATATGCAATTATTTTATAGCAAACATTTTATTTTAGCACTTAATAGATGAAAAATGTATTAGTTCTCAAGTTCTGTAATAACCTGGGCAAACGGAAAGAACTATTTGAGAGCGGCGGACTCACACGGTCTATAGCTTTACCACCACTATCAGGCTAGCTTTGCCCCGAGTATAGTGTATTTATTTCCACTCTCTGGCTATGATACCCTGGTTTTGCTCACTCAATTTGCAAGTGTTTGCACTTGCTTCTCTAGTGAAGGAAAAACAGAGGATTCATACGTCACCTGTGCGTACGCTAGAAAGAACAGCTCTTCGTTTTTAAGGCCCAGGCCAGGAAGCGCGTGGGACTTCGACGAGGCCGCTGTTGCCGTGGCAGTCTGAAAGAGATGAAATGAAATTGCGTTCATCATAAGTGTTAGCTTTTTAAAAAAAAAGAAAATTGACTTCAAACCACTTCACCATAACGAAAAGTTATGCCGGAACAACTTGGATATTTGCCATCCACGGTGACTTCTTCATTGTTTGGCGATTTGCGCAGGCGCATAACCGATCATGGTTTTCCATTAAGGTTGTCATTCACACAGCTCACCATGTATTCTTATGCTTAATCTTTCACAAAATGGCGCATTGAGCACCGCGAAATAATTTATCTCGCCGTTTCACAAATATGCAAGCTGTACCATTATTCCCATAGTAGGATTTGGGTTGATTTCTTGTCAAATGGCTAACGCATATACGCATGCGCGGCTGTATTTTGCGTATGTAAGAAGCGATCTTCTGTCAGCAATATAACTTACTTGCATCAAAGAAAATTACAATCAGTACATTTCATTTAAACTTAACATTGCATTTCAACTCAAATAATTAATTGATTTATTTTTTCGTTATTTTGATATTGCAATTTTCGTAGTAAAAGAATTCATTGTTGACACTAGTGTTGTCGAATCCAACAATCCAATGAAATTTAAGTCACTTCTAGAGTTCTAAAGCCTCGGAAAACGAAAATACATAAATATGAAGCAAATACAACAGTAACTTATTGGTGCTTTAGAAATATTTATTACTAATAGAATATTCTAGCTTATTTCGGAGAACTAAAAATATTAACACTTACCTCGTAAGCAATTTCTAGTGCGCTTTGCTCCAGAAAAATGTCCCTCATCAATTTTTCTGTCACGTGAGGAGGTATGGCCTGGAAAATAGTCAAATATTATTATGCAAGGGAAGACCTCGCATTTTACACGTAAAACAACATCCCCTTCCTACTTTGGATTTTATAAGCCAGTGGCGGACAAAAAAAGGAAGGGGCAATAAAGAAGACAAACCATGTTATAAGTAGATAGGACAGATACCTTTTACTTCTTCTTTTCTTTTTTTTTTTAATCTTGAACCCATGTTTAACCGGTCTCTGCAGCAACAGAGTTTTTATTTGACCGATGTTTTTTCCCAGGAGAACTCCTTTGAAAGTACCGCCGGGCGCCCAGTGCTGCGCATGCGCAGTCGCTGGAGGTTCTGTTTATAAAATAAACTACATAAAGTTGCTCATTCGTTTTCTCTGAGCTGATTTTTATAGAATTACCTTATTGAATGACTTCATTTACCGATTTTACATGAGTATTGTTTCGAATTTTCGGGGCAACCCGCTGTTCTGACGTTTAAAATAGTTTAAAATTCGAGTTCTACGCGTCGTATAGTTAAAATATTGCATTTTATCGCATCAAAATCGGCTAACAAGAAGTACGGAGTTTTGTGTTTCTCTATTGGTTTCTATGAGGTTTTCAAGAAATCTCGAGAAATATTGGTGTTAGAGCATCGCTAACCTCACTTTCGGGGACTTATTTTTGATACCCAATTTGGCGATATTTCGCCAAAAAGTTGCCAAGCTTGGCGACATTTTGGACATGTGGCGCGATTTTCCCATTGGGGCTTATAAAGGTGTTTTCCCTGCATTAACACCACATATTAGCCTTGTATTCATTAATATTTCTATGACGTAATCAAAACGCGTTCGTTCGTGTACCCTTTTGGAGAGGTCCCGAATTTTCTGGAATGTACGTCGGAAAGTATAAATAGGCGTGGGCGGCCCCGATCCAGTCAGTCTTGCTTCTGCTTGTGCTCAGAGCAGATGTCCGTGACTTTGTATTGGTGCTTAGAAAAGCTAGGTTTAGCTTGTTTTAGAAGCTTTGTTTTTGAGTGCTGTGTGTCAATTCTTCATTGCTGAGTCTTGGGGGACTGTTTACGATTTCCCTCGTAAATGAATTTATGCCCGTAAAAGTGTTTTATTTTGTGTGAGCATTTGTGAAAGCTTCTGTACTAAGCGGACTGTAATAAGCACATTACTGGCTGATTGTGCTTGTGAATTTTGTACAGCCGATGGCTCGACGAAGTTGTAGAAGCAATAAAGTTCGTGTTCTATCCTGACGAGTGGGCTCTTTACTAGAAGCTTCTGCCCCGACTGGACTTTAGAACGACGAACCCAGGAAACAAGCAGAGTATTCTGCAACAGTATTATTGTTGTTTGCAGAATACTCTGATATGGGAAAATAATCTTGAATGTTAAATGATGCACACTTCTTGAAGCGGGTCCTATTCATTAAAGTGCAAATTTTGAACACCTTTTTAAATACTATGTAATTGCGATAGAGACCAGAAAAAATTGAGAATGTCTCTTTACAAATTGCACTGTGAACTATTACAACGAACGAACCTATAGAAGTTACAAAACATCCAAGAAAAAATGCTAAATATACGGCTCCAAACAGGTAATTCTTTGGCCTATTTTCGAAGGCGAATTTCGTGCTCAAGATTTTTTTTTTTTCTGATAAAATTTTTTTGACTGAAACAACCGTATGGCCGTTCATGTAACTTTTATGGTGTCATTTTGCATAGTTTTTTAAACAAAAAAAGTTTGCAAAGTTACAAAAAAAAAAAAAACTACAGCAAAAAAAAGTTGCAACAAAACTTTGCAAAGTTTGCATGTAGATCTACTTATATAATACGCTAACGTATGTGGTACCAAAATGGACGATTTTTCCACGCTGCAAATGGCCACAGCTAGATGTAAACATGAGTGCAATAACCATAACGCATGTGCGAAAATCCAAATTAAGACTCCTATATACCGAGCTGACCTACGCCTTCTGAAAATTGCCCACATTAGGCTTAACACAGCACTTCTTGGCGACACCGCTTGGTGTTCTTATTCTGCATTTTAAACCAATAAATTTGTTATTATGAGTGGTTGTGCCACCATAAATTGTTCTAATCATTCAAGAAATAGATTTAGAATGGCTAAATTCTCTAAAGATGAAGAAAGAAGAAGAAAATGCGTGATCAACATTAGAGATGAGATCGGGCTCATTTTTTGAAGCCCGAGCCCGCCCGAGCCCGAAGACTTTTAATCCGAGCCCGCCCGAGCCCGAACAATATTATTTAAGTCGGAGCCCGAGCCCGAAATTTCAGCTGAAGATAAATAAAATTCAATAAAATTCAAAGAAGTAATTCTTTGATAGAATACAATAAATTTTGCGAATTAATTTGTACAAATTAAAGACAAATATAGTTGGAAATTTTTAATGCACTTTCTAATTCTTTACCTCTATGTTTATGAAATAATGTCGGATCTCATGACTAACTAAGCAATATAAGCCGCCGTTCTGAAATACTCAAAGATCTTCACGCGCCTTCCAGGCACCCGTGCCGCTATTTTTACTTTCCGAACATGTACTATGTAAGGGAAGTATTGTAATCATGAAAAATTCGACTTCGAGATTTTGGTGTATTTACACGTTTTGAGATCTTCTGAATTCATTTATGCTATTTTTATGAGATGTATGTATCTGTGTGTGCATATGTGTTTGTGCGTATGTGAGTGAACACGATAGTTCCTAAACGGGGCATTTGATTGAGCTCAAACTGGGTATATATGTCATAAACCACCGTCGCAAGACCGGTATGGATTTTGGTGTGTGTAGGACTTATAGTTTTTCTACAGGGCTACGACAAAGATTTCTTTTATAGTATGGCATAATGGCATATGGGGAGAAATTCTTGAAAGTGCGCAAGCGTTTAAACGGTGCATTCGATTGAGTTTCAATTTGGTATATATGTTTGAATGATTCATCGATTAAAATTTATTTAAATACTTGCTAATGATCTTAATGGTAAGTGTTCGGAAAGCCGAGTGGAGTCACTCCAGATTTTTTTTTTATAAGTACTTTGATTTTCCATATGAATCACTTTTTAAAAATCTGTTTCAAGGGTTGTTCAATAAAATTTTTCACGAGCCCGAGCCCGAACGCAATTGTGAATTACAGAGCCCGAGCCCGGTTCGGGCCCGGGCTCGGGCTCGGGCTTTCGGGCTCGGGCTGAGCCCGTCTCATCTCTAATCAACATGCGACGAGATCCCGGATCGTCTGCTCAAATTTCCTTGTAAGTTCGATTTTATTATTGAAAATTTTTACTGTTACCTTAGAAAATGCTTTTTTCTTGTAAGTTTATCTTTGTTATTTAATTTAAAATACCAAAGTTGCTCGTAGCTTGTTTAGTTTTGCTAAAACGCATTTGTTATGTTAAGAGTGCGTTTTGCATTATCGCCAAAGCTACTTGTGTTTGTAAACAAAACCTTGTTCTTTAGCATTAAAAAATGTGTTTAAAAAAGCAATAGACAACATATATGGTAATAAATTTAATTAAGCATCTTGAATATTGCTGTATACCTACAATTATTTTCGCAATCATAATAAAATATTAAAGTTTGTCACTAATTACGTTTACTTTAACGAAATGTCAAAGTAGCGAGATTAATATGCCAAGGTAGCGAGAAGTGCGCCAAAGATAGCAACCCCATAGTTTCGGTTTGGGCAACTTTTCGAGACGTAAGCCGGCCTGTATTATAGGGGTTCTAATCCAAATGAACCGTTCAATGACGTCCAATGGAGCAAGCATAGGTCACGCAGTCGCTAGATTACAAAATAACAATAACGGATGCACAAAAAATGCAAGATCTTTTGGACTATTTCGCAGCTTTAAAATATCGAACGGACAATACTGGGTGCATTCATCGCCCATTCTAAAAAATGCCACCCTGCGTGGGGCTAAAGCCCATTTTAGCCATTGGCAGTTTCAACATCGGATTTTTAGGATGACATCCAAAATGTGTAGCAACCCTAAACTAAATAAATTTAGTGACATACTGTTAATACAAAGAAATTATTGAAATGAATCCAGAAATTGAGTCAGCACTGCACTGAGTATATATTAGAATAGTAAGGTATGGGGTGGCGAAGCTGGTCGCCTTGGTGGCTAGTTATTTTATACAGCCTGACTGTTAGTGTCAGTCCATAGTGCACAGGGTAAAGAAGCATGATTCCCTTTTTCCGAAATCATGCGTTTATTTTTAACTGTACATGCCACTTGGTACCCTGTGTGGAGTAACCATTTTACTTACTCCTCTACGTCTATAAAATACCAGTGTAGACATCTGTCGGTTTTTAAGAGTATTTATGCATAGATCGCAACGATATAATTCAGGGTGTCGCGTGTAGATGTACTTACTGTTCATATTATAGCGAAAACTGATTGAAGTTGAAGCAGTCCTCTTTCGAATGCGGTTTTGTTTATTTTAGAAAATCAACAAAAAACAGTTTAGCAAAGAGTTTTGACCCGCAAAAAATGACTGTGTATCGGAGTTCGTCCTATCCAGAAATGATCTGAATACTAAAATTTCAAAATAAATACCAAAAAAGTATAACTTAAGACCAGTGTACCGCATACAGAACTGAAATAAAAATTTGATTTTCTAGTAGGTTGTTATTTTTTAAACTATTTTTCTAGGGCACCCCCCACCTTCCAAGCAGATACTCATCTCGTGTAGGTTTGCCTAAACGCAATACACACAAACGCGCACACAAGGAGCATGACTTAAATTCGACGTCTTACCTCGTCCCCCATTCCGAGCAGGGCCGTGTAGGATCTGTCCAGGCACATGCTTGAATTTCTGGAACGGGACCACACGTTCCACAGCTCCGAGCTCTCCGCCTGACTGCTCCCGGGATCTTCAGAGAACGAGAGTATCACAATTAGTATCAACCACCTTCACAAAAATAGAACTCGGACCCTTTTACAAACACACGTAACACGAAAGAAGTATAATACTCACTCATTGACATGAGAAGCTTGGTAATTTCTTTGGCCACGGACACGCCAAATCCTCCATAATTCATCCACCTGTGGTTTGAGAGAGGATAACTATAGTCAAATTGTTGGATTGGCAAGAACTCGGAACAACATTGGCAAGAAATTAATTTCAATTTTCACAAATGTATGTAAATGAGTAAAAAGATTTACTCTTTAGCTATTTGACATATCGGTTTATATTTCTATACAGATATGTTGACAAACACTGAAAATTGGAAAAAAAAAAAAAAAATACACTGGCTTCTAAAGATATCAAAAAATACTCTTTGATTTTTACTTTCCGAACATGTACCATGTAAGGAAAGTATTGTAATCATGAAAAAATTCGAATTCGAGATTTTGGTGTATTTACACGTTTTGAGGTCTTCTGAATTCATTTATGCTATTTTTACGAGATGTATGTATGTGTGTATGTGTGTGTGAACACGATAGCTCCTGAACAGGGCATGCGATCGAGCTCAAATTGGGTATATATGTTATAAACCACCGTCGCAAGACCGGTATTGATTTGGGTGTGTATAGGACTTACAGTTTTTCTACAGGGCTACGACAAAGATTTCTTTTACATTATGGCCTATGGAGGAAAATTCTGGAAAGTGCACTAGCGTTTAAACGGTACATTCGATTGAGCTCAAATTGGGTATACATGTTATAAACCACCTTCGCAAGACCGGTATTGATTTTGATGTGTATATGACTTACAGTTTTTCTACAGGGCTACGACAAAGATTTCTTTTACATTATGGCCTATGGAGGAAAATTTTGTAAAGTGCGCTAGCGTTTAAACGGTACATTCTATTGAGCTCAAATTGGGTATACATGTTATAAACCACCATTGTAAGACCGGTATTGATTTTGATGTGTATATGACTTACAGTTTTTCTACAGGACTACGACAAAGATTTCTTTTACATGATGGCCTATGGGGAGAAATTCTTGAAAGTGCGCTAGCGTTTAAACTGTACATTCGATCGAGCTTAAATTTGGTATATATGTTTGAATTATTCATCGATTAAAATTTATTTAAATGCTTGGTAATGATCTTAATCGTAAGTGTTCGGAAAGTCGAGTGGAGTCACTCCTTGATTTTTCATTCTTAGATTCAAATAATAATAATTTAAAGAAAAAGGAAGAAAATCTGAAACACTTTCAGATATTAAATACGCACTAAAGTGCTATACATTAAAAGCGCATCATAATTTATGCGAACGAAATCGTTCGAATGCGAAAAGTTTCCGCACGTTTCCAGAAGAGTGTAAAATTCGATTTTGGTATATAATAAAAATTGAATATGGAGTTACAGTAGAACTGCAATTATCCGAATCTATTGGGACAGGACCTCATCGGATAATTGTATTTTTCCAAAAAAAAAAGGGGGGGGGGTCTAGTATGTATTTTAATTAATTATAGAGTGTATGCATGTTGAAAATGGGAGAAAAAAAACTAATTTTAAAGAAACAGACCTTTTCATTAATTAAATGAGAAGGCAACACGTTTACATGTTAAGCGTACTTACAAGTGCTGTACATTAGTGCACTGTGTACTGTACCTACTGTACTGTAAATGAAAGTCATTGCTCGCGCTGCGCCTACACTAGCTTCGCGGAGGGAAGGGCAATAGCGCCCGTAGACAGAATCCTTATTTTGCGAATTGCAGTACGCTTTCTTCTTAATTCTTTTCTGAAATTCTGAAAGCGATACTGATAATTGGAGTTCTACTGTATTTATTTTAAGGTTGACGGAGATGAAATATATTGAGTGTAGACCTATTTTCGTCAACTGCTTTTTCTAGCGGCCGCTGCAACTACTTCCACAACGTTCTTTGACTGCATCTAGCTTAAGTTATATTTTTAACACGCTTCTATTAGCTTCACCTGTGTGTATGTATGTTTGTATACTTGCATGTTTGTAACCGACTCCTTTGGACTTGATTTTGACCTACTTTAAATGGTCAGATTTAATTCTGTAGACTTATTAAGGCAGTGACGGCCCGTGGTCAAAACTGTTAGTGCAACCGGAAGCATATGAGCCCCCCCCCCTTTTCCTCCCGTTCCCCCTCCCGGACAGGATTGGAAAATCTTTTGTTACTGAATTCGAAAGCTGGCGGATTAAGCCCTCACCGAGGAAAAAAAAAAAAAAAATTATATAAAACATGTAAGAGTTCCTATTTTACTTCCATAAAATGGACATAAATTTCAACCAGCCGCTCTTATCCTCAAAATCGCATGAATCCGTGTCTGATTCGAAGTTTTCTTAGAATTTTCTTTTGTAACGATAACTTGAGAAGAAAAGAAAAAAAAAAAAAAAAAAAAGAAAACTTACTTATTTTTTATAAGTCAAATCAATCCTCCTTTCTTTTAAACATGCGAATCCATCAGTGATGTCCCCATAAAAAGGCGTTGTTTTAATTCAGATACCCATAATTTTAAAAGCTCTTTAAAATTTCCCATGTTTAAAGAATTTTCTCGCTCGCCATGTCCTCTCAATGCCAGTTCTTGCTTACTTAAAAACAATACTACTTTGATGGGTCATTGTCCATTCATAAGCGTCTATTCAGGCTTACCTTCTTGATAAATTCAGCAATATAAAGTCGAGAGTTTTCCAAACATATATACTCCTTACCCCCCCCCCCCTCCTTCTCGTACGAGCCAATCAGTGAGTCGAGTTCTCAAGTTCAGCCGCCGTTGAAAAATCTTTCATCGGCTGTATCAGCTGCATACTCCCTACGCCGGAGAGGCTGCTTACGTAGTCGTTGTCATGGCAACGGTGCTGCCAATTTTCTTTTCAGCGCGCTGAACCAAAGATTTTCCCAATTGAATTGCGGGAAGATTACAGTGCTTTTTTTCTGAATGAGCGATCCGTCCACAATACGTTTTTTTGTGTTTGGTTTTTTTCGGAGATTTTTTTAAATTTACCGTAGGAATTCCACAATTCTAATCTGAATTTAGGAAAATTAGTAGAATAAATTATTTTAAAGTATGTGCTGATAATTTCAAGTGCAGCCCGGCTGTACTTCCTGTATCCCACGAACCGCCACTGTATCAAGGGCCGATGGCAATACAAGAATTTGATAAGTTTATCCCATTATCCTGATTAGGATCGTCAGGATTAGCCATTTTCTTAGAGATTTTTTTTGCGTGAGAGCGAGAGGGATGGAGCAAGCGCACGATCTACGCATGCGTACCCTTTCGGTCCCTAGTAGCAGAACTAGTTCAAAAAACGTTTAAATTACGTTGGAAACACGTTTTTTGACGTTAAAAAACGTGTTTTAAACGTTTTTTGGACTAATTGTGCTACTTGGGGTACTCGGCTCAGTACAATGTAGAACCTCTCTCGCTATTGGTAACTGTATTCAGTGGTATGTTTGGGTAGTTACTTTTTTAAAATCCAGATGGCAAATCTAAAAATTTTACCTCAATATTGTTACATGGATGTTTGTGTTTGTTGTAGTCGTTATGAAACTTGTTTGTTGATTAGAGACCTATTTTTCCTTTTTAGTAAGGAAGGTCGCATTTAACTGCTGGTTGATTAATACTTTGGTGCACAGCAGGGGCGTACCCAGAGGGGAGGCTGAGATGGCTGCTGCCCCCCCCTGAAATGGGACCCTTTACTTAGCTTACAATTGAACTTTAGCTTTAAATTTGATACTCAGCCCACCCCGAAATAAAAGCCTGGCTACGCCACTGGTGCACAGGGAAAATAAATTATCTCACAGTTTGTACTTTCCAACTGAGTGTTCCTTAGTGTCTTATGAGAGATATCGAAAATTAAAAATAAATTTAAATACATACAGTTTAAAAAAACTAAAAAACACGTTTTTATAGCAAATCGAACTAAAAAGTGACAAATAAAAATCTAGTTTAAAAACTAAAAAACACGCTTCAGTGATAAATTGAACTAACTAAAAAGTGAAAAATAATTCTTAATATAGAAATAAATGAATGAACGAAAAATCGTATTATTGTGAAAAAAGCGTGGGGTGCTCCCTATATCAGTTCTTGAGAATATTCGATCGCGCCACACTTTTTTCACAATAATACTATTTTTCGTCCATTCATTTATTTCTATATTAAGAATTATTTTTCACTTTTTAGTTAGTTGCGTGATTTTTAGTTTTTTAAACTAGATTTTTTTTTTCTCTAGAAAAACATTTTATAAACTGACGAGGCACTGATAGTATGCATTGAGATATAAAAGTAAAAGTATCAATAATTTTGCCTATAGGGAACTGAGTGCGTCCTTCTGGTGCTATAGACAGAACTTACTTGGACCCGTGGTATCTCATGTACGGATTTCTAATCTTGTCAATGTACACGAATGCATCATAGTCGGGAGATGAACCACTTTTCCGTTCAGACAACACAGGGATCCTGTAAATCAGCAGAAGAACTAATTAGTTAACCTTATTATAGTTTAAAACTGGTTACTGACAGTTATTGACTAATACAGTAGAATCCCCCTAATTACGAACGCCCTTAGTTCTAGTTAACCCTTTAAGGCGCAGTGTTCCCGCTCTGGGAACACCAAACTCTGACGTTTTGACTGTTGCCAATCCCGAAGAATAGATTTGATTTCTATAAAAAAAAGTTGCGGTGACATAGTTCCACGAGAATCCTTTACTTTTTATAGCACGTCATTTCCCCTAAAAAATGGTCACGGTTATTTTTAACAGCATTGACATCTGCTGAAAAAGGGAAGAATGCGAGAACAGCCGGATAGATTGCCCAATGCTGAAAAAAGGGCAGCCGTTGACATCGCTCGACTTAACGACCAGTAAGAGGGCGGACGATCGAAACGTTCATCGCGTGCCACAGATCCAGAGACCCTTTTTTGACGACAGCTGGCTGTGCCGCACAGCCAGCTCGACTGGTATCTGGATGGGAGAGATGTCCTCAACTCTTTTTTATCTACATTTTACCTTTCTACAATCCGCTTTTATCGTTTTTAGATTTCATGGATTTTAGCTTTACTTGTTTTATACAACACCTTTTTACCTGGAAAAGCCTTGTTTTTGATGTTTTACACCTTGTATTTAATATTTTAACCTTGTCTTGCGCAGTATGTCCTTTTTGGACCATGTGCCATTAAACATCAACCAACCTTGCTGGTAGTTATGTCGAGGGATGGCAACGGCTGCCCTTTTTCCATCATTGGGAAATGGTTGCGCCTCAAAGGGTTAAAAAAAGACAGCAAATTCGAGAAAAGCCGCTTGTCAAAATGTTGAGGTCTACTCGAAGTGCCTGATAGTAAATCCGGTCGTGGGTCTTATGGGAAGAGAGTTCAACCGACTGGGCCTACTGCCGGCCGCAACCATAAATAACAAATTCACCCTTTTTTTTTAAATTATAGCTGAAGACAATGGTATGGAACGAACCTGGTTTTTGTGACATTGGAGGATTCGTCTTGGCTCAACTGCTTGAACTTTTGGATCACCCACTGCCTCTGGCTCTGGATCACAACGGCCGTGAAGTTGCTCACTTCCACCTGAAGCAAGGAAGAAAAAGAAAATATGAACAATTTGCAGACAGACGCACCAGATTGCAAGCAATCTCGAGCCCCCGAATGCGTTTATTTGCGCATTCGGTGTCCCCCTACAATTCGCCGACATTTCTAAATTTCCCTTTGAGGACTTTTTGGGGGATTGCGGGAGAGAGGAGAAACCCAATGGAAACGCTTTGCTTTATCTACTCGGTGTGACGTCACAAGTAAGCGCCGCAGCTTTCCTCTCTAGGGGGCGTTGATTATCCTCTCTCATTTATCAAGTGAGGCGATTGCCGCAGCTGGGAGTATTTCGAGAAATGGAAAGGGAGGGGGGATTTTCTGAGAGATAGGCCCTTATTCAGATAGATTTAGTAGCTACTAAACCTGTTGTTTAGTTACTAAATTTAGTAAAGTGGATTAAGATAGAATATGGAGGCGACATTCCTAAATTTTCTTTTTAGGACTTTTTGAGGGGAATTATCCTCTCTCATTTATCAAGTGAGGTGATTGCTGCAGCTGGGAGTATTTCGAGAAATGGAAAGGGAGGGGGGATTTTCTGAGAGACAGGCCCTTATTCAGATAGATTTAGTAGCTACTAAACCTGTTGTTTAGTTACTAAATTTAGTAAAGTGGATTAAGATAGAATATGGAGGCGACATTTCTAAATTTTCTTTTTAGGACGTTTTGGGGGGGATTATCCTCTCTCATTTATCAAGTGAGGTGATTGCTGCAGCTGGGAGTATTTCGAGAAAGGGAAAGAGGGGGGGGGGATTTTCTGAGAGATAGGCCCTTAGTCAGATAGATTTAGTAGCTACTAAACCTGTTTAGTTACTAAATTTAGTAAAGTGGATTCAGATAGAATATGGAGGCGGAGATACTAAACACGTGACCGAAACAAGCTGCTAAAATCACGTGACCAAACAGGCTGCTAAATCACCGACTAAACAAACGTACTACGCCTGGAACAAGCGCTCTGGTTGGTCTGCTAACTTCTCCCTCATTTTTCAATTGGTGTTAGTCACGTGTTTAGTACTAAATGTACCTGAATTCCGATTTACTAACTTTTAGTATCCCCGCCCATTTACTAACTTAGTAACTGAACAATAGGTTTAATAGCTAATAAATCTATCTGAATAGTAGCCGTAATCTCCTACATGGAACAGGTGAAATAAAGAAAAAGGTTTTAGGAAGACAATTTTACAACCAATTTCACCGTGTGTTAGCCTGCTAGTTGAATTATTTTATTGTTGTTGAAATTTGTTAGCTGAAAACAAAAATAAAATGTGTGCGTCAGTGTGTAGGATTTGCACATTCACACGCGTTAACATCATTCATTCGAAATGAAAGCATCGACGCATATGTTACGTCCATTCAGAACTACAAAAGAATCTTAAAGAATCGTTTTAAGAATGGAAAGAAAAATGTCGAAATATGTGTATCTCGAGACCAAAGAGGCTGAAGGGTTAAAAAGATAGGGACATCTGACAGATGACGTAATATGAGGAGTGGCGTCTAATCCAGGTGATTTACTAACGAGCTTTGACTGTAGTTTGGATATCAGCTGTTTCAGAAGGAAGCACCGTTCACACTTCACTGTATTATTACTCTTCAGGCAGGGAAAGTAGTTCTACAGGCAAAATCGAACACCCTCCTCACATTCGTCATAAATTTAGCATACCTAATTTTTTTTTTTTAATCTCACCAACAACTTCTTAAAAACAGCCGTCCGTGTGGTATAGTGGCTTAAGAACCATTATATACGAAACTTTAGGCGCGGGTTCGATACCCAGTATGGGCTTGGGCAACACCCTCTAGATATAAAAAGCCTTACAACTACATCTTCGACGTCATCACTAGATCTTCTCCAATGACGTCATCTCAGTTTCATATTCCAAAAATAAAACTATTTAAAATTTCTGGTGAGTGCTACAAATATCAGTAAACATCTAAAATTAAAGATAAAAATTAAAATACTTTTGTGATACAAAATAATTCTTTAGGATCTATTTCTGTATCATATTACAGCTAGTCATATTACATAATCAGTGATGGTTAAAAATTGCTATTTGCCGTAAAATTAATTTTTCTATCTTAAATCATTAAAATACTGAAAGCGTGATAAAATTCACCGCAAATTTAAAATAGTTTTACTTTGTGAAAATAAAACTGTGATGACGTCATATAAGATCTAGTGATGACGTCAAAGCTTCAATTGTTAGGCTTTCTGTATCTAGAAGGTATTGGCTTGGGTGTTGAGGGTGTATGTCGACAGAGCCCGACTAAGCCAACGTGGGGACCGGGGAGCGTTTTCCCAAACCCTCAAGACTTCACGCACTTGGCGAAAACAGGAGCGCGCCAACGATTTGGCGGAAGAGAGTAGTTACGCGAGCTTGTAGTCGCTATAAGGTTGCAGTGCTAGTAAGACCGCCTCAAGAATTTATGATGTAATAACAGGCGCGCTTTTCTGATGTGTTTAAAAAATGTAATTAGTTTAATATCTTGGTAGAATATGAAAAGTATATAATATGATTGTATATATAAAACATTTATTTATAGATAAAATTTAACTTATCGGCTCCGCAATTTTATCCTAGGCACTTTAAAATTGTTTATCGCATGTTCTTTTTGGCGCCATCTACTTTCTTTTGAGCGTAATTATCAGAATAGGTTTATTGATCTATTGCATTTAATAAACATGTCTCCGATATATTTAAAGAATGTAATTTGTTAAATAATAAATGGTAGAGTAAGAAATGTATATAATTATTTATTCTGTATTATGTACATTTGTGTTTTTATCTGTAAAGCCATTCATTTACAGATAAAAACACAACTTAAATGCTTAAAACTTTTCTATAAGCACTTCAAAAAAATGCCTAATATTTTTAATTTGGTGCTACCGACGTTTTTTTTTTTTATTTTTTTTAACGGATTTGTCTTAGTAATAGTAGATTTCTTAATTTTCTGTTGTAAGTTTAATTTCTAGCTTCATATTGAAACATAGTTATTTTTTCCTTATTATTCAAAACTGAGAACATGCAAAATAAGTCAATATTTCGTTATCAAGCGTAATGAATTCACCAAGAAATTTTTTTAACTGATCTTCAATAATAAACTATCATTTTTATATATTGAGAAATTTTACTGTGATGATTCCACTTTTTATCTATTTGATTGCCGCACAGCCAGCTGTCGTCAAAAAAGGGGTCTCTAAATCTGTGGCACGCGATGAACGTTTCGATCGTCCGCCCTCTTGCTGGTAGTTAAGTCGAGCGATGGCAACGGCTGCCCTTTTTTCAGCATTGGGAAAGGGTTGCGCCTCAAAGGGTTAACCCCAAAAATGCTCGAATGTGCAGCGAACACTTCGAAGAAAGCCATTATATTGATGATTTACAAAACAGACTTTTAGGTCTGCCTATAAGAAAAATATTAAAAGATTCCTACAGTTAATTTACCTTCTTTTAAATTGGAAGAAAAAACAAATGCTAGATCGGAAAGGCAAAAAAAAGAGGAAAGTTTCGGAAGATGCTTTCAGTAGACTAAGTATAATTTAAGTCCTAAGAAAATACGATCAGAAGATACAATAAATGATGATGATGAAGTAAACTTGAATGAAAGTTCAACGAAAGACAGTTGTAAAAACTGTGATGCACTGGAAGAAGAAATCAGCAGTTTAAAAATTGAGTTAGAGTGTGCAAGAAGGAAATTAACAATATTAAAAAATAAAAATCGTCGTTCATTTAAAATCATGGCACAGAAATTAAAAAGAACCCTTCTGTATAAAAAAAAAAATAAAACATCTGAAATTGGAAAATTAAAAAGGAAAGTATGCATCCTGGATAAAGAGAACAGAAAATTAAAGAATCTAAACGAAAAATCTTTTTACTTTATTAAAATATTATAGAAAGTACTTATATAATTGTTTTGCACCTTTAAAAATTAGTTAATAAAGTAAAACAATAAAATTAACTATTTACATTAAATCTTTTTAAAAATATCAGCTTTAAGCATTATTAGAATCGACTTTACAGACGAAAAGAAAAAATTAGTTTTTGTGTTTTTATCGGCGATCTTCAATTGGTCTTTCATTTCAAAAAAAAATTATCATCTTCAACACTTTTAATAAGACGGTGAAAAGTTTCTAGTCCTATTACAGCATCCGGAAAACTAAGAATTTCTGCAATCTCTTATTCAGTTTAGCTCATTTCTTAATTTTCTGTAACCTCATGAATTTCATGCACTGTTAGCATTTCACTGGCCAATGCCATACTTTTTCAGTCCTAAAAATTGATTTTTCAAGCAGTAATAAGAAAGGGGAAAAAAATTAAAAACAAAACAAAACAAAAAACGAAAGTCACATGTAAACACGCTCTGAATGTAAACTTAGAAGTGGAAAAAGACTTTTTAAGCAGGAAAGTGTTTGGAACGAAACTTTTTAAACGGGTTGTTTTCACATTGTAAGAATAGGAAAAAATAGGGAACCGCAAATAAGAACTTTTTAGGCGGGAATTTTTTAAATGGGTTTTACTGTATATTTTTTAACATTTAAAATTTAAACACAGACACACACACATATATAAAGAAAGTTGGTGCATAATGTTTCATTTTGAATGATTCTTTTCTTTCTTTTTTTAGAAAACAATCCTATATTCATTACTTTATCTCAAAACAGAAAATCTGGTTTCTACTTGAATATATTTTTGAGAGCCTATGTATATTATATATTACTAATAGAAAGGGATTCACAGAAGCAATTGTTTTAATTTTTCCTAAAAATATATCACACTAAATCTAAAATGTCATAGATAACATTTTAAGTGAGAAAAATCTAATAAAAGTCATTGAGAAAACATTATCTCCACGACTTCTCCCCTGTCTTCACATCTCGCAGGCGATTGACCCAGCCCTTGTGATTCTATAGCCCTGATGAGAGGGTGGCTTTCGCAATGCACGTCTCTCTTCCGCCAAACCGTTGGCTCCCTCCTGTTTTCGCCAATTGCGTGAAGTCTTGAGGGTTTGGGAAAACGCGACCGGGGAGAACATCTCTCTTGGGATCCCCTTTCATACTGATATAAGCAAATGTATCCACACATACATAGTGTTATTTATTGGTTTGGGGGGCCCTTTTCACTGTGGGGACCATGGCAGTTGCCCCAAGGCAGATTTCCAAACAGGAAGTGACGTCCTGTATCGCGGTCTTTCTCGAAACTTCTTTCCTAATTGAAATACAGCCGAAGTTCCACTACTTTCGAGGACTTGTTTTCGGTCGCCTAGGTGAAGAAGGGATCACATTCTCACTTTGCTTGCGGGATTGCCTGTACACTTACACATGAATGCGGGAAAAACAACATTACAATTTTGTAACAATATATTTGGGACTCACAAAAAGATACAGCCGGATAGAATACAGTTTAAATTATCCAAGTGCGTGTTCAAAATATTGGGAAACACATATAATAATAATAATAAAAAATCTGGAGTGACTCCACTCGACTTTCCGAACACTTACGATTAAGATCATTACCAAGCATTTAAATAAATTTTAATCGATGAATCATTCAAACATATATACCAAATTGAAGCTCGATCGAATGTACCGTTTAAACGCTAGCGCACTTTCAAGAATTTCTCCCCATAGGCCATAATGTAAAAGAAATCTTTGTCGTAGCCCTGTAGAAAAACTATAAGTCCTATAAACATCAAAATCAATACCGGTCTTGCGAAGGTGGTTTATAACATGTATACCCAATTTGAGCTCAATCGAATGTACCGTTTAAACGCTAGCGCACTTTCAAGAATTTCTCCCCATAGGCCATAATGTAAAAGAAATCTTTATTTTATCCCTGTAGAAAAACTGTAAGTCCTATACACATCAAAATCAATACAGGTCTTGCGACGGTGGTTTATAACATGTATACCCAATTTGAGCTCAATCGAATGTACCGTTTAAACGCTAGCGCACTTTCCAGAATTTTCCTCCATAGGCCATAATGTAAAAAATCTTTGTCGTAGCCCTGTAGAAAAACTGTAAGTCCTATACACACCAAAATCAATACCGGTCTTGCGACGGTGGTTTATAACATATATACCCAATTTGAGCTCAATCGCATGCCCTGTTCAGGAGCTATCGTGTTCACTCACATACACACACACACATACACACATACATACATACATACATCTCGTAAAAATAGCATAAATGAATTCAGAAGACCTCAAAACGTGTCAATACACCAAAATCTCGAATTCGAATTTTTTCATGATTACAATACTTTCCTTACATGGTACATGTTCGGAAAGTAAAAAAACTACATGTCGAACATAGAATGTTCTTCCATTTTTTGAAGTCGGTCCAAAACCGAAATAGAGTGAAGCTGCGAAAATTCGAAGCAGGATTTTGCAAGAAACGGCTGTATTTGTAGCATTTAGGAGCTTCGTTTGGATGTGAGTAGAAATGAATACACTGTCTTCAAAGAGAGGGGGGGGGGGGGATAAGACTGAGATCAACCCAACCTCAGATGTAAATCTTTTAGAGTATCTTTTGTATTTAGATAATCTTAGAGGCTATCTTTCACATTCTTTCCATGAATTTCTACAGATTTCACAAATTTTGCTTCCCTGACTTTTTATCTAGAGTGCTTTCAGGAATTTTGCGTTCCTAATTTTAATATAAACTCCTTTCTTTTATAACATTTTATATATTTTGCCCTTCTTTCTACGAATAATAATAAAATAAACATATACAAAAATTTTATTTGACATTACTGGATTCTAACAAAAAACATGTTTGATATAATAATTTAGAATAAAATTAAGGATATTTCAACTAGAGAAGATACGTTCATAAAAGATACATTTTAAAATTGCGGATAAAGTTAAATAAAAAATAAAACAATTGCTACAATTTTTTGGTTCAAACAGTAGGTGTTTTCTTGATTTTGCCGCAAAATTCAATTTTTCTTGAATTTCCCTGAGTTTGTTTCCCAAATCCCTGACTTTCCAGGTCTGTAGAAACCCTATAATAAAGTTCCCAGGCGACACTCGGCACTATGTAATGAAAGAGACAGAAAAATGACCGTTACTGACCTGCGGAACGGCGATGGACACGGTCCGCGGGGCACCTCGTTCCTGGAAAGGGTACCTCATCCTGATCCCGGAGACCTAGAGGGAGGAATGGAAAACATGCGGCTGATTTCAAACGGTCACTCACAACGCGCCAAAAGAAAGGCAAATCTTACAAAGTTATCGAGCGAGACAACGCCTTGAGACCTTTTGGAGGACGCTTGTCCTCGCAGAGTTGTTCAGCCATCGGGCCCGGGATACGAGGCGCTTCGTGGCGGCCAGGGCTGCTTCCGATATTCTCTTGATCTGGAGAAGAAAAAGAAACAGAATTGAATATAAGATATAAAGTAAAACTATAGATCGAGAGTAGACACTATTACTGTAACAAGCGTAAAAAAAAAAAGATAACTTCAAATTATTGGGTTGGCAACAAAGTAATTGCGTTTTTCCGTATGTCAATATTTCGCCTGGCCAAAACTACTGAAGTTAATTATGCGAAATTCGGCACGTACGTGAGTTCTTCAACATAGGTGCCAGATCAGAGAGCATTTTCCAAAATTCGTAATCTTAGGGGGGGGGGGGTAAGGGGCCAAAAAGTTCTTTTCACATATCCCGCGTGATCTCAAATAAAAATAGAGATATCCGTGAAATTCTTTCTGTAAAATACAGCAGTCACGAATACCTAAAAATTAATTTCAGGACATTTTTAATAGTGTCCTCTAAGGAGGATAGAAGCGAAAAAAGGGGGAGGGTGGCCATCTTTTATGGACGAAAAAAAATACTGCCAGTGAAATTCTTACTTTAAAATGTAACAAATATGAATCGTATGTTCAGGCACAGCTTACTTGTAATTAAAAACTTGTTGAAAACTTATTTGCTTGAATTTTATACAAGAAAACGCAATTACTTTGTTGCCAACCCAATATTTTAACATATACAGTAGACACCGGTTATAACGTACCTAATAAATCGGGACCTAAAAAAGGAGTACGTTATAGCCGAAGTACGTTATAAGCGATACCGCCGGTAAGATTCAATATTACACAAAAAAAGAAAGTGGGCTCATAATTTCACTGTAAGGTGCGTTTTAAACAGGTGTAAATTTTTTTTTTTAATGAAAATTAAAAAACAGAAAATTCTTTATTACTTACAATTTGTATTGAGATAAATCATCAGCAATTTTCTTTTGTTTTAAATGAGCAGATGCCACTTTAAAAATACCGTTTTGGATACCCATAATAGACTTTTGTAGAGTCTCTGTATCATCACTGCGGTATTCAAAAAATCGTGATAACGTTTTTGCAGCATTGAATGCGTTGGGTTTGCTTGGTATAGGCTCCTCTGTTTCTTCTTCACTGTCATCATAATCATTATAGATAGGGCTTTTCAGGAGGCATTTACATGGATGAATGGCAAATGAAAAACGTGGTCTTGTTCTTAGCCCTACCTAGCAGGCAAAAAAGATCGCTCCCTTCATTCATACACAATTCATCTCGCTAGAGAACCTGGAAGCTGACGACGAGTGTTTTTGAAGGTACTGAAATTTCCGAGAACAAGGAAATAAAATGCTTAAGATAAGCAAAATTTTACTTTTGGCTTTGGCATAAAAAGTACTTTATAGCCGAAGTACGTAGTTTTGTTAAGTACGTTTTAACCGAAGTTAAATAACATTATAAATATAGCACTTCATTCGGGACCTAGCTTCTAGGTACGTTATATCCCAGGTCCGTTATAACCGGTGCGCACTGTAATTATTTCGGAACAGCTTGGGTACTTGGCAACCACGGACACTTTTTCTTGCAAATCAAAAAATGTTCCTATTGTACTTTGTAGAAATGTGTTGTTTCTACAAAATTTTTCCTTTCTCTCGACTTAAAACTTCAATTCCCTAAAAAAAATGTATTAAATTATACTGAAAGAAGGTTTTGATAAAGCATTTTGAGTAAAATCATGAATGTTTGGACAATCGGTTCATTTTGAAAGTTACAAAAGGTTCGCCCTTTTTCAAAAGTGTTGCAAAAAAGTTTCAAGCTTCTACAAGAGTTGTGAGCCTGCATCTTAATTAAGCCTGCAGTTCCAGGCTTTCTCATTTTTGTAAACTGAATGGGTACTAGTAATGTGCCACACAAATGATTCAAAATCGATTAATCGATTTCGAATAGTATCAATAGCCGATTAATAGAATAGTGAATATGTGCGATTTCGCAATGTGAACATTCGAATAGTGGAACGATTAATCGTGATTTCACAATTCGAATTGCATTCACGATTGATCGTTTCCACTCACTATTCGAACTGCATTCGCGATTAATCGTTTTCATTATTCAAATTGCATTCTCGATTAATCGTTTTCATTAATCGAATTGCATCCGCGATTAATCGTTTTCACTATTCCAATCTTCGAATGCTATTTGCTGAGCGTTCGAATGGATTTTTGGAAATCTCATTGCCTCGAATTGATTCAATAATCGATTAATTCGATATTTAGGTACATATGAAAGAAGTCCTCATGACAAATGTCTGCCTTAGGCTCCGTGTCGGGTTTAGTCCAGTTGTACTTCCTTCCCATCGTTGCAGCGCATGCGCGTTTGCTAGCCTAAAATAGGAACATTGAAAGATCCATTTCCGAAAGCAACGATGGGCACAAAATAACTTCGAATTTCGGAGAAGAAAAATACAACGAAGGCCGGAGAAAGTTATGCACCCAATAAACAAAAGGGTTTTAAAATATCAGGGCACTACTTACCTCTTGAATCTCCCTGTCGATAAGCGAGTGGGTCAGAGCACTGGCCAGTACGGGAGATGCGAACCTCTCCATGAGTTCTAAGCAGACACGCCACCTGGGGACGACATCGTCAGTACCGAACTGCGATTTCTCGAAAGTGGGTATCACGTGATCCACAAATTTCGAAAAAAATCTCCAGCCCAGGTAATTGGATTCGCTCCTGAAAATGAATAAATAAATAAATAGAACTATGAGTGCCTTCTTTTGAATAAAAAAGGGGGGGAGGTACGAATTTAACCGATATCGTTTTTTTTTAAGACAGATCAGCACCATTCATTGACACCTGCGCAAAAATCATCTATTTTTTAAAAGGTAGCCTAGGTGTTAATTCAAGGTTGAAGCTATCTACTTTCTAAATTTAATGAAAATCATTCTAGCCGTTACAAGAGTAACACCACATACAAACTGATAAACTTTCGCATTTATAATATTAACCCTTTGAAACTCAAGCATTTCCACATCCATACAGAAGACCAAATGGATAGACTGCCCAACGCAAAAAAAAAAAAAAAAAAAAAAAAAAAAAAAAAAAAAAAAAATTCAGCCGTTGCCACTCATCCATTTAACTACAACACAACATGGTGGTCGATCCAATAACCTATATCTGGAGCCACAGAGCTAAAGAAGTTCTCTGACACAGCCGGCAGTGAGATTCGATCGACCGCCATGTTGTTGGTAGGTTTGGACTTTGGTCCATTTTGGACCATCATGTTGCGTTTTCGCAACATAAAGCATGAAATTTTTTTTTTAATTAAAAATTCAATTTTAAAACTACCTGTACATTGACACTTGTTTTAAACACGATTTTGTGTTTTATAAAATGCCAAATTGCCTTTTAATTTAATATTATCAACATACAGTCAACTCTGGATATAGTGAACTTTCGGCTACAGTTGACGCAAACCATTAGTCCCGATTCACATAAAGTATATCTGTTCAACATGGGGACACTTCGGTTTTAATGGACAAAATTTGACGGACCCCAGAGGTCAACTCCGGATATGGTGAACCCGGATATAGTGAACTTTCGGCTACAGGGAACGCAAACCATTAGTCCCGATTCACATAAAGTATATCTGTTCAACATGGGGACACTTCGGTTTTAGTGAATTTCGGATATAGTGGACGAAATTTGACGGTCCCCAGAGGTTCACTATAACCGGAGTTGACTGTATTTGCATCATTAACATATATATTCGTTGTGTTTGTACCAAACAGTAATGTTTTAAAACTTTTAGGGACCATTCCGACTTTGCAAATAACAGAATAATATTCTCTGAAAATACATGTCTAAAAAGGTGTTCAGAATGTAAAATTTTATTTCGATTAATGCTTTTTACGGAAAAAAACATATTTTTAAATACATCAAGGTAGGAAATATAACTAATAAATATTTCATTTTTATTATTTAAATAAGCCGAATATTTTTGAAAACACTTCCACTGTCTTTATTCATCAGAGTGTATTTAAATCCGTTATCATAAATTTCGGAGAGTGGAAAATGTATGCGATCCTTAATAGGTTAAATGAATCGATGGCAACGGCTGCACTTTTTCAGCGTTGGGACCATTGAACCCTATATTATATATATATATATATATACAGGGAGTGCGCTGGCTCTTTTTTACATTTCGCCAATTCATTCGCCAAATTAGATTTTTCCGGACATCATTAAGAAAAGCAATTGTCAATATTTTCGCCAAAACGTATTTTCTTTCGCCAAACTAATTTTATTTTCGCAATTTGTGACGTTGGCGATTAACAGCACGACCGTTGTATATATATTGCGATTAGAAGTGAAAGCGCTCAAATAAGGTGGTTTCGCCGGGCGTTCAAAGGTTTAATAGGATATCAAAGGTATACGTTATTGAGCAAGTAAACTGAAGCAGAATAAATTTCAGCCAAGTTTACGCCAAAGCGAACTCTGTTTACCTGATAGTTAGGTCGTTGAGATGAACTGCGTAATCTCTAATTTTTTGCTTGCAGTGCAGCTCCACAGCAAACGGGCTCAGCAGTCCGGTGGCTTTTAGGATTTCGGTTATCGTGACGTTCCAATCAATCTAGGAACGAAAAATAAACTTACATTGCAGTCATTCATTCATTACATTATTAGAGGATTTAAAATTTTTTTTTTTTACAGGAACACCAAAAAGAATTCTAATACATTACGCTCCATGGGCAATCATAGTTTAAAGCGAATTAAGAGTGAGAGGGATATTGGAAGCAGAACAAAATTGATATGTTATTAAAGATTACAAAGTAATGCACTCCATCGAAAATAGTGGCTGGAACCTTTATAGTTCTTCACACAGCTGCACTTAAAAGAATTTCAATACATTACGGGCAGTGACAGTGTAAAGACATTCACTCTTTTCAAACTCGATACAATAAGTAAATAAACATTTACAGCAGTTTACTCCTCAGTTAAAAGATGGAAATAACTAAATAACTTTTAAAGTAGTCTAACAGGGTCTCTAAAAATTAAATTAATAGTAATACATCATCTTTTTAAAGTTTAGATTTGAAATACAGTGCGCACCGGTTATAATGGACCTGGGATATAACGTACTATCGGTTATAACATACCAAGAAGCTAGGTCCCGATCGAAGTCCTATATTTATAATGTTATTTAACTTCGGTTAAAACGTGCTTAACAAAAGTACGTACTTCGGCTATAACGTACTTTTTATACCAAAGCCAAAAATAAAATTTTGCTTTCCTTAAGCATTTTATTTCCTTGTTCTCGGAAATTTCAGTACCTTCAAAAACACTGGTTGTCAGTTTTCAGATTCTCTAGCGAGATGATTCTGTATGAAGGAAGGGAACGATCTTTTATCTTTTTCGCCTGCTAGGTAGGGCTAAGAACAAGACCATGTTTTTTATTTGTCATTCATCAATGTAAATGCCTCCAGATGCCTGCTCATTTAAAACAACAAAAAATTAGATTATTTATCTCAATAAAAATTGTAAGTAATAAAGAATTTTCTCTGTTTAATTTAAATTTTAAAAAATCAGGCCTGTTTAAAACACATATTACAATGAAATTATGAGCCCACTTTCTTTTTTTGTGTAATATTGAATCTTACCGGCGGTACCGCTTATAACGTACTTCGGCTACAACGTACTACTTTTTTAGGTCCCGTGAGAGTACGTTATAACCGGTGTCTACTGTATCTTCAGCGTCCATGCTTGCTCAAAAATAATGACGTTTTTTGTCTTTTTCAATTTTAATTTAAAATTCTAAAAGTGGAAAATGTAAGATTTTGTGGGGCCTAAGCAGCTGTTTCGTTTTTGCCTTGCTGGTAACAGGGTAATCTGCCTGACCATTTTGGGAGGGGGGGGGGCATATTCAGATAAATGCAGGAATGTGCCAGTTGAAATTAAATTTCGCAGCAATTTGTGGAGGAAAAAAAAATATATTTTTGGAGCAAGAAAAATAGATTAGAGGAGCAATTTGGAGCACAAGAACGTCTATTTTGAAATACAAAATTTATTTTTTGAGGAAAAGGGAAAAGTCATTAAAGAATGCCAATCTAAAAAAATGAAATCTAAGGAGGTTCTTAAAAACTCTCGCTAACTCTAGCTAATAACAAAAATCTGTTTTTTTTTGTTTTTTTAGGGGGGGGGAGGAGGAGAGTCAGAAGCTAATGAAATAAATAAAAAATTCGTTATTTTATACATTGCTATAACAATATCTATTTTAAATCGAAAATCCAATATTTACTAAACTATATTAACTACCGTCAGCGGCTTATAAAAAATTTGGTTACAAAAAATTACCAATTTATGTAAAATTAAATTTAAAACAGGGCTCAATTATTTACTCTTAAGGCATTGGAGTTTTAAACAAAGGGATGCCAAAGAAAAAAATATTCCTTTTTAAGATCAATAGAGAAAGATTGAAATTAGAATGCTTAGAATGTGTGACGATTTTTGTAAAAATTCGGGAGATTTACAAACGTTTTCAACGTATATAGAAAAATTAAAAATGTAGCAGTTTTGCTGAATTTGCAGCAAAAATGTCCGAAGACGATTTTTTTGTAGCAGATTGGCACATCAGGATTGATTTGGCACAATTTGGAGCAATTCGAGCAGCTCCCTGTAAACGACTTCATGAATTCATTGAATTGTAAATGAAGTTCTTTGAACAGAGGAGCAATTTAACCCTTTGAGGCGCAACCATTTCCCAATGCCGTTGCCATCGGTCGACTTAACTACCAGCAAGATGGCGAGCGATCTCAAACGTTTATCGCGTGCCACAGATCTAGAGACCCTTTGTTGACGACAGCTGGCTGTGCCGCACAGCCGTTTCGATCGTCCGCCATCTTGCTGGTATCGCTCGTCCACCATCTTGCTGGTAGTTAAGTCGAGCGATGGCAACGGCTGCCCTTTTGTCAGCATTGGGCAATCTATCCAGCTATTCTCGCATTCTTCCATTTTTCAGCAGATGTCATTACTGTTAAAAATAATCGTGACCATTTTTTTACGGGAAATGACGGTAAAATGTAAAGGATTCTCGTGGAGCTGTGTCACCCGCAACTATTTTTTTTAGAAATCCAATCTATTCTTCGTGACTGGCAGCAGTCAAAACGTCAGAGTTTGGTGTTCCCAGAGCGGGAACACTGCGCGTTAAATGGTTAAACGTGGAAAATGTATTATACATAACTGGAAGTAATTACCTCTGGCATGAGTCTTTTTAGCTCCCGTACAACTTCTCCAGGCGTAAACCTGGCGACGTCATCACATGGGGTGCTTTTTTCCTGAAATAAAGAACATTAAATGTTACATTTCATAAAAACTTCATAATCTGTATTCTATATTGATATACAGGGTGCTTCCAAAACTGTAGGTCAGAAATGTCGGTTCCATGTAACTGTTAATAATCACTTTGGAAGAAGTATTGGAATAAGAGTGAACTTTCCGACCATAGTTTTTATAATGTTTGTTTCACACACACACACAAAAATGGATTTCGCCGGGACCATTTAGAAAAACGTATAAATGATAAAAACGTATAAACGGTACTTCACTGTAATAAAAAATCTATTTCCTCTCTTCGACCGATCCATTTGGATTCAAATTTACTGGCAGTTTGCCAAAATTCCATACCAAACACAGTCAGACAGTAGGCTGCTATACCGGCCAATAGAAAGAAAAAAAATTGATACGTCCATACCTGCTCGATGGCCGCAAAGCTGCTGTCTACGGACAAGATGTCATAGACATCGGTGATAGATGCCGACGAACCCACCAGGAGGAACGACGTAAGTACACTGGACCTGAGGTGGACGTCACTCCGGATGTCACTCGGACTCCTGCCGCTCTCTCGGGGTCCACCCGGAGATATCTGCAACAAGAGGGACAGCATTAGAAGAAGAAGGGACATCACTCATCTTTAACAATAGAATTTGTTACAGTACAGATCTACAGTACTGTTACGCATTTATATAAAAGCTCACTAGTTTCACTTTTTTCATCCTAGACTTTCATTTTTCGGTCCGGGGGCATCGTGAATCTACCGGGCCTGCTTGTGCACTCCGAAAGAGGCCTACTGACGTTTCCTCGTTGCTTAGATTCGGCCGGGGCCATCGTGAATCTACCGGGCCTGCTTGTGCACTCCGAAAAAGGCCTACTGACGTTTCTTCATTGCTTAGATTCGGCCAGGGCCATCGTAAATCTACCTGGTCTGCTTGTGCACTCCGAAAGAGGCCTACTGACATTTCCTCATTGGTTTGATTCGGCCGGGGCCATCGTGATTCTACCGGGCCTGCTAGTGCACTCCGAAAGAGGCCTACTGACATTTCCTCATTGGTTTGATTCGGCCGGGGCCATCGTGATTCTACCGGGCCTGCTAGTGCACTCCGAAAGAGGCCTACTGACATTTCCTCATTGGTTAGATTAGGCCGTTAGATGAGGTATCTAAGTGCTGGAACCAATAAGTGAGCATCCGCAGGACTCTTTGGATGACACATCGGAGTGCACAAGCAGGCCCGCTAAATCACGATGGCCCCGATTCGGCCGTTAGATGACGTATCTAAGTGCTGGAACCAATAAGTGAGCATCCGTAGGCCTCTTTGGATGACTCATCGAAGTGCACAAGCAGGCCCGCTAGAATCACGATGGCCCCGCACTGTTCGGCGTGTTCACGCCAATGGGCAACTGGGAGAGACTGTGCCCGTTTACATGGACGAAAATGCGGGGTTAATGCCGGAACTTTTGCTGCTTTCTACCCCGCTTCCCCTACGTAGGGAAAAAATGCGGGGTAGAAAAATTCCTAGTCCAGTGAAGGGTGAATGCAGGGATGACCTCACTTTCCCATGATGCATTGCGTAGTTTTCCCTATACTCTGCTTTTACCCGGGATTATCCATTTTCTCATGTAAACGGGCCTATTGATTGCTTTCGGATAGGGAATCAGCCTAAAGCTCCCAAGTAGTTGCGGAAAGCAAACTCGCAATTCTTAGCAACCGTCCTTAGCAACAGACGGGGAAAATCTACCCATAAGCTGCCTAATGATCATTCTTTGAATGAATGCATAGTTTAGTGCTTTAAAGCCCTTTAAAGCGCAACCCTTTCCCAATGCTGAAAAAAGGGCAGCCGTTTCCATCGCTCGATTTAACTACCAGCAAGATGGCGGTTAATCGAATCTGTGGCACGCGATGAACGTTTCGATCGTCCGCAGTCTTGTTGGTAGTTAAGTCGAGCGATGGCAACGGCTGCCCTTTTTTCAGCATTGGGAAAGGGTTTCGCCTCAAAGGGTTAATAGACTTTTGCTACATCCACTGCCAAACTCTGTAGGGAACTCTCAAAAGTTCCTATCAAGTTCCTCGTGGCATGCAAGTTTAATCAAAACCCTCTAGATAAAAAGAAAGCCGAACAACTGAAGCTTTGACGTCATCACGAAGTTAGAAAAATGACTTCATCGCAGTTTTATTTTCACTTTGACACGCTAAGCCTACAAAAATTTCACAATACATTCAAAATCGTTACAATTATTACGAAATATATCAAACTATAGTCCTAAATTCCAATTCGTAAACGACTGGTTTTGTTTACATTCAAAATTCCCCGTTTTTTTTCCCGGCTTCCAAAAATTGTGGTTTGTTTTTTTTTTTACAACGCCACCACGATTTCAAAGACGGTAAAAGTACAGAAAAAAATGTTACATTAAAAAAAAAAAAAGGTCCAGTACCTTGACTAAGTAGGAGCCCTCATCGGGCACTATATCCATCCGGAACACGACCGGAACGTCCAGCAGAATGAGATTGACCAGGGTGTGCTCCAGGGAGAACTTGGAGGTGTCGTACAAAGAGTCTATGACCGGCCAAATGCCGATCTCCATGTCGGTCATCAAGCTCAATAGAGACTCCCCGGTTTCGCCGACGTCTTGCCGATAGCTACCTGGAAGAAGACATCGGTCTTTTACTATAGTCCCAGTAAGGTGTGTTCGCCTGTGCCATAGAGATATGAATACCAGGAGGTGGCATTAGCTATCTTCAGCATTGGACGAAATGAAGTAACTGAGTTCGTCACAGTATGGCGGAACAATTAGTTTTGAGAGATTTGATTGGAGCGGATTCAAAAGAACCGCGTCTGAAGGAATCGGTCTTACAGAGGACCGGATCCTCAAAAGGACTGACTTTAACGGGGCCGTCGTTATTAGCAACCGGGCCTGCTTGTTCGTTGTCACCGGAAGAAATGAGTGAAACATTGAGGCCTAATATTTACATTTGCGCTGTTCGATTGTATGCGATTTGGGATTATAAACGTTAATTTATTTTATAATTAAAAACCAATTTTGTTATAGTTTTGTCATAATGATTTAATGACAAGGTGTTTTAGATATAGGTAATAATTTTTTGAAGATTGCGCTTCTTTTAATGGAAATAAATCAACGAATTCAATCATAGAATTCGAACTTTAAGTTCTGAATGTAAAGGTACACTTGTATAACTTATTTAGAAATTCTACAAATTTATAGGATATAAATCATGTTTTGTGAATTAATATTCATGTGTTATTTATAAATTATTTTAATCTGAAATCGTTTAACTTGGGTAGTTTATTATTCTAGTAAATAAGTGTGCGTTGTAATACTAGTTAGACATTCTTATCTGTTTAAATCTTTCAGTTGAAAATGTCATTTATCATTTATTATAAATGCACTAAATGTGTGATATTGGTTTCAGTGCAGAAGTACTGTAAAATATGTTATTAATTTTTGCACATGTTTATGTAGAAACTTTAATTGAAGTTAATATTTTGTATAAGCGTTCATTATACTCAAATTCAAAGTTCCATTTAGATAATGGCTATAATAAAAAGTAATTAGTTCAGGGATCGTTTGTTTTTAGTTTACTACAGTGTTTAGCGCAACTTGTGAAAGGGATCTTGAAATTTTTCAAGTCCTAGAGCTATTAGTTTATCTTAATTTGTATTCGAAGTCCGTGGAGCAGGTTTTTTTTTTTTAAGCTACAACCCTAATATACAGCAATGCAGGGACGAAAACATTTGTTTTCAATCGCCAGTTAATAATAACTTAAAAAAAGAGGTGTTGGAATATTAGTGGTATTTCCTAGTATGGTTTTCTAAAATTTATTATTTTTCTTTGGAGAAGAAAAAATATATGGAACTAACACTGAAAATTATAAATCATTTTCATTTCGAATGGTAAAATTTTCGATAAATAAACTCATTTGAACTAACCAAAATAAAAACAGTTAACAAACGTGTTTGATCATACACTGTTACGTTATTCTTAATCCTTTTGATATATTTTATCTCTCTTTTAAGTTCGTACTACTATTTATGGGACACCCTTTATTTTGTAATTCATTCTAAATGTTTCTCGTTAAATTAATTTACATTATTTTTCATGTAAATACCAAGGACATGCAGTGCACAGGTTGTACTTATAATTATAGCAAACATTCTTCTGATACTTACGCCTTACAAAAGATTAAAAATTAAATAGTATATCAGTACTTAAATTTTGTATATGTGAATTGTAAATATCAAATATTTTAAATTCTATTTCAGCTCCTCGTCATATATTTTGTTAATATGTTAACCGAACAATATTTAATAAATGAAAATTTAATAACTATTAGTTAAATTTATTTTAAAAGTAATAATGGTTGTAACTGCTTTGAAAATGTGAAACTTAAACATTCAGTATAAAGAAATGCATAAAAATGTCTGTATCATTTGTGCATTCGTTTACTTTAATGTATACTAGAAGTCAGCTTAATTTGTTCATGTATATTAAAAATCAAGCTAAAATAATGAATCATGAGAGTGAGCACTACTTTGTTTTTCCTTCAAATTACATGCATCTATTTACTTTAATGTCCACGTGTATCATAGTAAAGAAACTGTCAATGAGTTCGTACTTGAATTAGTAACACAATCACTACTTAAAACTACATTAAATAACGTTTCGAAGCATCGGAAAGCTTAAAAATTGCTTGATGTATACGGGAAGGCGCGAGCATCCGTAGGCCTCTTTGAATGACTCATCGAAATATACTTCCATTTAGTTGGTACGAGGTAGTAAAAGTTGTTAAAATTACCACAATTTCAAGAAATATTAAAATTCTTGGTACAATTGAAGGGAGACATTGAAACTATCACCATGAAATAACAATGTTTTGGTCACAGCAATATGGCGGATCGGTTACAGTTTCGACTTCACTATCAGATAAGAAATGCCATCGTCTGGTATTCATATCTCTATCTCTATGGCCATAATAACTGTCAGGAAAGTTATTGAGCGATAGGCTGCACCTGTGGACATCTAATACTGTTGCAGAAAACTCTGCTTAGTTTTCGGGTTCGTCGTTTGAAAGTCCAGTGCAGATGGAAAGGTCTAGTAAACAGTCCATGTGTCAGGATGGAACACGAACTTTATCGCTTCTAGAACTTCGTTGAACAATCTGGTGTGCAATATTCGCAAGCACTAATGGTCAGTCACTTGCTTATAAAAATCCACTTGATGCAGAAGCTTTCACAGATGCTGTATTTCTCAGACACAACAAAATAATTCTACAAGCTAAAACTCAGTAGAAATTCTCGAGGAAAATCATTATCAGTTGCTCAGGGTCTGACAATGATGAATTCACACACAGCATGCAGAAACAAGTTGCTCAAAACAAGCAAAGCCTCACGAAGAGAAATACTCAACCCTCTCTAAATGATTAATTACATAAGCGCCCTCTAAGCGACGAATCACGATGCACCACTAACGCAATTATGCGCAGAACATAAACTTTGATTACGACTCACGGCGCCATCTTACAGGCAAGTTTCCTTCATCTCTTTCAGAATACGTCGATGATCGTCCTAAATCCAAGTCCTTGCAAGGATGTACCACGTGACTATGTGACTGGGGTAGCCATCTTGAGACTTTTATAGCTCTTTTGGTGTTATTATGGCGAAAAAGCCTTGTCAAAGAGCTGTGGTTTTCGATCACAGACATCCAATGCACGTTCAGTAGCCCGCATATGTAGTGCGGTAACAAGAATGTACCAGGTGACTACACAGTAAAAAATTCAGAAACATTACATACTTATAGCAGAAAGGTTTCCGAAAGTATAGCGTAACCTACCGATGCTCTACTCGAACTCACGATTTCGGAAACATAACCCACATTTCGGGGTAAAGTATTTACGTGGAAAGGAAATCTTTATTTGGGACTTCGCGCGCATGCGCCAAGTGCCAAGAAACATGGGGAAAAGAGTAAACGCGTCTTCCCTAATAGCACAGATGGTCACAAGAGTCGCTGTGACGTCACAATTGTCATATTGTAACTTGCAGGGCCCGATTATGACCAACAGGGGACCCGGGCATTGATAAATTTGGGGGTCCCCATCTATAAACTTTGTTTTCTTTTTCATAAAATTTTGACATATAAAAGATATTTCAGAACAACATTTGAAACTGGGGGACCTGGGCAAAGTCCCGATTTGCGCATGCGATAATAAGGGTCTGCTAACTTGTGAGTGATGTAACTCCACTGTGTAGTCACTGTGAAGTTTATTTGTGACCAGTCACCAGGTGACGTCGCCGGATGAATACTTAAATAAAACTGATGAATACTTAAATAAAACAGTACATTATCTCCTAAAAATAATTTATGTGGAAAAAAATTAAGATTTTTAATTTATATTTATTAATCATGGTATTTTCTCTCCCTTTATAAAATACCCCCCCAAAAAATTTTAAGTTTCCAAAACAAGCCATACCACAAATAACTTTTGCAGCAGTCAGTTTACTTTTAAAGCAAAATACGGCCAGAAAATCGCAGCGTCGTGGTAGCGTGCTCTCCTCCGAATACGTACGTCCAGGGTTCGATTCTGGTCGCTAGTCCTGACCGCTCCTTCCGTTAGAGTTTGGTGCTGTCATCTAGTGTAAGATACTCGAAACGCTTCATCTAGTACATGTTACTTTTTTCTGAAAAACTCGGAAAGGTTACTCGTTAATTCGGAAACCTTTGTGAAATACACGGAAAGATTACTCACACACACACACAATATTTTACCAAAATTAACAGAAACGTTACCCATCTTTTCCAGAAACCTTACCTAAAAAGCAGGAAAATATGTAAATACTTTTCCGAAATATGCAGAAACGTTTCTAAATACTTTACCCGCATGGTTCGGAAGCGTTTCTGCAATTTTAAACTACAAGAGCTGCCCCATTTTTTGGGGTAACGTTTCCGATTTTTTTTTCACCGTGTATTTAACGGAGACGATAGTAATCTTTTGAACACGCCGGGTTGCTGAATGCGTCAGCTACTGCATTAGCTATCTACGGGTGCACCCACAGATTAGAATACGAGGATAGGTAGTATCTAAGGGGAGGTATGATACTGACCTCAAAAAAGCCTCGTTTCGTGAAAATTTTCAACTTTTTAATTATTTAATTATTTTACACACTGTGCCCTCTTTTCCTTGACAACCTCTTAATTTCGGAACGGCTGTAGCTATATTCATAAAAATTGTGTCAGGTATGTCATAGGTATAGCAGGTGTCATAGGTATAGCAAAGTAGCCGTACGCTACTCTATATGAAACCACCTGCAGTACAAGGGTTACAACAAGAATTGATATAAGAGTTCGATGGGTTTCAGATGTTGTGTGTGCTCAAATATTGATTTTTTGTCAAACATTTTGAAATTATAGTTCCTTTATAATGAACAAATTTTATTTTATTTACAGAATTCATGTGCAGGTATGATTCACATTCAACATTTCTAATTTAAATCTCAATAAGTAGTCTATGAAAGAAGAAAGTACTGCCCGTTCTCCTGCGCAAAAAAAATTTGACTGACAACATGAAGGCGGTTGCCACATGGCAAACCCAAACTTTCATGCTCGCGACAGCCTTAGTTCGCTTTACCGAAAATGGCAGCCCAAGAGATTATCCCTCGGGCTTAGGCCGCAAACAGTTTTAAAGGAACTGAACAGAAATCATGGACTTGGATATAGGATGATCTACTTAACAGCAGACGGGAGAAATAACGACAGCCTTTCAAAGGGAGACACTCGACCCCTTTTAATGATTAGCTACAGAAGCGCCCTCTAGTGACCCATAAAGACGAATCGTGATGCAATCTATACTGCGAACCCACGCATGCGCACAACACGAAATTAATGTTTACGTCTCACAACGCCATCTAATAGGCAAATTTCGCTTAGCTCTTTTAGAAGACGTCAATGATCTTCCTACATCCAAGTCCGTGCATAGGGAAAAAGAATTTTTGACACAGCTGGTTGTGTGGCAAGTGATTGGTTTGACCGCTGTGTTGCTGGTACTTAAATCAAGCGATGTCAACGGTTGTATTTTTTTCGACATTGATCAGTTTATCAATTGTTCTTCTATATCGATAGTGTGGTGGAATTTGGTATTGAAAAGATACTCGACCCCCTTTTAATGATTAGCTACACAAGTGCCCTCTAGTGACGGATCAGGATGCAATGTACTACTAACGTGCGCATGCGCATAATATAAACTTAATGATTGCAACTGACAGCGCCATCTTACAGGAAAATTTAGTTCAGCTCTTTTAGAATACGTCGGTGATCGTCGTATATCAAAGTCCGAGGCAGAAATCAATCAAGGTATTTTTCAGGGTAAAAGGAGGTGGAGGAAAAATCCAAAAATTCTATTACGTGAGTTCCACGACAAACAAAATTAAAAAAAAAAAATTTGCATACTCACCAAACTTGACGCAGCTGTTGTAGAAGTTTTTCACGTCCTTCAGACTATCGATGTTGACGGCGGAGTCCGACTCCATTATCTCTGAAAAGACCAAAAAGACCAGTAAGCAACATCTCTGTAACTAAACGGGCACGTTAAGTAAAAATGTGACGTTCTTTAACCAGTGGCGTACCTGGGAAGTAAGCGGTCATGGTAAAAAAAAAAAAGGCATAGGTTTAGGTTCAGAGGACAGTTATTCAAAATAAGCATTTTAATGTCTTTGGGTTGCATTCAAAGACCCATGCCAAGGAGCAACGATGGGTGCAGAAGGGACAATCGCTGTCGTTGCAGCGGTGGGAGGGATCAGGTTAAATCAGGGATGGCCAAGCTTTTGCATATCATGCGCGATTGTTTTTTCATTCACTAGTTCAGATGTGATGCGATATAGCTCAAGCACCTTTTTATTTCCTCAGTTCATGCATAGAGTTTAAAAATATGAGTACGCATTGGCGTAATTTTTTTTTTTGGGGGGGAGAGGGGGGAACTGTACCCCTTGCCATTAGTAAGTTACGCCTAAGTGAAAAAGGGTAGGCTTGAAAACTAATAACTTGTGAACATAAGATTGAAATTATTGTTCTAAAAAAGAGAATTCCAGAATCAATTTTCCGGATATTTAGTAGAGGATCACAAATGACAGTGTACTTTGGAATGTACAAATGCTTCCTTTCGAGCATCATAAAATTATGAGAAATAAAATCTTTCCGGCCACGAAATTATTTCCAAAGTCATCAATCTGTCTCGAAACAATAAACAGACACAAGGATGAGATGCGCCACTTGAAATCACCCAACGCGGCAAGTTTGGCGCATGCGCCTGACCACCCCTGCGTTAAATGCTTCTTTGGAAGCGTCCATGTTGCAATGGAAACTTGTGACCCCTTCCAAGTGACGCCCAGAAAACGTGCCTTACCTGTCTTACCAAGAGATCTATTCTGCCATGGTTGTTCCGAAAAAGTCGATGGTTAGCTGTCGAATGGGCAGAACCAGTTGCTTGGTTATCGACTGCGCTAACAAATTTGGTGGTCGTCAAGAGGTCGTTTAGCCAATTACAAGAGCTCTTTGACGCCCCTCCTCAAAGCTCCCCCTCAAGTGACCTTAAAGCGGGGCAAAGTTAACCATCGACGATTTCGCAACAACCGGGGGGAGAATAGAGCTCCTAGATCCACCACTGGTCTTCAACAGCAGGAATTCCGTGCGCTTACGTTTCAGGGAGAAATATCCAGACTCCTTGGCTCGTTTGGAAACCGAAATCGTCTGTCCCGGTTCCCGACCGTACTCTCCGCAAGCAAAGGTGTAGAAGTTCGTGCACTTGTCCGCCGATGGATCCATGCTGGACAGGACATCTCCGGCTACAAAAAAGAAATTGCAAAGGTTAGTAAGTGCAGCAGATGCGTGAAGCAATTGCATGAATTGTGCCTTTGCAATGATAGAAGTACAATTAGACTTCATCCTCAACTGGCCTCCGTTTAACCGGATCCCCGCTATAACGCGCGGTGTCCTCGCTGTGAGGACACCGCGCGTTGTGAGGACACAACTCTGACCAACAACCTCGCTGTGAGGACACAACTCTGAAATTTTTGGCTGTTTTGATTCACGAAGAATACATTTGATTTCAATAAAATACTTATGGAGGACATCTAGATAGACTGCACAATGTCGAAAAAGAGCAACCGTTGCTATCGCTCGATTTAACTACCAGGAAGATGGCGGTCGATCGAATTGCCCAGTGCGTGCCACAGAGCCCAAGAACATTTTTGGACACAGCTGGCTGCGCTGACAGGATTGATCAAAAATGGTATGTCGTTAAAGTGGTTCACGAGAACTATATGATTCTGACATCGATGTTCCGACAAGGAATATGTAATACGAATTTCCAATAGCACTCAAAAATATTGAATTCTTTATATGAAATTGTGTTTGTTACGCCCTGAATTGTAGAATTTACAAATTACTGAATAATAGAATTTTAAAACTTTTTAATATAAAGTTTTCAAAATTTATATGAAATATAAATCTCTTCCACCATACACTATTTTGAGCGGTGGATTTAACTCATCTTAATATTCTGCTACAATTAGCGTTTGTGCGTAGACTAAAGGGGTTGTCTCCCCAACCCCAAATATATGTCCGTGTACCGAAGTTTTACTCTTCAGAGGAGAAATGTTATCAAAAACTTTTGTGTTAATGGAATATAATAGCTTTTGTAATAAATTGATACACTTATTATGGTGCATTTCTATCAATCAAAAGGTTTTTTTAATGGCTATGTCATTTTATCTCCCACGCCCTTTATTGAAAATTGTCCGAATAATGTGTCCCAAAATTGCGACATAATATTACATATATTTAAATACTATTAGTTCACAACAGCTTTAAAATATTGTTACACTATTCCGTAAGCTGTAGAATATGCATCATATGTATTTTTTTACATCTATTTAAATACTATTAGTTCACAACAGCTTTAATCTATTGTTACACTATTTCGTAAGCTGTAGAATATGCTTCATATGTATTTTTCTATAAATAGGTTACAATCCTAAAAATTTCAACATAGGGTTACCAGGCGAAATACACGAAAGATCAGCAATAAAATAACATAGTCAATTAATATCGTTTTAATATGGCAATAATGAAACTAAAAATTTAGGGGGATCTCCCCCTGATGAGGCTCGAACAGCCGAGTTTATTTTATTTTTTTCCAATCTATGCTTCAATTGGAATTTCGCTCAACCGGCTTACTTTCCATTTAGGCCGGTTAAGAGAGAGTCTACAGTATTTAACTGAGAGCACTTTTAATAAATATTAGGTGCACCGGAAAGTTATGTTAGTATTTTGCTTTGCCAAAATTACTTAAGCTAATACTACGAAATTGGGCTCGAATAAGAATTTTTTAGCCTGCGGGCTAGATTGGAGATCCTTTTTCAAAAATGGTAACTTATGGGGAATAGGGGGCCAAAACGCTCTTCTCAGATACCCTGCGTGGTCTCACAGAAGAAAGGTATCCATCAAATGCTTGCTGTAAAATACAACACTCACGAATGCCTAAAAAATCGATTTCGAATAAAATCCTCCAAGGATGGTAGGCGTGGTAAAAGGAAGAGGGCGGCCATTTTTCCCGAAAGAAAAACAAATATATTATCTGTAAAATTCTCGATTTAAAATTGAACAAATAGGATTCCTACGCTTTAGGCACAGCTTGTTTGTCATTCAATACTTGTTAAAAACTTATTTGTTTGAATTTTATGCAAAAAAAGGGAACATTACTTTCGGGAACCCCTAGTACATAAGAATTTTAATATGCATCCATACTTGCGAACATGGACATTCAAACTAGAGATGCAACGGATGTCAATTTGGCTGGATACCGAACATACTGCCAAACTTTCAGCCGGATATCCGGTTATCCGGCAGCAGTATGTTTTCTTTTTTATTCAGTTTTCTTTTCATTAGTTTTCTTAGATTATTCAGGTATTACCTTATTATATATATTTTCTCATTAATTTCAAATCACTTAATTCAAAAATCAGAAATCTTTTTGGCTTTCTTTTCTCAACATTTTTTAGGATTAAATGGAATACCACGTCGGTATTCAGATTATCCTGATGTATATTTATTTTGAAATATAGTTTCATCTTTAGGATCATTATTATCTTTATTTGCTGCAATTATATTTATTTATATTATTTGAGAAAGATTAGTTATAAAATTTTCTTTATATAATAGTTATTCTGTAACTTCTTCATTAGAATGGATTAATAATATTCCTCCATTAAATCATACTTATAATCAATTAAATTTAACATATTTATAATATTTGTCTGCTTGGGAACACCTAGTACATAAAAATTAATGTACTGTTTTAATTGTTTCCATGAAATGAATAGCAGTAGTATTGCAATTGAAGTTGATACAAATAACAACATGAATCAGCTCTCCTTCATGAGTTAGATTACAAATTCAGTTAATTCAAAGAAAAACATCTCCATTCAACTGTTGGAAAATCAAAGTAACAAATTTCCCTACTTTATGTAAATTAAGAAAAAAAAAACTTTTTTTACCAACTACCAGTACTACAGCAAGTAGATTTCCTATAAAGCAGGGTCAATTTATGGGAAGGGGGGGGGGGGAGCTAACCGAATTCTAACAAAGATTGCAAAATATGTAGCGTTTTTGCACCATAAATTTACCACTTAAAAAAAGATAGACATGATTATTTTTTTTTTTTTTTTACTTTTCTATACATGATACAAATATATTCTAAAAAGTAATTGAAACAAAATATTTTTACAAAACATTGTTTTTTTTTCTCATTTTTTATTATTGCAGTTTTTCGAATTTATTCATTTATTATGTTTATTTACATTATTTCTCAGTATATAATTTTACGCCGGATGTACTGCAGGACATTTTTAATATCCGGCTAGTGCCAATTATCCGGCATAGTAGCCGGATACAGTTTGTTCGCCGGATATCCGTTGCATCTCTAATTCAAACAGTGAGTCTGAGCTACTACTCATCGCCAAAAACACATGAAGCAGTACATTTGTACACGACAAATACAACCAGTGTATCAAATTGCGCTTTACCTGCTTTCAGGCAGTCGCTGCTGAAACAGACTTTATCCTCTTCAGATAAATCTTCTGATTTCTTTCCTGAAACGAACACAATTTCATAACTTGGCTCTTATTTGAATGAATAAAATGATGCAATACATTTTCACCACGCAAAATCGGATACGGTATATCTCGACGTATAACACACAATTTTGAACTTCAAAAAATTACTTCATTTTTTTTTCGTGTGCGTGTTGTATGCCGAATACTGTGGCGTAGTTAAATTTGCATACGTGATATTTGTAATATTTGCATATCGTATACAGTCAAACCTCGAATTAACGAATCGATTGGGACCCACAAATCCATTTTTAAAATCGAAGCAATTCGTTAAATCGAATATCAATATTTGTAAAGAGTATGGTATAAAAATACCAATGCAAAATACCCTTAGATATTGATATGAAAAAAAAAGAATGATTATTGTTTACTGCGAGCGTAAAAATTATAAAGTTATACGTTAGGAGATCAACTTAAAAATTATCTAAATTCTTTAATGTTACTTGTTCTTAAAACTCAATACATATATACTTATAATAATGCATACATACTTATTGGCACTTTAGAAAGAAATCCTGGATAGTGCTTTTTTTGTGGTTTTGTTTTGACTTTCCAAAGCTCTTTGTCCATATTAATTTTATGTGCGAAAAATTCATAGTTTTAGTTTTATGTGCGAATTTTATTTCAGCTATTGTTGTTGGTTAAATCAAAGCTAAAAATTCGTTAACCCTTTAACGCGCAGTGTTCCCGCCCTGGGAGCACCCAACTCTGACATTTTGACTGTTGCCAGTCACGAAGAATAGATTTGATTTTTATAAAAATAGTTGCGGGTGACATAGCTCCACGAGAATCCTTTACTTTTTAGCACGTCATTTCCCGTCAAAAAATGGTCACGATTATTTTTAACAGCACTGACATCTGCTGTAAAATGGAAGAATGCGAGAACAGCTGGATAGAGTGTCCAATGCTGAAAAAAGGGCAGCCTTGCCATCGCTCGACTTAACTACCAGCAAGATGGCGGACGATCGAAACGTCCATCGGGTGCCACAGATCTAGACGACAGCTGGCTGTGCCCGCGCACAGCCAGCTGCGTCAAAAAAGGGTCTCTATCTGTGGCACGCGATGAATGTTTCGATCGTCTGCCATCTTGCTGGGAGTTAAGTCGAGCGATGGCAGCAGCTGCCCTTTTTTCAGCATAGGGAAAGGGTTGCGCCTCAAAGGGTTAAATCAGAGCATTTTAGCACCCTTTTTGTCGGGACAGAAAAAATATTCGTTAAATCGGAGAATTCGCTAAATCACAGTACGTTAAATCGAGATTCGACTGTATGTGTGAAAGATGTTTTAAGTCAAACATCATAACATGCTACAGGATAAAAATATTAATTAATTAATAACATAGTTATTTTTCAGTAAGAATAAATAAGAAAAAGAACATTAAATTCTTATTGAATCATTCGCATTTAAAGTTCAGTTAACAAACTTAAACACACCATCAAGGGCATCCGAAAATACAAAATTAGACACTGAAACTTATTTATCACCAGTTCATGGTTGAGATGCATCATTTACCCAACAGATGTGTGACAACAATTATATTTAACAGCTTTTTGATGCACAATGATTCTGCAATTGAAAGTGGGTGGAAAGTTTTTACAGTTACAGCGACAACCCTACTAGCAATTTTGCTCGGGTTTCCACCGGCCGATGATGGCCCGAGCAAAATTGCTAGTAGGAAATGATGACTTCATGTAGCATTATGGCTATTTGAAATCCTTTGTAACATTTCCTTAATTCTTGTCCAAAATCCCAAGAAGCTGAAGAATGCTCGATCAAGGAAGGAGATTCTTCTCCGTTGCTTCTTTCTAATGATGAGTTTCCTAGTTTGTGTTGTTATGGAAAAGCTAAGCACAGGCTATCTGCCTAAGATGGGGGGTGCCTCGGTCGTAGGACCTTTTTAAGGGATCCTAACGCGTATTCACGTTACGTCTGGAGAAAACCGACAAAGCTGCAGACAGTTCTAATGATGCGGGTGGTAAGCAGGTTAAACATGGGTTCAATATTAAACGGATAAGAGGGGAGGGAAAGAAAAAAAAGTAAGAAAATCTGAAACATTTTCAGATTTTAAATACGCATTTAAGTGCTATATATTAAAGGCATATCATAATCCATGAGTCTTCCCTATTTTCTTCCTTTATTCCATTAAGTTGGAAAGTGTATCATTATTCATGAGAGTGCCGTGTTTATCTTTCTTGTTCCATATAACGCATATTTGGAATCGAAATCTTCATTAAAATCGCCTACTAACACTATTTTACAATCTTCGCCAGCATAATTCAATTCTTTGAGGCGCAACCCTTTCCCAATGCTGAAAAAAGGGCAGCCATTGCCATCGCTAAACTTAACTACCAGCAATAGGGCGGACGATCGAAACGTTCATCGCGTGCCACCGATCGAGAGACCCTTTTTTTGACGACAGCTGGCTGTGCCGCACAGCCAGCTGCGTCAAAAAAAGGGTCCCTCGATCAGTGGCACGCGATGAACGTTTCGATCGTCCGCCCTCTTGCTGGTAGGTAAGTCTAGCGATGGCAACGGCTGCCCTTTTTTCAGCATTGGACAATCTATCCAGCTGTTGTCGCATTCTTCCATTTTTCAGCAGATGTCAGTGCTATTAAAAATAATAGTGACCATTTTTTATGGGAAATGACGTGCTCAAAAGTAAAGGATTCTCGTGGAGCTCTGTCACCCGCAACTATTTTGATAGAAATCCAATCTATTCTTCGTGACTGGCAACAGTCAAAACGTCAGAGTTTGGTGTTCCTAGAGCGGGAACACTGCGCGTTAAAGGGTTAACTATACTTTCCTAGTTTCTAGTCAAATTCGAAAGATATCGCCAAGGTCGGTTTTAAAGTTATTTTTGGGCAGAAAACTTGGCGATCAGTAATCAAAAATTGCAAACATTGTTCAACTTTCAAGATTTTAATCTGAGACCGAACGAAATAGCACCCTAGTGCTAACAAAACTGTGACCCCCCGCCCCCTCCTGAAACTTTTCTAGATCTGCATTTACGACGGTCTCAAGAATTGTCAACTGAAGTCAACGAGCCGTGACGCAAAAATCACGTCCCACAATGCGAAATAACCCAAGATTACATACAACCCTCCTCCTCCAGTCGCTGGGAACTCCAACAGTCCCTCTTGCAATCTCTGAGAAGCTCTGAAACAGCGATTGACTTTTCACCCTTATTCTGGCAGAAATTGGATGAGTCACTCGCCAAAAATCACGCCAGAAATGCACTTTTCTTTTTATATTCCATACCATTCATTATTTAAAAAAAAAAAAAAAAAAAAAAAAAAAAAAGAAGATGACGAGAAAGAAAAAAGACAACGTACGAATTCCAGTTCAGGAGAAGATGACACGACCCCCCTTCTAATAATGCCTCTCGACACACAGCTGTGTGTTGAGCCTCATCGGGGTTCTTGTTTTCGTTCGATTCTGTTCCCCAAATTATTCAATTGGCTCAACTCAAACAAACGAACCCTGATTGTTTTTCCCAGCGAAGAGTTTTTGATGATGAGGCATGACGGTGGGTGGTCAGCTATTAAAAGCGGTTAAGGGTAGTATCTGCGACGGCGTTTTACAAATGGAAATAACGGTCGCTTAAAATAAATTTTAAAAAAGCACACTTGAAATGATACTTAAGTGAAGATACGATCGCTTCGAACGAATTTTCTTTTCAGTCTTGACTGTGTCTCACTGAACAGTGGGAACTGAAAAAGATAAACACAAACAAGCATGTTGCCACTTGGATGGAAAAAAGAAAAAGCTTGAAATCACGGAAATTAACCCTTTAACGCGCAGTGTTCCCGCTCTGGGAACACCCAACTCGGACGTTTTGACTGTTGCCAGTCAAGGAGAATATATTTGATTTCTATAAAAATAGTGGCGGGTAACATAGCTCCAGGAGAATCCTTTACTTTTTAGCACACCTTTTCCCGTAAAAAATGGTCACCATTATTTTAAACAACAGTGACACCTGCTTAAAAATGGAAGAATGCGAGAAAAGCTGGATAGATTGCCGAATGCTGAAAAAAGGGCAGCCGTTGCCATCGTTCGACTTAATTGCCAGCAAGATGGCGGACGATCGAAACGTTCATCGCGTGCCACAGATCAAGAGACCCTTTTTTGATGCAGCTGGCTGTGCCGCACAGCATTGGGATTTTTCAGCATTGGGAAAGGGTTAAAGGAAGGGGGAGGGGGAAAGGGGTGGGTTAAACGTGCCAACGGTCGTAACGGTGTAACGGTCGTTTGCAAAAACCGAGTTTTGTGATGTTTGCACTTACAGTGGACGGGCGACTCAGTGTTGGCCGCAACTGGTTTGACAGTCCACCATACGGGTAAAGGCGCAATCACGGAGGGGGCTATTTGTGACCTTCGCCTGCTGGCAAACAAGGCCTGCTGGCTTAAATATTGAGTCCTCCTATGTAGGCCGAATTTAGACGTAAAATTAAAAGTTGTATAGCAATATTATGATTGTGGTTGCTTATCATCAGTTTATAAAATTTATTATTTGTTACATTTATCTAGATTTATTATTGATTACGGATTAAATAGGACACTAAAAATGCATTTAGAAATTGTGAATGCAACTCCAATGTTTAATACTTATATGATATAATTTTAACTTTTGTTCTGAAGATATGTTTTTAAGCACTGATAAATTGGATAAAATGATGATGAGCAACCAGAATTTTAATTTTATTTTGCAAATTTTCATTTTATACCTAAATCGGCCTACTTAGGATGACGTAATCCTTAAGCCAGCAGGCCTTAGTTGCGAAGGTCACAACTATGGGGGCTAACTTCAGTGCCGCATGTCCAAAAATGTTTGGTGGGACATATACCTAATGTATTCAAAGGCCGTACCCAGCAAAAAAATGTCGGGGAATCAAGTTTCATATTTCAATTCGGGATTTTTTTTTTCTTATATACTTCTACTATAAAGTTAATACTTATACTATAAAGTTTCGAGGAAGGATGCAGGAGGAGGAGGAGGGGCTGGGGGTTGAATCCCCCACCCCCAACCCTTGTACTCTTGAACTAAGGCTACGGTCTGGTTCAAGCGCTAACAATTGCAAAGCTTCTCCAATATCTGAAGAAATTTTTTAAACCGATTTGTGGCCAGATATTTTTACGGCTTTCTACGATTTTTGCTAATACCAGCAATAATAGGTAAATTTCTGATGTCAACTTGTTGAACAAAGGACGATTTCTTTTAAAATCATGATGCATAGAAATTGAAATGTCGACATCCTACTGGGTCATGCTAATATATTTTGTGGAGTTGAGGTTCAATACTCGTGAATAAAGGCTAGGAAAAATAAATAACGTTTTCGACTGATAGCGAAAATGCCGTCCCCAAAAAAGGGACACTAGGCATAAACGGGTTATAACAAGCCGCTCGGCTGGTGTAGTGAATAACGAACTTATTCAATAGCATCTTTGGTCCGGGTTTGATTCCCGGCTTCGGCCTGGATGTTAACAGTCCCTTCATATATTTCGCATTATCCTATTATCATATTCAGGCATTGTTAACCACCTAACAAAATGGCGAATACTTCGGGCTATTGCAGTAATGAATGCCTGATCAGAGGCGTAGGAAAGAGGGGGCGATTAGGAGGATCAAGCCCCCCCCCATAGCATTGGAGTAAGGGAGAAAATTACCACGAATCAGTACAATATGGTTTTCTTTTGTTCCAGAATCGATCTAAGCATACTGACCCCACCTCCCCAAACTAATTGAATTGCTACACTACTGTGTCTGATTGGCAAGTGCCAGCAATTAAATTAAAAAATAAAAAGTTAAAATTAATGGTTCCGAATAAAATTTGGAAGGGAGGGGGCACGTTCTCCCCCAGACAGGACCCGATTAACCTCTGAAGTGAGGGGAAGCTCAGTCTCATTTCGCCCCCCCCATACCCTTTTTGTTTGGGAAAAGTAAAGTTTTAATGATTTTCTTTCATAAAAATATTTTATTCGTAAAAAAGAAATTTCATTGATTTAATTTTAAGGATTTCCTTTGATAAAAGGGCAATTCCACATAACACGGGAACTAGAGTAGTAAAAGAATTTTTTTTTTCAACTTCTCAACTTTTTTTTTCATTTGTTGCATATTTATTGAAGTTCACAAATTAGAATGTGGCAATACATATGGTTAACCCTTTTCTGTCATGGAAGATTTTTTGTGCAAAGAACATTATTTTTGTGAATTCTTCTTAGCTTTGGATAGATTTAAAGGTATATATTTTACTAAGTTTTAGACATTTCTAGATAAATAATTATATTTTCTTAAAGAATTATCCTATAGGACAAACATAAAAATGATATTTCAGAATTAGCATTTAAGATAAATGAGGGAGGTTAATTTTTATATAGATCGAATTCTTTGTAATGTGAGTCACAAAAACTTCATTTTTTTAATATTTATAACTTTTTGTAGCTGTAAATTATAAAATGTTTACCTTTTCTCCTACTTATTTATCTTACTAAAAATAATTGATGAGCAATTTCAATTTAAAAAATATTTTATTTAGTGATAAAGACATTTTATTTCGTAATGTGAGTCACGGCTAGTATGGAATGATAATAGAGTTCTTAATGGCATTTGATGTATCCTAATTTTATCTTTTGAATAAATGAGGGTGATTTTATAGCTACACACGCCTATATGTGATTAATTACTGCCACTAAATGTAATTAAATAATCTAATTTTACTATAGTGTTTCTAGTAACACACTAAGTTTAAAAAATAACTACCACTTGTTATTACAACTAAGTTGAATTTTTTTAATAATAGAAAGTTTTTAAACTATGGCACCAACAACAGCAGCAAAGAGACAGAAAAAGCACAGGGAAAAATTAAAGCAAGAAGGGATGTACAATGAATATAAACAGAAACACTGTCTCTGAAACACTTTATGAAGGAATATAGAAAGAGGAAAGCTGACAAACTAAAGAAGTTGCCTCAAGCAATTCAAGATAAAATAAAAAATGAAGAAAGGAAACTCTCAAGAAAAAGAGTAGCTAAATTGCGACTTCTTAAAAATGCAAGGCAATCATCTGAAAAAATTATAGATTCACCTGAACAAATATATAAGACAGCAAGCGCACTAGGAAAGGCATTGGCCAAAGCAAAGTGGGGTTTGCCCAATTCACCTCATCATAAGGAGGTAAAAGTGAGAAAATTATTTAGCAGTGAATGCAATATGGATCTGGATAAAAGTCTTCAGTGTCCAAAGACTGCATCACAAGGAAATCCCTTATGCCAAGACACTCTAAGTAAAATTCAAGAATTTTTGAAAGAGACGACATTAGAAGACTAGCACCTGGAAGAAACGATGTAGTAAGTTACAATATAGGAAGACGGGAAAAAAATTAAAAAGCAAGCTCGACATCTTGTTTATTCCTTAAGAGAAGTATTTGAGCTATTCAAAATTGATAATCCATCAGAGGTAAATGGGAAAAGCAAATTCTCATCAATGTGCCCAAAACATGTTCTCTTAAGCAACAAACTACCTCACAATGTTTGTTTATGTCTCTATCATGAGAACTTTATCAATGCTGTTAATGCATTATATCAGTTTAATGAAGCGGTTCCTATTTACTCACATTCTTTTCCCGAAGAAATAATTTGTAAGCCTCGAAAAAATGCAAATGTTTAGTAATTAATGCTACAGATTTTGTTCAAGCTGCCCAGATGCCTGGAACTAATATTAATATCCAGGAAATTACAGAAGAAAATATCAAAGAAAGAAATTTAAACTTAATATTCAACAGCTGTGGGACAATTCACCATTATTGAAAGGTATCAAACAATATCACTGTATTAAAGTTGAATATAAGAAACCTATAGGAATTTTGATATCTTCTGATAATAAAATAATTCCTCAACCATTATCCGATATTAAATGTAATGATTGGTATGAAGTTGAATATGACGGTGTACTGTGCCCTGGAAAAATTACCAGTTGCATCAATGGAGAATTTGAAATAAATAAGATGCACCCTACAGGCAAAGACTGCTTGCTGGAAATGGCCTAAAAATGAAGATAAACTATTTTATCCTCGTTCAAAGTTGATACGGAAATTAAAACCTCCGATTCCTGTGAATTCCAGAGGGGTTTTTACATTTCTATTGTAATTTATTCTAATATACATATATACAATGTGATGTGTATTTCCTATTGGCTTGACTTTTATTATTTTCATTAATTATTTTCCTGTGCTAAAATATATATAATCACATACCTGTTAGTTAAATTTAGTTATGTTACTTTGCCATCTACAAAATAAAATATTTTAAAATCAATATTTCATTAACTTTGAAGACTTAAGTGGGAGATGTAACGTGAGTCACGAAAATATGTAATGTGAGTCACATGCAAAATATTGATTAAAATAATATATTATTAACAAAACAAAGTTTTTTTGAGGTATATCACAACTTTGAAGTGTTTGTTATTTCATAAAATCCTTCTCTTTTATTTTGTTGTGTTGAAAGAGGAAAAAAATTAGGTTTTTAATAACATACTAAACTTGACTTCCTTTTTTTTGTAATGTGAGTCACAGTGCTAAATTATGGTCTGGATACTGTTTGCTCATACTAAATTTTTAAATATTGATATTTCTAGTTTCTTACTGTACCCCAGATACACATAAAAAACTTTTTTTTAATCAAGTCTGATATTTCTTTTATATATACACAATTTACTTTTGTGAAAATGTGTCAAATTGTAATGTGAGTCACATGGAATTGCCCAAAAGCATAATTTTACGGTTTTTTGAAATTACTTTAAACATTAAACAAATAACTAAAAACATTACCTTACTGGAACATTAAACTTTATTAATTTAGTCCTATTTTTCATTAGACATGATTTTTTTAGGAATTCTTCGTTTGTGACATCATAGTTCACACAGAAGTTGAGAATTAATTTTGGCATTTAGAAGATGTTTAACATTACATATTAAAAGTCTAACTCCTTTCTGCCAGCCATATATTCTCCCATAATAGAAAAAAACTCTCAACTGCAGCAGATGTGCCAAGCAAAGACATCGCAAACAACCCATTTAGAAATGTTGCAACATGAAGTATCAAGACTTCTGAAAAGCACCAACTTCTCTTCATTAAAAATGTTTACAAAAACTTAAATGATCATTTATAAACAAAATTTTGAATTTTTATGACAGTTTTTCAGTCATTTTCGCCCCCCCCTTCAAATTCTGAGGGGAAACTCAAGCTTCCCGAGCCTTTTCAGTAATCAGGCCCTGTCCCCAGCTTACTTACTGAAACTGCGGCCTATGACGAAACTCAATTAGTTCGACAGCTTTCCACCATTGCGGCCAATTAAAAAAGACCTCAACGGGGCCTAGATTTGAGCAACTCATTCCGGGAATAGTCATCTGGAACGGTCTCTTCTTTCTTCCCTTCCCACTCCCCCTGTCCCGAAGCGCGCCTCAGGCCTAATTATTCTGTTAAAAGTCGGGAGTGGGGGTGTCGCTGAAGACTTTTTTTTTTCAAAGTCGCTAATGTTTTTAAGTTTAGCGGCGGGCGCAGTTCAAGGTTAGTTAGTGGGTCGGCACGTTTTGTCGCAAGCAAAAAGAGCCGAAGCGTGTAATCGGTGTGTTGCATACACCGTGCATTGTTCTTTTTTTCCCGCTTTCCTTCGACAGTTGGAGAGGAGAGGCTCCTTTGGCAAATGAATTAGGATTGAGAGAGGCACACTACTTGCTGTTGCTCTATCCAGACTGCGAGGCTCTTTTTGTTTTTCTCTCTGGGGGCGAGGTGGGTTACAAATGGCAGCTACTCACAAAAACGATCATAATAACTGTTTTAGAACAGTCGCATTCAGTCTGTGGATTCAGTCAATTGGCGCACCCACAGGGAGGGCTATGGAGGCTCAAGCCTCCCTCCTAAAGGTGGAGAGTAAAGGCCTCTATTACACGGACGAAATTTATAGCAATTTTGGTTGCAGAAACCAGTTGCTGCAATTCATTCCCCCAAGTCAGGGAGCCCAGATGAGCACGCAGGGTTGCCATAGTAAACAAACCCTGCTGTGTTCACAAACGTCAGAGATTCACCGAATTGGCAGTTGCTAGTAATTATAAATAGCATATCGTTGGTTGCTTATACCTCGTGTATCTTCGGATCGGATTGATATTTATTTTTCTTTTCTTCAATCAAATCAATTTCCATGTCGATATTCCATTTCACGGACATTTTGTTTTCGCACACGCTCATCCCTTTCACTACGAACGGTATGGCTGACGCTGACTCTTCCGCCATCTTGTGCTGTGACGTAGAAATAGGAAGCACTACGATTGGCCGGATTTCTAGCAACCTGCAATTTTTTTCGTCTCTGAACGAAAAAGTTGAAGTTGACTGTTCCCTAGGTAACCGAGGGAAATTTCCAGAAAAGAGGTTTCTGCAACTGGTTGCAGCAACCAAATCGCACGAAAATTCCTTCGTGTAATAAGGCCTTTAGAAGTAATGTAACCATTTTTTTCTGAACCGAAAATCAGGACACTTCTAAAGTTGTGCTATGTGATTAAAATAATGAGTGAAAAGTTTACTCAAAATGCCAAAATATAGCCTTATGCAGCAAAATTCTATACGGTTAGAAATGAGGAAAACGCATACATTTTAACCCTTCAGGGCACCTGGTACCCTATGTGGAACAATCACTTTAATTATTCCGGTACGTCTCTAAAATACTAGTGTAGACACCTGTCGGTTTTTAAAAGTATTTATACATAGATAGCAATATAATTCCAGCTGCTGCGTGTAGATGTACTGACTGTTCATGTTATTGTCAAAACTGATTGAAATTGAAACAGTCCTCTTTCGAATGGGATTTTGTTTAGTTTAGAAAATAAACAAAAAATAGTTAGCAGAGAGTTTTGACCTGTAAAAATTGATTACTGCGTGTTGGACTTCGTCGTATCAAGAAAGGATTCGAATACTAATATTTCAAAATAAATACCAAAAAAGCATAGCTAAGGCCCAGTGTACCGCATACAGAACTGAAATAAAAATTTGGTTTTCTATTAAAATATTACGTTATTGTTTTTTAAACTCTTTTTCCCAAAATAATAATCACTAACATCATCACATATATATTTATATCTGAGGCCCAGTGTACCGCATACAGAACTGAAATAAAAATTTGGTTTTCTAGTAAAATATTACGTTATTGTTTTTTAAACTCTTTTTCCCAAAATAATAATCACTAACATCATCACATATATATTTATATCTGAGGCCCAGCGTACCGCATACAGAACTGAAATAAAAATTTGGTTTTCTAGTAAAATATTACGTTATTGTTTTTTAAACTCTTTTTCCCAAAATAATAATCACTAACATCATCACATATATATTTATATCGGTTTTTAAGAGTATTTATACATAGACAGCAAACGATATCATTCGGGCTGTGGCGTGTAGATACATAGACAGTGTGCCCAAAATAATAATCACTAACATCATCACATATATATTTATACCTGAGGCCCAGTGTACCGCATACAAAACCGAAATAAAAAAGTGACTTTCTAGTAAAATATTAGGCTATTGTTTTTAAAATTCTTTTTCCCAAAATAATAATCACTAACATCATCACATATATATTTATAGCTGAGGCCCAGTGTACCGCATACAGAACTGAAATAAAAATTTGATTTTCTAGTAAAATATTAGTTATTGTTTTTAAAACTCTTTTTCCCAAAATAATAATCACTAACATCATCACATATATATTTATTTCAGACACAGAAAAAAAAGAGCCTTGTAGAGTTAAAAATACGTGTATTTGTGAAAAACGAAAGAGATCAGTGCGTCAGTAATTGACATCAGCTGACAATATTTTCGACAAATTATCGCCGCAACACACGGTGTTGTTCGAAAAAATCATGTGATTTTGGTACATCAGTACAAATAAACTAATTACGCCAGGCACTTCAAAATTTTGAAACTGTCTCTTTACAAGCTGTACTACATACTGAAATAAACGATCCATCTGTATCAGTTTCAAAACTTTTAGAAAAAAATTCTTAAAAATCGGACATTTTCGCAAAGCGTGTCACTCTTCGAAAAATCTTGCAGCTCAGATCCATGTTTAAGAATTTTTTCTGAAATTTTCACAAAAGCCACAGCTTTTTCGTTTGTTGCAGTGCGTAAAGCAGCTTATGAAGAACCATCTGGAACTTTTTGGGAGATCATGGTGCTATTAGTTAATTTCAATTTGTGTACCAAGACTAAAAACAGAGTTTTTTTCTTCGACATACACTCTTAACCCTTTAACGCGCAGTGTTTCCGCTCTGGGAACTCCCAACTCTGATGTTTTGACTGTTGCCAGTCACGAAGAATAGATTGGATTTCTATAAAAATCGTTGCGGGTGACCTAGCTCCACGAGAATTCTTTGCTTTTTAGCACGTCATTTCCCGTCAAAAAATGTTCACGATTCTTTTTAAGCAGCACTGACATCTGCTGAAAAATGGAAGAATGCGAGAACAGCTGGATAGATTGTCCGATGCTGAAAAAAGGGCAGCCGTTGCCATCGCTCGACTGAGCGACCCCAAGAGGGCGGACGATCGACACGTTCATAGCGCGCCACAGATCGAGAGACCCTTTTTTGACGACAGCTGGTTATACCGCACAGTCAGCTGTCCTCAAAAAAGGGTCTCTCGATCTGTGGCACGCGATGAACGTTTCGATCGTCCGCCCTCTTGCGGATCGTTAAGTCGAGCGATGGCAACGGCTGCCCTTTTTTTCAGCATTGGGAAAGGGTTGCGTCTCAAAGGGTTAAATGCAACCGCGCGACGCAGCTACTGATAGTGGGAAAATAGAGGACTCTCTCACCGTGGAATGCGACACTGATGAGTATCATCAGAAGTAGCGTCAGCAGCAGTAGACTGGAGAGGGAGAGTAGCGTCTTCTCCAGGTTGGTCCGCTTCTTCAGCCATCCCACGCAGCCGCTGTGCAAAAGAACATAAGAAGAAATCAGACGTGATTCACCAAAAAACATATGGGCGCATTTAAAAAAAAACAAATCTGATAGGAAAGACATGCATTACTGACACGACTTCCTTGTAACGTTCATTGAATTATAACACGTTTTTCATGCACTTCATTCAAACTTACTTCATTTGGAACTGTAATAACGAAATTTTCGATAAAAAATACCTTCAAACACTAAAATACAAAATTTAACATACTTCTTGAATTAAAAAAAAATGCAAAATACAAAATATATGTAAAATTTTTAAAGTATTTCAATTGAGAAAAAGCTAAATTTTCCACCGATCTCAGTTTATTTTATTTAAATACATTTTAACAAGAATAACAAAAGCAATCTTAAGAGTTGTGTTAAGGAAGAGGTGCTCTTTGTTTTTTTTTTAAACGTTGCCTTTCAAAATTTTACCTTTATAGCAATAAGATCCGAAACAGGCCATTTCTGAGAAATTGCATTAATACTCAAAACGCAATGAAAACTATTCAATTTCAGAATGTGAACAATGAATAGTCGTTTGTTTCAAAATCGTTTATAAAAACTTTAATTTCCTAAAGTCTCAGTATGTAAAATAAACCTCTGTATATAATATTTATTGATTTCAATTGAACGTTTGAATATAAATATTCAGCTAAATCACAACCTAAAAAAAATTCACGTTTTGTCTTTCAGTGAGTTTTCGAATTTCTCGTAAATTTAAATAGTTTGCATATTATCTAAGTTTTCAGATTCACCAAATGACACTGCTCCTTAACCTTTTTCATTTCCATCTACAGACAAAATTTGGAAACATTTTAAATTAAGAATTGCACAAAGGGTTTCAAAATCATCTAGAATGAAATTGGATTCACCCCATCCTATTACGGGAAGCTGTCGCTCTAATGGTCTGTAATTTCGGGTTTTTTACTCCATACGTAACCGAATGCTCCTTAAAACCGCTTAAAAAGTCCTCCACTTAAGGCATCTCTCCCCTAAGGCTGACAGCCTTCGTGTATATTTGTCTCTTCACCACAATAACCAAGAATCCATTATACTACTGCAGAAATACTGGCAGCCTTATTTTTCTAGTACTTAGCAACACATTTCAAAAATTCCCTTAAAGAATCTAATAAATACTATAGTAGAACCTCGATTATCCGAAGTAATTGGAACCGAACCTACTTCGGATAATCGAAATTTTCGGAAAATCGAGAATTCATCAAAAATCATCTAGTTTAATATGTAGTATCGTCATTGAACTGTTATTATGACTATTTTAACTCTTTAGTCGTAAGAGAGTTACAACTCAAAATAAATTAAAATTATAAATGAAAATTAATTTATTTCTGAAACAAAAAATTACAATGGTTTAAATGGAAGCTTCATCTGATGTAAACTGGCCATCCTTCGCCGGGCAGCTCTATCCCGAAGTTTTCTTAAAAGCATGAGTTCAGAGGAATCTTACAATCAGAGGGTGCAATAACATTCGATTGTTCTGGGACTCGGCAGTATGACCTTCCAAATTTCGAAATGGGGTGTGTTTTTGTTTAGAACAGGGATGTTTGAAAATGGGAAGAGTACACTGATACCGAGAATTGAGCTTGCGAGAAGGAATTCTATAAAAGGAAATTCAATTGAGCTTGCGAGAAGGAATTCTATAAAAGGGAATTCCAAAATATTTATCTGCACTCGTAGTTTGGAAAGGACGGATTGCATACAAAAGGAATGTGGAAAAAAAGAAAAACTTGAAAAACTCATGTTTGTTAAGAGAAATTTTGGATGATAGTAGAAAGAGAAAAAAAAGTGAAGAAGAAACCGACTTCGGTTAACGGAGAGTTTCGGTTAATCGAGGTTCTACTGTACCCAAAAATGTTTTTACTACTTGGTTTCATATACAGTGGGAATCTACAAGAAACATTCCTAGACCAAATATACTACTTCTGTTTTAAACAGGAGTATGAACGGCTTTCCTTTTCAGTTAAATTTAAAGATCCCCAGGGATCCTAACACTTCTTCAGTGACAGTGCTACGTGTAATTCCGGTTCAGCTCATAAATCACATCAAGAGAGAGGAAAAGTAAAAATCAGTAATTTTATGATTTTAATTTGCACATGCTATCTGAGCAATCTGTGGTGGTATGATTAATTTAATGTCAGAATACAAAATGTATTTTTTGTATTTTGAAAATACAAAATACAATGAAAATGTATTTTTAAATACATTCTCAAAACTTTGCTTTTTGCGAGTGAAAATACAAAATACAAGTTACAAATGTATTTTGAAAATACATGTATTAGTGATACTGCCCAACTCTGCCGTTTATACGTTTCCCGTTTATATGTTTTTATCATTATACGTTTTCCTGAATGGTCCCGGCGAAATCCATTGGATTTCAATGTTGAATAATTTCATTTATACGTTTTTCTGAAATCGAAAACTTCATTTATACGTTTTTTTTTTAGAAATGAAGAGGAGAGAAACTGTGCGATGCAAATTTTCAACAAGCTTTGACAGGTTCTATTTTTATGCATAAGAATATCTAATATCCGGCGATTGAAATGATAATGTTGAACAAGCACTTTTAACTAACGTACAATGAACTTTTTTCTGTGCATTCCGGCACAGCCATACAGCCGAAAGTTACAAAATATTTTGTACATGCGGAATGAATATGAATGCAAGTAGTAGCTGTACATTCAATTCAGAATAAAACATAGTATTATATACCTACTGTGTATTTTATTTTCATGCAATAATATAAGATGCGGTATTTAACTTAAACCTGGCTTTTTATTGCTTGTTATTACGAAAATGCACGTACTTTTGAAAATATCGTTTATATGTTTTTCTCATTTATACGTTTTTCTCCCTAGTCCCTTAGAAAACGTATAAATAGTGCTTCACTGTATTTATTTTTCTTTTTATGTAATTCTTTATAAGTAATGCTAATATTTAATAAGCAAACATAATGCAAAATTCCATTTATCCAACTATTAATGGAAATTAATCCAACTATTATGCAAAAAGTTATCTTTAGAAAATATATACTGTATATGATGCGATACTACAATCCTGGATACATACATTACATATGTTAAAACGGATAGTACATGGCCTAAGCAGGGGTCGATCCAGGAATTTTTTCCAGGGTCCCATTTTTGTGAATTTTCATACCAATTTCAAAATAATTGCACTTTTTTTGCAATTGGTAAAACAGATTAAATATCGGGTAAAATGCCAATGAAGGGCCGTTTTAATCGATTGTATTTTTGTGAAGGGGTCGTTTTAACAGATTTCATTTTTGTGAAGGGTTAGTTTTAACAGATTGCATTTTTGTGAAGGGGGACCTTTTAATCGATTGTAATTTTGTGAAGGGGCCGCCAAACAGACCCAAATTTTGTCTGCTTCCACGCCTGCTAAGTGTACACACGTACACTGAGACGTGCAAAAACTTTTCAAGGATCATTTAAGAAGGATCAAAATCTACAGTGTTTACTCGCGTAATAGTCGCACTTTTTTGCTAATTTTTCATGGTGAAAGTCTATGTGCAACTATGTATAATATCGACTATGAATCGGGGAAATCGACTATGTATAATATTGTACACTCTAATGCTAAAACATTCCTGGTATATTATAATAAAATAACTAACTTACCAAATGTTTCCAGTTTATCTGCACTACATTAAATAATCTTTTCTTCAGTGGCATACATAAAAAAGGCATTTTTTCTGTTTATAGTAGTATTTTTATAGACATAAACGAAAGTCAAATACGTGACTGCGACTTTAATGCGGGGAAAATTATATGACGATTTTTTCTGCTTCAAAAATTGGGGGTTCGACTATTATGCGAGGTCGACTACTACGTGTGTAATCACAGTATTTATCCGTCAAAACCTAAATGCGGAAATGTTTTGCGATTATAACACTTCCTCTACTTTGCACAAGAAAGTGAAAATAGCTTTTAAAATAATATATTAGCACAATACAAAATGGTTGAACTTACAAATAACCACGAGATTCAGTTATTTGAGACTTCTTGTGAAAATGTATCAATGCATATTTTCTACAGTTTAATCAGAATTTGTAATACCCACAAAAAAAAAACTATCTCTGAAAACGGTTATTTGTCGGAAACTGGAAGAACACGGTAATGTTGAATGTTGCCAGCCAAAACATACTAATAATTGGAGCTTAAACCTTTGAGGCGCAACCCTTTCCCAATGCTGATAAAAGGGCAGCCGTTGCCATCGCTCGACTTAACGACCAGCAAGAGGGCGGACGATCGAAACGTTCATCGCGTGCCACAGATCTAGAGACCCCTTTTTGACGACAGACTGGCTGTGCGGCACAGCCAGCTGTCGTCAAAAAGGGGTCTCTAGATCTGTGGGGCACGCGATGAACGTTCCGATCGTCCGCCCTCTTGCTGGTCGTTAAGTCGAGCGATGGCAACGGCTGCCCCTTTTTCAGCATGGGGCCATCTATCCAGCTGTTCTCGCATTCTTCCCTTTTTCAGCAGATGTCAGTGCTGTAAAAAATATTCGTGACCATTTTTTGACGGGACATGACGTGCTCAAAAGTAAAGGATTCTCGGTGGAGCTCTGTCACCCGCCACTATTTTTATAGAAATCCAATCTATTCTCCGTGACTGGCAACAGCCAAAACGTCAGAGTTGGGTGTTCCCAGAGCGGGAACACTGCGCGTTAAAGGGTTAAACGCAATAAAATTTAAACACCCTTCTCATTTATTTTATTCGCGATATGCGAACACAATTTTTTCGCCGTTTTATGCGAAACTGTCTAACATAAACCAGTGTTATAGGAGGGGAAGGGGATTTACTGTATTGAAACTTTGATGGGGGGTACCGCAAAGCGTAAGCTAGCTTTGATTACAAAAGTGCTGATAGATGAATAGCGATTTTATCTATTGTACTTGAAATATGTAGCAGCATATCTATATGTATCCCTACCCCCCTTACCCTGCATACTTCTAACGGCTCCCATTTGGTGCAGCTAAAAAATGTGGAGAATAGTCTCTTCCCCCCCCTTTTTTTTGGGGGGGAGCATTTTTGATTCATGGGCTCTACATTCCATAGCAGTATATTCACATTCATGACAATAATATGTCAATAACGCAGTCTATAAAGAACCTTTCAAGTTTTGTGCGGGAGAATATATGAAACGTGCACGAGTTTTTTAAGCCACTGTGCTCTCTATACGCGTCACAGTGAGGAAAATAGATTAAGGTCATTCCATGGGGACTAACGTAACACTTGCATAGGTGAAAAGGAAACGATCTGCATAGTGAAAAGGAAAACGATCTTTGCGACCGATCAGTTAGAAATAAGATACTTTTTTTCGGCTTCAGAGTTGCGTAATTGCAACATCATAAATAAGGACGTAATACAGTGCGCACCGGTTATAACGGACCTGGGATATAACGTACTATCGGTTATAACGTACCTAGAAGCCAGGTCCCGATTGAAGTCCTATATTTATAATGTTATTGAACTTCGGTTAAAGCGTACTTAACAAAAGTACGTACTTCGGCTATAACGTACTTTTTATATCAAAGCCAAATATAAAATTTTGCTTTTCTTAAGAATTTTATTTCCCTTTTCTCGGAAATTTCAGTACCTTCAGAAACATTCGTTGTCCGTTTTCAGATTCTCTAGCGAGATGAATTGTGTATGAATGAAGGGAGCGATCTGTTATCTTTTTCACCTATTAGCATACCCGACGCATTAAATGCTGCAAAAACATTATCGCGATTTTTTGAATGTCGCAGTGATGATGCAGAGATTACAAAAGTTTATTATCGATATCCAAAACGGTATTTTTAAAGTAGCATCTGCCCATTTAAAACAAAAGAAAATTACAAATTATTTATCTCAATAATAATTGTAAGTCATAAAGAATTTTTCCTGTTTAATTTAAATTTTAAAAAATCAGACCTGTTTAAAGCACATACTACAATGAAATGATGAGCCCACTTTCTTTTTTTTGTGTGTAATATTGAATCTTACCGGCGGTACTGCTTATAACGTACTACTTTTTTAGGTCCCGTGAGAGTACGTTATAACTGGTGTCTACTGTAGTTTATGATGTTACAATACACAACTCTAAAGCCGGAAAGGTTGTCTTATATAATCATAAATAGGGACGCAATAGTTTAATTTTATTTGGATGCATTTGCAGAACAATTAATAAAACCCTTGCGGGAAGTCTAGAAAAGAGACTGAAATTCTATAAAACAACTACAGTGCCTATACCTTACTAGGGGAGAGGTATAGGTAGTTGGACAATTTTCGCTTTTTTTAAATAAGTTTTTCCTTTTTAATTAAAAATAAAAATTAAACATAGAACAATATTTTGACAACTTTTAACTTTCATAACAATTTTTTTAGAATTTATCCTTACTTTATTCTGTGAAAAAAAAAAAAATTCAAAAGGTACGCAAGTTGTTGAGTAACATAAAAAAATCAACTATATTATGATTACACATTATTATTGTAGTTAAATTCAGGTTAAGGTATTCAACATAGACTACATAAAAGCAGTCTTTAAATGACAAGACTTAAAAATAGTTATCATAATGAAACACATTTAAGAAATGCAAAATTCTTTGCGGAATAATGTTTGATGAATTAAAAATAATAAAGTACCATCAAATTAAACTCTAAACAATCGCAAAATGTTTTCAAAAGTTCATTTTATTATGGAATAAGATCCGAAGTGTACTGGAAATGATAATTGTGCAATGTTTTTGTGTACCTGCACAAGCCATAGGTTTAGTGGGACGCTGTCCCATTGTACCCCCCAAGAAGTCTCTTTTTTTTTAATCCATACTCAAAAGTTGTACAAAATTTATCAATAAAATAAAGGTCATTACATGCATACAATTAAGAAAGTTTAAGCTTTAAGTTAAAGCAAATATATTGATTATTGGATGATAATTGACTGCTCAAATCCAAAAAAGTAAAACTTGTCCAATTTTTCCAACAGGGATAGTAGAAACGATAATGGCTGGACAAAAATGCTGGTTCCTCCCTATTTTATTTTCAAAGTGGACGCAGAGCCTGATTATCACACGGGCATACGGGGCAATAGCCCGGGGCCCCGGAAAAATAAGGGGGCCCCCAAATCCCTCAACTAAATTTCCTTTGTAATATCTATAGCATAATTTTTAACAATAGATGGACTTAAGAGATTTATTTACTGTTCTTCTAATGCAATGGTCTTTAAGACTCATGGATGAATAAACAAGATGTTAGGAGTTTTTGAAAACGTAGGGTATGGCCATATATATGCTTATCACAAAATATCTATTAGTTAACATTTTTTATTTCATGAGGAAGGAAAGAAAATTGCGAACTTTTTGGTGTATCAAGAAAATTTTTTGGAGTGAGAAACTTTGCTCCCGTGCCTCGTACCAACCCCTAGCTACGCCACTGGAAAATAAATTACTTTAAAGCAAGTATAAATTGTCCCACTGCCCCCCCCCCTCTGCTCTATTGACTGGATGTACCCACCACGTAATTATTTCAACCACTGTGAACACGCGTGGCATACCTTTGTGTTTCCAGGCTTAAAACATTATATGGAACAATAGGGAATTCAGTACAATCCACATTACGGGAGAGATGCTTTTGAAATTGGGTGAATCCGAATGAAGGGAAGGTTTTGGGGGGAGGTGGGGGGGTCACGAAACATTTTCGTACAACATGTAACCCAGACTACCAAATGAATTTCAAAAGAACAACGGAAGTTTTTTTGTTTCCTTGTTGGTTTAGCTATACGGGCATTTTGATGACGGCATAGTTTGTGGCATTGCTGTTGCCATTATGATCATTTTAAATCGCATAAATAGTCCAGTGTGTATTTGTGTAAATATCCTTATTGAATGTTTAACTTTTGGCCAATGTTCCCGATTGGGAACATCGAATTAAAAAATTTATTCGAAAATGAAATTTTATCAATATTGCCTTGGAAAAAATGAGCAGATGAAGTTAAAAGATGGCTTGATTTTTTTGAAGTAGAAGTTTCATTTGTATCATTATTGGGGAAACTGGGGGAAAAATATGAAAATAGCCATTTTCACAATTTTTTTCAGAGCTATCTTGATACACCCTCCCCCTTACCAAACTTAATTCATATTTTTACTGAAATTTAAAAATAAATATTTTACAGTCTTAATAGTTAATTTATTATTTAAACTACCCATCAATATATCCAATTTACGAAACCAGTGTAAAATATAGTCAGAAATGAACCATGCTCCCAATTGGAAACACAGTGAAAATTGTTTAAAATTTTCCCTCCGTTTAAATGACTAATATCCTCCTAAGTAGCGCATTAGAACACAAAATACGCAAAAAAAAGTAATTTAAAATGTGCCTCGATTCTGTATGTAAAATGTTAAAAATCGCGTTTTCCATTACGTGAACTCAAAGATGTCCGCAGAAGGGGGGCCCGTCGCAGAAAGGCTGGAGCTAATGATTCTATTTAACTACATGGCACATTCAAATAGAGCTAAAAACGTCGACCTTCCAGACAAAAAAAAAAAAAAAAACTGTATTTCCATTAAATGGGCAGAACTAAATCTCCGGTCTTACCCACCCTCACTTCTCGCAAGCCAATCGATTCGAATTCCAAGTACAGCGCAGTTGAAAATGTTTCATCAGCGAATCTGAGCTACAACCCCTATGCGGAGGACTGCTTATTTAGTCGTTGTCGTGCAACGTGCAGCTAATTCTTTATCAGCTCTGAGAACTGTACAAGACTTCGCAGTGAATGCGGGAGATTAAGGGCCTTTTTCTGATGAGCGATCGGCAGTACTACAATCGTTTTTTTTTTTTTTTTCTTTTTTTTTTTTTTTTGAGGTTTTCAAAATTACCATAGCATTCCATAATGCTAATCTGAATTAAGAAATTGCGGAATAATTATTTAAAGTATGTGCGATTATTCAGTGCAGCCGGCAGTACTTGCTGTATCCCACGAGTCGCCACTGGTCAGACATTTGTTCATTTGAGAATGGTCATTGTCCGAAAATGTGGCTTTGAATCCCTAAATATCTGAGTTGACCTAAAAAAAAAAAATTTCAGTGGCATCACGTGAAAATATTCTAACACCAAGTTCTACGAATTGAGAAAGTATTTGACAGCCCAACCAATTCCGGTTTTATAGCGGATAATCGGAAGTCTGCAGCACTATTAACGGCATTAGTCACACCGTTGGCCGACTTCATTGCTACCATTAATTGCTTGTTTATCCTAGACAGGCGAGGTTGGAAGCGGGCTAAGTATGGCGAGCGTGGCCATTAGCATGGCGGGACCATTTATAAGAAGCACCATCCCGTATCATTTCCTTTTTTCGTCTTTCATTCAAAGATCATTTGCAAAAAAAAAAACCAAAAAAACAAAAAAAAAACATTATCGCTGAAGAGTATTCCGTATCGACTTCCTTTTGAAATATAAAAAGGAGCCATCTCGGTCTGAATGAAATAAGACTTTTGAATGTAAGTCTATATTCGAATTGAGGTAGAATCTCCTTATAAAGATGTCTTCCCTACAACGAATTTCCCTAGCAACGAAATTTCTAGCTGAGCGAATTTCGTGCAGTTATCTCTACAGTGCAGTTAACTTTTCTTGGTGATTATTCCTTGATGGTGTGTTCAATTTCAGATTTTCTTTTTTTTTAAGTGATCGGCATCGTGACCTTGACCAATGTCATACGTTTAATGAGCGCGCGGGGCGATTCATTGAGAAATAGAATAATTCTTCCAATATCTCCATTAAAAGTGAATGGCAGCAGATTCGGCGATGATTCCTCCGTGGTCAAGCCGATTGGTTTGATTTCAGGTTTATACCTTGCCACCATTGATACCTATAACCAGGCCCTACGAGAGGGGGGGGGGCAGACGGGGCGCCGCCCCTGGGCACGTGTTCAGCTAAAGTGTGCCCATGAATTTTTCAGAATGTCTTACGAATTTATCGATCCGTAATTAAATATCCGTATTATAGATCCTTAATTGTAGATCCGTAATTAAAATCTTTTTTTAAAAATAGACTATAAATTTTGAATACATAATTCTAGAATGATTTAGATGGGAGAAATGCTAATTCTACCATTTAAATATTAGCATTTTTTCAGCCTTCGAACATGAATTAAAATTACTATTATATATCAGAAAAACTTTCCTCCCACTCTCTTTCCTTTTAGCATTTTATATGAAAATCATTAAAAAGAGCAGGTTTACAAAAAAAATTCCTTACTTCCCTCCTGTTTTTTTTTTTTGCTTTACGAAAACTTTTGTGCTTTACGAAAGGGTCCGGGAAGATTTTCGCCCCGCCTTATAAAATTTCTCTCGGAGGCGCTGCCTATAACCATGCCAAATTTGAACTAAATCGTAACTAAATGCCTGAGTGTAGTGTAAGAGCTTCGCTCACTACGCTCAGCTCAATTAAAAATACTCTCCATATAACGAAGTGCTCTCCTTCCTATAACGAATTTTTTTTGACATCTTTGAGATTTTTTTTTTTTCATTTTTCAAGAAAGTTTCTAATTTTTGAGCATTCGATTCGCATCGAACACCTGCTGAAACCACCTCTGGCACTGGTCATTTCAGAGAATACAAGCCAAAACCACATCGTACCGAAATGCTACAATCATTCAAAACAATCAAAAAAAGTTTACAAATGGAAGGAAACGTGGCGGACTCTATTTTCAGCGCACTTTTAAAATGTGTGAAAATTTTTATGAAAATTTAACTTCACGGAATGCAAAACAATGTTAAAAAAAAAAAAAACAAAAAAAAAAAAACGAATTTTTCAAGTCGAATATACGTAGGTAGCACTGCATATTTTGTTCTCTAATTCGGTAACTGATTTTACTTTTGTGAACATATAATTTATTCATTGTAAAGTATGTAAGTTTAACAAATTTATAATATCTACTAATTTATTTTTAATTGAAAGTCATAATGAAATACTTTATAAACATTGAATTAACTAAAAAGTTTCTAATATTTACTGAAAATCTGCAAAAATCTTTAATCTCGGTAAAACGAAATTTTCTCTATAGCGAATGTTTTAACTGGAACCAAGCGAGTTCGTTATAGGGGAATCGCAGAGCATTTGTAGGGGGGCGAAAATAAAACAAGCAAAGAGCGAGTGATTATCTAAATCTATACTTATATAATACGCTAAGGTATACGGTACCAAAATCGACGATATTTACACGCTGCGAATGGCAACAACAAGATGCAGTGCAATAACAATAACGCATGTGCAAAAATTCGAAGGAACAGTTCGATGACGTCCAATGGAGCAAGCAGAAGTCACGCAGTCGCTAGATTACAAAATAACATTAATGGATACACAAAAAATGCAAGATCTTTCGGACTTTTTCAGAGCTTTGAAATATCGAATTGACAAAACTGGGGCGCATTCATCACCCATCTGCAAAATGACACCATGAATTCAGCAAAAGCATATTTCAGCCATTGGCTGTTTCAACATCGACTTTTATGATGACGCCCAAAATGTGTATGGCAACCCTAACCAGAATAAATTTAACGACAAATACTGTTAAAGCAAAGAAACATGATTTTCGCTGAAATTAGTCCAGAAATTGAGTGAACACTGTATTGAACATGAAGCTTTCGGGTAATATCTTCATTGAAACTATACTGACGTACTACAACGTATCCTTTAGTGAGTTGTAAGACTCCTGTTGAAATCTGATGAATATAAACACTTTTAATTTCACGAAATCTTTATTAACCCTTTAACGCGCAGTGATCCCGCTCTGGGAACACCAAACTCTGACGCTTTGACGGTTGCCAGTCACGAAGAATAGATTTGATTTCTATGAAAATAGTTGCGAGTGACATAGCTCCACGAGAATCCTTTACTTTTTAGCACGTCATTTCCCGTAAAAAGATTATTTTTAACAGTACTGACATCTGCTGAAAAATGGAAGAATGCGAGAACAGCCGGATAGATTGCTCAATGCTGAAAAAAGGGAAGCCGTTGCCATCGCTCGACTTAACTACCAGCAACTTAACTACCAGGCTGTGCGGGTACAGCCAGCTGTCGTCAAAAAAGGGTCTCTAGATCTGTGGCACGCGATGAACGTTTCGATCGTCCGCCCTCTTGCTGGTAGTTAAGTCGAGCGATGGCAACGGCTTCCCTTTTTTCAGCATTGGGAAAGGGTTGCGCCTCAAAGGGTTAATACGATGCATTGTGCTTCAGTGCCTATTATCCTAATAAATGAACCAATAGTAACTTATTATTTTTGCTAATACTATCTATCTTCGTTTCTGCTCCCCCCCCTCAAATGCTTCATTTATATCCTCCCCAGTTTAATATCGTGGAAAATATAAACTTTGTCTTTTCTGGGAGCTGTTTATAGAATGGCACACATCCTGAATAAGACGCAAAAATTGTGACAGAGTTTATGAATTTTACGCAATTTTCAATATCACGTGTTAGGCTATGCCGTAAAATAAATCACAGTTAGTTTTCTAACGGAGTTTTACACAGATACTTTTATGGAGGGACGTAACTCTACGTTACGGATGTTTCTCTTGAAAAGTGACAGTCGTCACAGGACTTTTGAACAGCTTTAAAAACCAACCAATCATACTGAATACACGAAAAAATTAAATCACGCTACTTCACTCACTGCGATATAACTATATATGTCAACCTATCTATCAAAAGAAACTTTCAGAAAAAAATCATAAGCACAAAATCAGCTTCAACAAGAAATATGAAAAATAAATAAATAAATACTTAGGTCAATAAAGAAAAATTTTATTTTAGTTACTTTTTATAAAATTTAATTAATTAATGCAGTTCCGTTTGTGAAGCAAAGGTCGATACCGTTATTCCACTTTGTTTAGTTTATTGTTTTCATTCATTTTTAATCCCACGTAACAGGATCTAAAATGAATTCATTAAAATAATTAATTAATTAATATTTGAAAAAACTGTACTAACATCCAGTGCCATCCACTACAAGTTTTGAAAATTTGAACAAGATATATAAATATATATAGGGAGAATGGGAACTAATAGTAAGAATTGAAAAAAATATTAGTCGAGAAATATTACGCAATTTCGCATGTTTAGCATCCCCCCCCCCCTTCTACGTGTTTCGTAACTGTGGTGGTTCATTTTTTGTAATAGCTCATAGTGCTACTCGTAAAGAGACATTCTAGATTTTTTTCGAGACTGTAGCGCATATGAACTCTTTAAAACACTGTTCCGAAATTGCATTTCTTTCCGCCAAGTCAAATATCGGTTTTTACCAACTTGCTTATTTTTTTTTTAATCAACTATAGTACAACTTTTTACTTTTCCCAATTGGATTTGCGTAATTTTGCCATGTATCTCAGAAACAGAAGGAAATTATCGTTTTGATTACAATTTTTTCACCAATTTTGCCAAATAGGTATTTAACTTCGCCAAGTTTAATAGAATTTTGGGAGCGTTAGGGGGGCAGACTCCCCCCCTCCTTAGCAAGTGCTCTGGGTACCTTAATTGGAACAACCATGTCTAACTATTCCCCCACTTACCCCCATGAAATTCTGGTCCCACCAGTGGCCGAGCGCATAACGCTCTAAACTGGGAGACGGAAGGTGCCTGGTTCATAACCGGGTCGCGTCCACCGACCTAGCCGTTCGAAGTTTTCCATGGTTTCCTCCGAAACTTCGCGTAAATACGAATTAGGACTCCTTAGAAAGACCCCCCCCCATGAAGGTCCCCTCCACCCGTCGGCCTGGAGCCCAAGTGTAGCTAATCGGCCGTAACACATGAAATACCAGCATAGACATCTACCGGTTTTTAAGAGTCATTCTATTACGTAGATAACAACGATATAAGTCAGGTCATTGCGTGTAGATAGATATCTTTACCCATTTCTGTCAAAATTTTTACTTTTCCCATTACTGTCCAAATTTTTACTTTTCCCATCACTGTCAAAATTTTTACTTTTCCCATTAGTGTCGAAATTGATTTAAGTTTAAACCGTAAGTATAAACAAAGAATAGTGAGCAAACAGCAGAACTATTGCTGCTAGGACTTTTTTACGGGGGAGGGGCCGGGGGGGGGAGATGTCGATAAATTGCCCAGTATCAGTTTTTACCAACTTATTTATATTTTTATCAACTGTATTACCAACTTTTTGCTTTTGCCAACTGGGTTTGCGTAATTTTGCTAAATGTGCCAGAAATAGAAAGTAAATTATCGTTTTCGTTAATTTTTTTTTTTTCACCAGTTGTGCCAACTAGGTATCTAATTTTGCCAAGTTTAATAGAATTTTGCTAGTGTTAGGGAGGCAGACTCCTCCCCCCCCCCTTTAGTAAGGGCCCTGGCAAAAATTAATGTGCGTTGAAATAAAAGGTAAATTTTAAACGTTTGTATACTAAAATTTCAAAATAAATGTGACAAAATATAGTTAAGGCTCTGTGTACAATAATGGAACTGAAAAAAAAAAAAATGTAATTTTCTAGTGAAATATTTAGTTATTATTTTACCCCAACTACTCATTACTACATCATCGCATTTATTTACTTCAGACACAGAAAAAAAACAAAAAAAAAAAAAAACAGGACTTGTAGCGTTCAAAGAACAGTCTCAAAAACTAAATTACTTTCGGGTACACTTAATACCGTGAAACTTCTATGAGCGACCACCTCTATTAAACGACCCCCTCCTTCACCAAACCATTTTTTAAGGCACCGATTTTTCACCCTATCTACTTAATGTTAAAAGATCCTCTAGAAAAGACCACACAACCCTCTATAAGCGACCAGATACGGTACCTTGTCCGAAAATTTTCTAGCATTTTTCCGCAGTAAAGTAAACAAAAACCACATTTCCAAACCCGTCACTCTACTGTGAATCGACAGTAGGTGCAAGTATACGTACACATAACGTACAAATCTTGTAAATTAGAGATGAGACATGACTAAAAAAACGAGAGATTTTACGTTGGAGCAGCGCATGGATGTAATCGAGTTACACGAAACAGGAAATTCGGAGAGGAAGTAAGCGGTTACTTTTGTCTGCGAAAAAAACCCAAAGTGTAAATTTAATTATACAATACAAACTGCACTGATTTAATAATACAAAAAACAGAATTTTACTAGAAAATTACTTTTTTTCCCCCATTATTCTACACTGAGCCGTAGCTATACTTTTTTGACATTTATTTTGAAATTTTAGATTACAAATCAAAATTAGATACCTAGTTGGCAAACTTGTTTAAAAAAGCAATACAAATAAAGCAAACAGATTTTATCGTGGCAAATTAAGAATGCATGAAGATTATCCGCGTAAATGCTCTTTTGTCCGATATAAATAATAAAGTGGAGAGAAAAAAGAATGAAATTTTAAATTTCTAAATACTTTATTAAATTTAAAATTTTTAAATTATGTTTGTATAGTTACTTGTGTATTAGTATGTAATATCTTAAATAACAAATCAAACAATATTTTTTACATGTTTTTCCTTGGCTATTAAATGTTTATACTTCTTGTAGCGACCACCTCTCTGAACGACCGAATTTTCGCGGAAATTTCACTGTATTTTTATGCACCAGTGGCGGATTAATGCAAGTTTGTCGGGGGGGGGAGGCGTTTAGTTTGTCGGTGGGGACGGTTAATTAGAAAATTGACGTATACATCCATATTATGGAAATAAAACAGGATCTTTTACATTAATTTCTGTATTCTCGGGAGGGGGGCGGTCGTCCCCTCCGCCCCCCTTTAATTTGCCCTTGTTATGCACCCGTTTTTATCCCTCCTCCCCCCTCCGGGGTAAAAGAGAACAGAAATCACAAAACTTCCGCCTTACCTTGTCGACACCATGTCTTGCCTTCTTGGCTGTTATCCCAAAAATAAACGCCGTATTTCCTATCTTTCCTGTTTTTTTCTTTCACGTAAAAACCGTGGGGGCGAACTTTACGGTATACACGCGTGACAAGCGACGTAAAACTCTGCGCGGCGAAGAGAGAGATGACGGCTATATGACGGCATGCAGCGGGCTCCTTTACTTAAACTAAAGAAGCTGAAGAGGAGAGATGCTGATCCAGTAGACGGTCGGTAGGGGAAAAAAATATTTCGTGGGGATTTTTTTAGGGGAAGGGAATTCTGTGTTAGTTCATATGAATGGTCGTCCGTATTTTTTTCTTATTTTCTTTTTTAATCGTCTCATTCATGGAGAAATCACGTGTTATTATCGTGAGATGACAACATCCGTAAATGTTGTCTTTTTTTATATATACAGGGCGTCCCAAAAAGAAGGTAACACGCTTTAACCCTTTAACGCGCAGTGTTCCCGCTCCGGGAACGCCAAACTCTGACGTTTTGACTGTTGCCAGTCACGAAGAATAGATTTGATTTCTATAAAAAATAGTTGCGGGTGACAGAGCTCCACGAGAATCCTTTACTTTTTAAGCACGTCGTTTCCCGTAGAAAAATTGTCACGATTATTTTTAACTGCACTGACATCTGCTGAAAAATAGAAGAATGCGATAACAGCTGGATAGATTGCCCAATGCTGAAAAAAAGGGCAGCTGTTGACCATCGCTCGACTTAACTACCAGCAAGATGGCGGACGATCGAAACGTTCATCGTGTGCCACAGATCTAGAGACCCTTTTTGGACGCAGCTGGATGTGCCGCACAGCCAGCACACTTAGTAAAATATTAGGTTACTATGTTTAAAACTATTTTTCCCCAAATAATAATCCCTAACATTATCACCTATGTTTATTTCAGACACAGAAAAGAAATTGAGATTTGCACGGTTAATTCTTTATTCATTTGAGATAACTGGGCAATGTAAATTGAATTTTTTTTTTTTTAAATGAGGTAGAAAAAGAAAAATTTCCTCTCGTTAATGTTTAAATCCGTATACAACCCTAGTACAAAAAAATTCCTAATAAGTAACATGTGCCCCATACACTAAAACATCGTGATATACAAAATTTGAGAACTATACCATAAAAAGTGTCAGGGATTGAAGATAAATATAGGCGATTTTAAACCACTTTTCAATGTCGTTTCATTTTTTTTTTTTAATCCCTTTTCATTCAATGAAAAAATCACGTGTTTAAACAATCCGACAGTACTGTGTTTGTGACATTGATTACCGTGAGATGACAACATCCGTAAATGTTGTCATCTCACGATATGTCGTTATCACAGGTCATTGAATGCCCGCAGCAGGGGCGTTCAACGACCCATGCCGGGAAGCAATGATGGACACAGAAGGAGAAAATCGCTGCTGTCGCGTCCTTGCAACGACGTGAGAGAACAGGTTAAAAGTCAATAAAACACTGAAATATTTATTTTGAATCACTGTCCTGGGAACCTAAATCTATGATTTCATCGAATACTGAAGGAGAACATGAAAATCACTTAAAATTAGTTTTTGGCAGATTGCATAAATATGGATTAAGGCTTAATATGGCTTTGCAGTGGGCGAGTTGGAATTTTTAAGGTTTTCTTATTACAAGTGAGGGATTATGACAAGTTGAGAATATGTGTGACAGCTAAAGAACAAACCCAGGATGAGGAATTAATAGAATTTTGAGAGTGTTAGGGTGAGAGACTTCCCCTTACAGTCCAGTCATCTTAGTAGTTTCACCTCGGAATTTGAGATACCCAGCTATAAACTTGTATACACTTTTATTTTGGCATCCTAAAACTTGTCTGAAAACCTGCATATGGTAGGGTGTCCGCGTCTGTCAAAATTTAATGTCAAAGGTCAAAAAATCGATTTTTCTTTCTACTTTTTTCGCAAATATCTCGTTTCCTATGGGGTTTACGCAATCTGTATGTATTAACAATATTATAGAGGATAAAATTCTCTACAACTTTTGTACCAAAAGTTTTTTATACGTTGAGTCGTTTTCGAGATAGAGGGTAGTGAGAGAGCAGTATTGAACTATGTAGAGTACCATTTAAGGTCAACAGGTAGTCCCGATCAAAAACACGCTTCATAAATAATTTTAATTTTTTTTGTAAATATTACATTATAATTAATAACTTTAATCATTACGTATTTATTTTTAATTAAGTATCAATTTATTTAACCCTTTCCGGCGCAAGAACTTTTATTGTATTTTCTCGTTTATGCAGATGCCTGGAGTAATAGTTAATTTTCTGATGTCAATTTAATGAAGCATGGATAATTTTTGTGTAAAATATCTATAACATTTTTATAAATATGCATGTCACTTTACCTCCTAATATCGTTTTGTGCAAATTTCATTATTATCTGGTAAATAGACATAGGAAAATTGACTAATGCTTCTGAAATTTGCCATGTACACCATAAGTAGGTGGCTAGAACGTCTAGCCAGCACCCGCGAAAGGGTTAATCACACTTACCTGCTCGTGTACTTATAAAATTACTAAGGGAAATACTTAAATTATCCTTTAATTTTAATCAAAGTTATACTAATTACTTAAATAAATAAAAAAAGAAAAGAAATAAATTTTTTCAATAAAAAATTATCATTCCATACATTTATGACTGTCAAAATTTAAAAAAAAAATTGAATAATAATTGTAAGAACTGCAAGTTCTAATTTTAATTTTCTTCTTCTTCATCATCATCGTCTTCCGGTTGCTTCACAATTTCAGCTTCCTCTTCAGTATCATCTTCAAAGACATTTGTCTCCAGGTCTTTCATTATTTCAGGGCCAAAGGTTTTAGATCGTTATTGGCATCACTCTGATATGGCAAAGCATTGAGACAAGCTTGCCCATTACACTGTCCACAAGCTATAAAGAGCACTGCAAACCCGATTTCCTGCATCCACATTGCGAACCACAACCATTCTTGCAGTTGCAGAATATTGTGTTTAGCAATTCCTTTGGAGCAGGTGGTAAAATTGTCGTGATAGGTTCCAGGAATTCTTTACACATTGTCCAACCCCATTTCTGGGGTTCCAAATCATGCCCTAACCAAGTTCGATCTTGATAATAAACACGATTAAAATGTTGATGAGCTGCTGCACTTGTTAGTGGAATATTTGATAACTGCACAGGTTTATTTAGTTTTGTTGACTTGACATACTGGGCGTAACGAAGAGGATCGATACTGTCCACAGATTTTGGAGTATTATAAACTGCCAACAAGGTTTTCATTCCATTCTCAAATAATCTTTGTACCGGACAGTTTCCTTCTTTTCTTTTAAATGCTGCAGCAAGTTGATCCAAATTCGGCAGTTTCTCAAATGTTCTTTAAAAAGTTTTTTTCCCTTTTTTAAAGAGCTCAGAAGTTGTGCGACATCCACTTAATGCGTGCAGAAACAAAATATGTCTTTTAGAATTAGGATATTTATCGAAGCTTTTGGAGGAGTATATTTCAGTTTTAACATTCCCGTTGCCAACTTTTTTAAAGAAAATTTCTTGTTGGTAAGATAGAGTACGCCCAATTAAAATGATAAGTAAATCTATATCTTCTCCTATCATAACTGTTGTTTTTTCGTGTTTCGATTCTTCAATAGTTGTTTCAATGATAAGAACATCCGCATCATCTCCTGTTTTGTAGAGAGTAGTTTTGTGTTGGCCTGTTTTGTAGAGATATTAACATCTTGTAATTTCTCAATAAGCATTTTAATTAGATTCTCTTTATTACTTCGATTTGATAAGAATTTTTCTTGGCTAATTGGTACAATCATTGTATCGTCGAAAAAAACGTCGTATGTTTTTGAAAGTGCAGCAGTCCTTCTCAGCTGCTCCATTGCTTTTATGTTTTTACTGTAATCTGAAAATCCATCGAATACAACAACAATTTTAGAACCATAATGCGTTTGTAAATATTTTACATATTTATCTAAAATAATAGAAAAAGTACCTTCTCTACTCCATACAACTCGATGCAGAAGAAATCCACCATCTATAATGAACGTTACGTTATTTTCTCGGAGATCAAAATCGATAGGTGTCATATTGTCATACAATGACGATTTTGTAGTTTTTCTCGTGCCATCATTATCAAACAGTGCTGTTGGATACGGGCTCAATTCATATTGAAGATATTCTTCAAGATTACTTTCAAATTGCTTGCTCACAGTAATTCTTCGGAAGAGTAATAATGGATCTACTGAAACTTTACAATAATTAATTTTTACAGATTTATTAACAATTGAAAGCGGTAATACCTTATCAGAGAGTTTCACTTCTATTTCAGTAAATTTTAAACCAGTGATCCAGAGTCATAGATTTTAACGTTATGAAAGAATTTAAAAGCTTACGGTTTTTAAAGAAGATGTATGAAATTATTTTCTATTTAAAATTTAATTAGTGTAAATTAGAATATAATTAAAATGTAGTTAAAAGTATTTCCCTTAATAATTTTTAATTATATGAATAGGTTATAAGTGTTATTGAATAGATAGATTACTAATTAATGAAAAAAGTTATTAATTATAATGTAATATTTACAAAAAAATTAAAATTATTTATAAGTATATATTTATCAATAATTTATAAACTTTATGAAGCGTGTTCTTGATCGGGACTACCTGTTGACCTTAAATGGTACTCTACATAGTTCAATACTGCTCTCTCACTACCCTCTATCTCGAAAACGACTCAACGTATAAAAAAACTTTTGGTACAAAAGTTGTAGAGAATTTTATCCTCTACTACATTGTTAATACATACAGATAGCGTAAACCCCATAGGAAACGAGGTATTTGCGAAAAATGTGGAAAAATAGATTTTTGTGACCTTTGACCTTAAATTTTGACAGACGCGGACACCCTACCATATGCAGGTTTTGAGACAAGTTTTAGGATGTCAAAATAAAAGTTCATACAAGTTTATAGCTGGGTATCTCGAATTCCGAGATTCTTGCCCTATTTTGACTAAGATGACTGGACTACTACCCACTCCCGTTAGCAAGGGCACTGACTGCGTCTCATCTTGCATTTAACTTGCGTTGGTTTACCGAAAAATGAGATCGTGGGGACCTCAAACGCACCCAAGCACTAGAGATGAGTTCGGGCTCAGTTTGGAGCACGAGCCCCGCGACTTTTCATGGCCGAGCCCGAGCAATATTATTTAAGTCGGAGCCCGAGCCCGCTCGAGCCCGAATTTCAGCTGAAGATTAAAAAAAAAAGTAACAAAAAAACATAAAAAAAAACACAAAAAAAATTTATTCATTGATTCAATCATATTTGTATTCATGTGATGCACGTAACACACAATGTACTATACGCTGCCCTCTCTGGCTCCAAGCTCTATAATAAATCGATATGCAATGAAGTATGAAATGAAAAATTCAGATGTGTCTAAATGCACTATCTCATCGAAATGTTTGTTTCTTTTCCTCCTTTGGTTTTTTGCTTTGCTTCTATTTAACTTGTAACATGTAGGAGATACTAACATGGATACTTACCTTACATAGGTGTAAACGCTGTCTAAATACCAAGAGCTTCGCGCACCTTCTAGGCGCCCGTGCCGCTATTTTTATTAGTTTATTTATTTATTTATCTTTTATAAGTACTTTTGTTTTCCTCACGAATCACTTTTTAAAATCTGTTTCAAGCAGTATGTTCAATAAAGGAGAAATTTTTCATGAGCCCGAGCCCGAACACAATTGTGAATTCTAGAGCCCGAGCCCGGTTCGGGCCCGGGCTTTCGGGCTCGGGCTGAGCCCGTCTCATCTCTACCAACCACCCTTACGGCAGAGTTAATAGCTTAAAAAAGAAGGAAGCTCCGCCAAAGAGCCACGCGCTATTTGTCTTTCGCTTTCCCCTTGTTATTTTTTGATGGACGGCCAGAAGCATGGCAAATTTCGTGTGCCTCGTCATCGCCTAATTATTAAATGATCTCTCTTCTCTTTTTGCTTGTGTGCGCGACGAAACGCTTTCTTTTCCCTTCCGGGTGCTTTTGTTGCTGTCTCCCCGATCTGTCAGAAAGCAGAAAGCGCCGATGTTTTTGTGCTCGACCTTCATGTCCTGCGGGGAGAGTTGAAACTAAAGATGCTGCCACCTTTTGCATCCGATAGTCTGGAAGGAGATTACTACTAAATACAGAAAATTCATTTATACTAACATAAAAAAAGGATTTCACGCCATTTACAAACGTTTAAAAAAACCTTTACTTCTTGAAAAATTTTCTTCTTTTGATTTCAATCAAGATTTAGTATTCATTGTGACGCCACGTAACACACAATGTTACTATAAGCTGCCCTCGTCAGGCTTTGGTTAATTAAAATCAGATTATACAATGTAATGTATGAAATGAAAAAAAAAGTTCAGATGGGTCTAAAATGCACTATGTCATCGAAATGTTTTTTTCTTCCTCCTTTGGATTTTTCACTTTGATTCTATTTTTAACTTATAACATGGTAGAAAGATACTAACATGGATACTTATTACGATAGGTGTAGCAATTCTATGGACCCATAGAGCTCGAGCGCCTCCAATAATTGACACTTATATATAGTAAGTCATATCTGCCAACTACTACGGAATAAAATTAACCACTTTTTGTAAACAGTATAAATTTTTAATAATTTTTTCAATGTACCTGATCTCTCGGAACATAAAACGCTGATATGTTTTTGTGGCCCACCTTTATGTCCTGAGGAACGTTGAAACTAAAGATGGTGTCACCTTTTGAATCAAATAATTTGGGGGGAGGTTACTATGTACGCAATTAGAAGAACATATCGTAATATACAGGGTGTCCCAATACCACTTCCTCGTGAGTTCTTGTCTCCTGATCTCTCGGAACATAAAACGCTGATATGTTTTTGTGCCCCACCTTTATGTCCTGAGGAACGTTGAAACTAAAGATGGTGTCACCTTTTGAATCAAATAATTTGGAGGGAGGTTACTATGTACGCAATTAGAAGAACATATCGTAATATACAGGGTGTCCCAAGAACTCTTCCCCGTGCGTGCTTTTGTTGTCTCCCGATCTGTCGGAACAGAAAACGCTGATATTTTTGTGACCGACCTTATGTCCCCAGGAGTGTTGAAAACAAAGATCGTGTCACCTTTTGGATCAAATAATTTGGGAGGAGATATCATGGAGAACAATTAGAAGAACATATCCTAATATACAGGGTGTCCCAATACCACTTCCTCGTGAGTTCTTGTCTCCTGATCTCTCGGAACATAAAACGCTGATATGTTTTTGTGCCCCACCTTTATGTCCTGGGAAACGTTGGAACTAAAGATGGTGTCACCTTTTGTATCAGATAATTTGGAGGAGGTTACTATGTACGCAATTAGAAGAACATATCGTAATATACAGGTGTCCCAAGAACTCTTCCCCGTGCGTGCTTTTGTTGTCTCCGATCTGTCGAACAGAAAACGCTGATATTTTGTGACCGACCTATGTCCCCAGGAGTGTGAAAACAAAGATCGTGTCACCTTTTGGATCAAATAATTTGGGAGGAGATATCATGGAGAACAATTAGAAGAACATATCCTAATATACAGGGTGTCCCAATACCACTTCCTCGTGAGTTCTTGTCTCCTGATCTCTCGGAACATAAAACGCTGATATGTTTTTGTGCCCCACCTTTATGTCCTGAGGAACGTTGAAACTAAAGATGGTGTCACCTTTTGAATCAAATAATTTGGGGGGAGGTTACTATGTACGCAATTAGAAGAACATATCGTAATATACAGGGTGTCCCAAGAACTCTTCCCCGTGCGTGCTTTTGTTGTCTCCCGATCTGTCGGAACAGAAAACGCTGATATTTTTGTGACCGACCTTATGTCCCCAGGAGTGTTGAAAACAAAGATTGTGTCACCTTTTGGATCAAATAATTTGGGAGGAGATATCATGGAGAACAATTAGAAGAACATATCCTAATATACAGGGTGTCCCAATACCACTTCCTCGTGAGTTCTTGTCTCCTGATCTCTCGGAACATAAAACGCTGATATGTTTTTGTGCCCCACCTTTATGTCCTGAGGAACGTTGAAACTAAAGATGGTGTCACCTTTTGAATCAAATAATTTGGGGGAGGTTACTATGTACGCAATTAGAAGAACATATCGTAATATACAGGTGTCCCAAGAACTTTCCCGTGACGTGCTCGTTGTCTCCCGATCTTGGAACAGAAACGTGATATTTTTGGACCACCTTATGTCTGAGGAGAGTTGAAACAAAGATCGTGTCACCTTTTGAACAAATTTTTGGGTAAGCTTTCAGCCACTGAAGTCATTAGTACAATCCTTGTCTCCTAGTCTGTGGCAGGAACGTCAATAAGCATGGCGGTGAATTGTTACACTTGAAACACGAGTCAAAAAAAAATTTCGGCAGATCGCACTTGCAAAAATTTTTTTTGCACTTTAAATTCTAGAAAGAAAACTAAAATAAACAATATTTCAGGAGTCGAAATAATTTCAGGAGTACAGAAACAATTAGAAGAACATATCCTAATATACAGGGTGTCCCAATACCACTTCCTCGTGAGTTCTTGTCTCCTGATCTCTCGGAACATAAAACGCTGATATGTTTTTGTGCCCCACCTTTATGTCCTGAGGAACGTTGAAACTAAAGATGGTGTCACCTTTTGAATCAAATAATTTGGAGGGAGGTTACTATGTACGCAATTAGAAGAACATATCGTAATATACAGGGTGTCCCAAGAACTCTTCCCCGTGCGTGCTTTTGTTGTCTCCCGATCTGTCGGAACAGAAAACGCTGATATTTTTGTGACCGACCTTATGTCCCCAGGAGTGTTGAAAACAAAGATCGTGTCACCTTTTGGATCAAATAATTTGGGAGGAGATATCATGGAGAACAATTAGAAGAACATATCCTAATATACAGGGTGTCCCAAACACGCTTCTTCTCGAATGTACTTTGTTGGCCCCAACCTTTTTTCTTTTTCCAGTGGACGGGCACTAGCGGATCAAGCCTTCTGCCATGCCACTACTAAGGTCCGAACTACTGGCCATTTAATTATAAGGGCACTTAGTGGCCCACCAGCGTTACCCCCCTATGAAGGGATGTACAGTTTAATACCCAAACTCAAACGGGGAATTTCCACGATTTGGGTGACCCAAGGTGCGATAGAATGGCTCCGTGCACGGGCATAATTTCCAGAAATTTGGTTGCCGCAAAACCAAATTTGATCGGTCGGTCAATTTGGCATATATTAAAAGCACGGAACAATTTTATTTGTTGTTTTTCTCGAAACAAAGTTTTGGTGGAGTTATCCCCTTTTACTCCTCACTGGTCCAATCAGGGCTTTGGTTTTGTGCTTCTAGGCAAAGCTACACGAGGGCTATCTGCATAATAAGGGTATACCTTGGCCGGAGGACTTTTTAAGGGGTTCTGACGCGTACTCACATTACATCTGGAGAAAACCGACCAAAACTCCAGAACGTTAGATAGACAGCCAAGCGGCAGGCTCGATTGTCTAAACGCGAACATAACATTACAGTTTAATCTACCACCAGTGGCGTATCTATACTCGGGGCAAACCTAACCTGATAATGGAGGTAAAGCTATGGACCGTGTGATTCCGCCGCTTTCAAATAGTTCTTTCCGTTTGCCCAGCTTATTACAAAACTAAGACATTTTTCATCTATTAAGTGCTAAAATAAAGTGTATGTTATAAAATAATTGCATATTTGTGTTACTTGAATGCAATAATTAAAAGGATTAAGAAATTAAGTCAGAAATCAGATGTAACGCCTTCCCAGACGCTTGACCAATGATAGACCTCTTTTGTGCTGGCAGGAATTGAGTACTGCGGATTTGCCTTGTGATTGGGTTGCTTTGTGATGTTGACAGCCAGATAATTGGAAGGAGAAACGAGTGTCGGAGTGATACATGCGGAGAGTAGTGAAATGGCTCCTCTAGCCTTCTCCTCCGCTATCAGGTTAGGTTTGCCCCGAGTATAGGGTACGGCAGATAGGGCAAAACTTGAAAGGGGATAACAGCCGCTAAAAAAAAGCTTTAAAAATGCATCCCGGTTAACAGAAAGAATAGTTTAAAAGAGTTTCGGATAACAGACGCTAAAAAAAGCCTTAAAAAAGTATTTCAGTTAACGGGAAGTGCCTTTAAAAAACATTTCGGATAATACTCGCTAAAAAAGGATTAAAAAAAACGCATATTGGTTAACAGTCGTTGAGCAAATTTCGGATAACAGCCGCTAAAAAAAAAGTTTAAAAAATGCACCCCGGTTAACAGAAAATGTCGGTTAAAAAAGTTTCGGATAATAGACGCTAAAAAAATCTTTAAAAAAAATGTATTTCGGTTAACAGAAAATATGGCTCAAAATTTCGAATAATAGAAGCTAAAAAAACTATTAAGAAACCGACATAGGTTAAAAGAACGTTCCGGTTAAACGAGGAACGGATAACGTAAGCTCTACTGTATTCCAAGCTGCTCTTGCATCCAAAGAAGCGAAGGGAATTGTTGCGAGTGCGTATTTTTATCGGTACAGCTACACGCAAGACACCGGCTCATAAAGAAAAAGAAAATCGACGCCCGCCCCCTCTATTTGCATAACCAGTGTTTGTGTTTTCCAAAAGCGCTCGCTTTTTTTCGACTCTGTACAACGTCACGTACGTAACAACTACTACTTCCACTCCAAAAAAAAAATGCGCTTCTAATTGAGTGGAACTTGCGAGATGGGCGAATCAAAAGAGGGGGGGGTTGCTGCTTTTTGTTTGTCTTCCTCCCCCCCCCCCCCCTCCCATAGACTGCGAAGCGAACACAGAGAGAGAATAGGGCTCCAAGGTCTCATCCCGTATTATTCAATCGACGCGCAAGCCTCCCTATTGTAGTCTCATTGGACGGACGTAAAAGATCAGGCCACCTTTTTAACCGAGACAAAACGGACCCGCACTCTTTCTTTTGCGTCTTTATTACTAGTATTTATTTATTGTTAGAAATCTCCCAACGGAACCTCTGCTTTTTTTTTTTTCCCCCATGTCCCTTCGAGTGTCTTCTAACCGGACACGGATATCATTTAAAACCCTTTGAAGCGCAACCCTTTCCCAATGCTGAAAAAAGGGGCAGCCGTTGCCATCGCTCGACTTAAGGGGGCGGACGATCGAAACGTTCATCGCGTGCCACAGACCTAGAGACCCTTTTTTGACGACAGCTGGCTGTGCGGACACCTCTAAAATTTGAACACTTTTTGAGAGAACCTTTTGAGAGAACACTTTTTGAAATGTGTTCATTTTACGGAGGTTTCGTTGTATTTACGAACTTAAAAAATAAATAAAGATAACAAAACATTATTTCCATGGAAACATCATTAGAATTTGACGAGTATGGTGGAAAAAAAAGGCGACTTTTCCCCCCCTTCATTTAAAGCACATATGGGCGACCACCGGCCCGTGGAACATATCAAGACCCTGTACAAAGCCCATATAAACCATTCAAAACCCTACTAATATTATAAATGTCAATGTTTGTATGTATGCTTTTTACTCTTTCACGCTGAAACGGTTTCGACGGATTTGGAATAAAGACAGTTAAAGCCCTGGATTAACACATAGGTACTTTTTATCGCACACACAAAAAAAAAAACACTTCCGATAATAAAAAAAAAAAAAAAAACTATATTTTATTTAACCCTCTCGTCACCCTGAACCTCATAGGAGGCTCCTACTTCAAATAGCAATATTTAGAGAGAAAACAATTAAATTTAGTATTTTTTTTTTCTTTTCAGTGATATCAACATCATTCATTCATGTAGAAAGTATAGGAGGCTCTTAACTAGATGCATAAATCGTGCCTAGATTGCAGTACTAGTCAATTTAGAACATTTTTACAGTTTTCGCTTCATTGTTTCAGGAGAAAAATTAAGAAAATATTTACGCTGCTTTTTTACCGTTTTTTTTTTTCTTTTTAAGGTATTCTTTCCTTCTTTCTAAGTACAGTTTTTTTCTTATTCCTCAACCTTTACCTAATATGTGCATCCTTTTAAATTAATTTTAGCATAACAAAATGCTTCGAAAATGCAGAAATTAATATTAGAAAAATCTAATATTAATTGAAATTAGAAAAAAAAATATTTTTGCATGATTTATAATAGTATTTCAGCTGCATTAAATGCTAGACAGATTTTTTTTCTCTGATTTTTCATAATTCGGTGACGAGAGGGTTAAAAAAAAGAATACAATCGAGTTTTTATTTTACAGGTCAGTCGAAAGATGGCGCAAATTTATAGAATACACAGTTTTTAATAAATAAATTCTTTATATCGTCTGCTATGTCTGGATAAAGAATACCCCTGAATAAGTTTTTCCTTCTGGCATGGATTTATGAGCGGACTTCGGCCAAGCACACAAATCCAAAATACATGTTACACAAACAAACAAATTAAAAATAAGTTTTTGAAACTTTCATTCAGTTCGAATTGTGCATTTTTCTGCTCATCTTTTACATTCAGAAAAAGGATGTTAGAAATATCAATTTTAATTTTGTTTAATCACGCTCATGAATAATGATACACTTTCCAACTTAATGGAATAAGAAAATCGGGAAGGCGCATGGATTATGATACGCTTTTAATATATAGCACTTTAGTGCGTATTTAAAATCTGAAAGTGTTTCAGACTTTCTTACTTTTTTTTTTCCCTTTCCGTCTTTCGATAACGGCCAATATATCTAGAAGCTCTTCAGAAATAATATAGCACGAAAATGATTTGTACCTTTTTGTAGGTTTTTACTATTAAACAATCTTATTTTTGTAACTAGGGGCGGTCCGACACGGTAAGCATCGCATCGGGGCACCGGCTTCGAAGGGGCGTCATTTCGAACTCAAAAAACTAAGTAGAGCATAAAAAAGGACGTCTTTTTTACGTTAGCAGGGGCGCCACTTACCCTAGAGCCGCCCCTGTTTGTAACCATCTTAATTTTAAATTCCATTCAGAATCTGAGAGATTTCAGTGCCATGGAAGCCGGTGAGAAACAGGATTCTCTCCGAACAAGATTTATTTAGATGGCGAGCCAACTGGTCGCCGGAGGCGGCTAGTCCCATATAAATGCCTATTATACGGCCCGCGAATTCGCTAACTCCTTGTTTTGATTTGTTAACACTTTAACGCGCAGTCTTCCCGTTCTGGGTACACCAAACTCTGACGTTTTGACTGTTGTCAATCACGAAGAATAGATTTGATTTCTATAAAAATAGTGGCGGGTGACATAGCTCCACGAGAATCCTTTACTTTTTAGCACGTCATTTCCCGTAAAAAAAAGGTCACTATTATTTTTAACAGCGCTGACACCTGCTGAAAAATGGAAGAATGCGAGAACAGCTGGATAGATTGCCCAATGTTGAAGAAAGGGCAGTCGTTGCCATCGCTCGACTTAACTACCAGCAAGATGGCGGACGATCGAAACGTTCATCGCGCACCACAGATCTAGAGACCCTTTTTTGACGCAGCTGGCTGTGCCAGCTGTCGCGCGCGATGAACGTTTCGATTGTCCACCATCTTGCTGGTAGATAAGTTGAGCGATGGCAACGACTGCCCTTTTTTCAGCATTGGGAAAGGGTTGCGCCTCAATGGTTAAATAAATAGGATGAAAGTGTTTGAGTAAGAATTTTTATAGTTTCATGTATTTTGCCGAATTGCAAACATACTTAACAACATAAAAATTACGTCGACAGTTTAGTGAGAGTTTATGCTTAGCAAATAAAAGGTTTGAGAGAATATCGGCCACAGATTTCTGAGAAATTCTTTTATTACTCTCTCTGGTCACATAAATGTTATCCGAGAAAGTCCAGACTTAAATAATGAATGTTTTTTTTTTTTTTTTAATTGTCATAATACATACAGTTGCCTTTCAGTTTTGTCCGTTGCAATCAAGTTGACCTTTTTAATACTTTCCAACAAGGTTGAAAAGTGTTTATGATTTTAGTTTGTCTGTCTGTCCGTTCGTGGTCTAATTCCCGTAAATAGGCATCGATTTCTACGAAATTTATAAATGTTAATCTTATCCACTGTACCGTGTGCCCTAGAGAAAACGACGTATATAGCATTTATAGTTCTACACGGGAGCTCAAAAGATTTGCAATATATTGAACTCTATGGGCGGACAGTCATTCTTTAAAGTGTATTTTAGAGATATTTGGCTATCTCTAACCAAATAAATGAACCAAAATGGATACATGTTATTAAGGATTACAAGATAAAGCTCTCCATCGAAAATAATGTCTGTATCATTAATAGTTCTTCTACAAGAGCACTCAAAATAATTCCAAAACATTACGGCGAATGGCAGTTTAGAGACAGGCATCCATCTAAAGCACAATACTCTGCTACTATGTAATATTAACTAATGGTCCGACGACGATTGTGTGCTCCCTCAAAAGGCGATCAATCGCGAAATATGGTGAGAAAAAAAAATCTTTTGAGAAATGAATTCAGCTTGGTGATATGTTCATTATTTGGCCGGAAATCAAAAAGTACCCAATGCGATTAATAGTATTAAGGTACGATGATTTCAATGGGAATCTTGAAAATTCATGACTTACGCTCTAATTAACATAGTGTGTTGTGTTGTGTTAAAGGAAAGCTACGCTAGGGGATGTGTGTGTGTGTGTGGTGTGGGGGGGGGGCGCAAGCATGTTGGAAAGTGTTTTACAATCGATGCGTTTGGCATGATTTATCTTTCTTGTTTATATATTTGCAGGGAAAAGTAGTCAGATACATGGCAATTACATGATTTTAGTTGAAATCCCATATAGAAATTTTCTCTTATGATCAGGGAATTTTTAAAACAAAATTGTTTTCAAAATTTAAGTTTTTTTAGTTGAATTTTGTGGATACCTTGCTTATGTATTAAACATATAAATGATTATGATCTCATTTCAGCATCTGTTAGATCACATGAAAAGTTTGTGTCTAACAGATCAAGAAATAAACGGCTTGTGTATACTGAAGGAAGCTGGTGATCAGTTACAAAGATAGAAAAAAAAAATTATTTTATGTGTATATTTTTAATAAAATGTTTCATGTGTTAAATAAAAGTTTCATGCTAGTAAGTATACTTTTTAATTTGAAAGGTGTGTTTTAATGTAACTTCTGTTTTAATCCTATGCAAAAACAATATTTACGTACCAAAAAATCTTATGAAGTGAGAAACTTTTTCTAAGCAAGCTTTTGATTATGATTTGCCATAAATACTTACTCTTCAAGGGAAAATAATATAACAAGTAAGGTAAGTCGCCACATTTAAGGATTTTTCGATTAAATACATTGAAAATTGAAATAACATGATCATGAAAAAAATACACTTTATTTTTCAATATTTAATTGGTTATGTATGCAAGTTAATTCTCTTCTTAGTATGAAAATAAATAAGAAATTTAATGTTATAGAAAGTCATTCAATTGTGGCATGTTCCCCCATATATAGGGGGAAGATGCCACCTGTTATGGGATAAGATGCAACAACACCACAGTAAATAAAAAATAAGACAAACATTACAAAATTAAATGTGAATGAACATTATCTATAGAGGAACAAAACAAATAAAATTCTTTCATAAATTCTTTTTTTAATTAAATTGTGACCTAGAAGCTCGATCCATTTTTCTTTTATAGTTTCGAGGCATTGTCTGTATGGTAATAAAATGTGAAATCTATTTATTAAAATTTAAAATGCCTTTAAAGAAAGCATAAGATATAAAACTTAATGCAGATACTATAACAAATTCTAATGTGTAAGAGCATTATATGTGAAGTTAATTAAAGTAATATGGAAATAATAATAAAATTTTTAATAATTTTGATTATTAATAATTTCAATTACTAATTTTTTTATTCATTGGAATTATTATTGGTTTTAATTATAATTTTTATTCTTATCCTTAATAATTATTATTAATTGTGTTTATATTTTATGCGATAATATGCAGTGTTAAAATAAAATAAAACAAATTTTAAAGTTCATTTCATTTATTTCTGAACCATGTGGTGTCTTCCCCCAAGTATAGGGGTAAGATGCCACACATGCTTATTTGCTTATTGCTACATTTCCTTATTACTACCTTATTGCCAGTATTAAATGTGGAATTTGGCCATTACTTGGGCAATGATACTTTGCTACTTGGGCTGTCAGGTGACTTTCCATTCAGATTACAGATTGCTCATGAAGGATCACATGTCCAATGCGTCTGTAATCGAGTTGATAGTCACATGACTTTACTAGTCCAAGAGACATCATTAAGTACTCGGGCCAGCCAGTATGACGCTTGGACATGGTTTCACTCCAGTGTGCATTCGACGATGTCTAATACAATTTGATTAAGAAATGCTTTCTTACAGAAATCAAACATCTCAGGTTTCTTCCCAGTGTGGATTGGAAGGTGCTTATCCAAGCCCTTTTTCTCAGAGAATGCTCTCCTACACACTTCACAGACATAAGGTTTCTCCACAGTGTGGATATGAAGATGCACATTCAAGTTTCCTCTATGAGAAAATGCTTTTTTACACACATCACCCTCATAAGGTTTCTCCTTAGTGTGGATAAGGAGATGTTCATTCAAGTGTCATCTTTCAGAGAATGCTTTCTCACGAACATCACACTCATAAGGCGTACGAAGATGAGTATTCAAGTGTTGTTGTTTCGAAAATGCTATCTTACACACATCACACACTTAAGGCTTCTTTCCAGCATAGATTTGAAGATGATCATTCTAACTTTCTTTCTTAGAGAATGCTTTCTTACACACATCACATACTGTAAAATGACTTATTTTTGCGAAAATGAAGATATCAGTAATTTCACATGCTAAAAATTTTGCACATTGTATTTGAATAAAACCGAAAGCTGAAAAATCCCAAAAGTACCTAAATACAGAACAAGGCATTCTAAGAAACTTCCTTTTGTTCAAAAAGTCCCCCCCCCCTCTCCCCATTTTCAATGGCTTCAAAGAAGCAGGTACAAATAGATTAAGTGAAAGAGTTTCAATCTGTTAGTTGTACTGTTGTTTGCATTCAAGAAATAGTTCTATAATATTCAAGAAATAGTTGTCGAGTTGTTAGAAATAAAGTTGTCAAGAAAGTTTGTAACTGTGCAATTTATCATTAAATCTTAAGTGAAAAATTTCTGATTTCTTATTATTATTTGAACAAAAAATAAGTATCTCTTGAGGATTTAATTTTTGCGACTACGGTGGACTCGCAAAAATAAGTGATTTTACAGTACATAATGTTTCATCTCAATTTGGATACAAAGATGCACAGTCAAATTTATTTTAAGAGTAAAAGTTAATTTACACACATCACACTCATAAGATTTATCTTAAGAATGGATACGGAGATGTACATTCAAGGTTTGTTTACGAGAAAATGCTTTTCCACACAGATCACACGCATAAGGTTTCTCCTTAGTGTGGATACGGAGGTGTACTTTCAAATTACTTTTAAGAGAAAAAGCTTTCTTACACACATCACATACATAAGGCTTCTCCCCAGTATGGATTTGAAGATGTTTATTCAAATATTCTTTCTCATGGAATCCTTTCTTACACACATCACATTCATAATGTTTCTCCCCAGTATGGATTTGAAGATGCTTATTCAACCATTGTTTCTGACGGAATCTTTTCTTACATAAATCTCATTCATACAGTTTCTCCCCAGTGTGGATTCGAAGATGCTGATTATAACTTTCTTTCTTGGAGAATCTTTTCTTACACACAACACACTCATAAGGTTCCTCCACTGTGGGGGTAAGAAGATGTGCAGTCAAGTTTCCTTTCTTAGCGAAAGCTCTCTTACATACATCACATTCATAAGGTTTCTCTCCTGTGTGGGTAAGAAGATGTGCAGTCAAGTTTTCTTTCTTAGCGAAAGCTCTCCTACACACATCACATTCATAAGGTTTCTCCCCTGTGTGGGTGAGAAGATGTGCAATCAAGTTTCCTTTTTGTGAAAATGCTTTCCCACACAAATCACATTCATAAGGTTTCTCCCCTGTGTGGGTGAGAAGATGTGCAGTCAAGTTTCCTTTCTTAGCGAAAGCTCTCTTACACATATCACATTCATAAGGTTTCTCCCCTGTGTGGGTGAGAAGATGTGCAGTCAAGTTTCCTTTTTGTGAAAATGCTTTCCCACACAAATCACACTCATACGGTTTCTCCCCTGTGTGGCTTCGAAGATGAATAGTAAGGAAATTTTTTGTAGGGAATGCTTTTGTACACACCTCACACACATAAGTCTTGTCTGTTGTAAGGGTACATTGATCAATTTTCAGGCCCTGTTGCATAGAACGAGCTTTCTGACACACACTGCAACCAAAACCCTTTTTCCTTGAAGAGTTGTTGTCTAAATGTGGGCACAGAGACAACGTTTTAGGACAAGATCCACTTGAGCAGGCCTTCACATCCATGGGAGCAGAGTTACGGCTCTCAAAGATGATAACGGAAAATACTGAATTTTTCTGCAGCAGAAGAAGGGTGATCATTTTACGTTTTTAAATATTCACAACATGTGTACAGTATAATAATAACAAAAGTAAGAATTCTAGATAATTTGAATCACTGAAAACATATACATGAAGGTCAAACTTCAATAAAAAAAATTTGCTTTGCATCTGAAAGCTTTGTTCTGGATGTATTTATCTGCATTTTGCTACATTTGTTGTCTTGAGAGATATGCTTATTTTGACACAGAAAATGAGATTATGGGGAAAAGCATGTACTTTTTTCCCCGTTTGTAATTGAAGAACGTTCAGTTTCATATCAACATAGCAGAACAAAAGGACACAAACTCCCTAAATGGCCTTCAATGCTGATAAATTGCAACCATTACTATCACTTGATTTAAGTACCACCAACATGCCAGTAAATGTGCCACGGTGGTACAGAAAGTTTTGTAAGGAGTAATAACACCAGTGAACTTTCCACTCTTACGCCCACTCTGTACTCTTTAAATCTGCTGTCTCCCTGGTCTGCAATGTTCTATTGTCCAAGTTCCAACCTTCTTTTGCATGACTGCAAATGTGACCTGCATTAAGGATTGCATATTTTTCATTTGATCGAATGCAAATTTATTTTCCTGGCAGACAGCTTCTGCTAATAAAAGGTGATCTCTCAATGAAAGAGCTGAGTGAGACTAACAAATGTGTCATCGCCTATGGATGATATGTTTTACTTTTCTTTTCAATACATTATTTTTATGCTAAAGTTCTATATATATATATATTTTTTTTTTTTTTTTCACTCTGTTTACTGTGCACTCAGTATGTTCACCCAAAGTGGATAACAAGGCTACAGGCCAATTAACTGCCCAAAGCAGAGCTGAAATTTTACACTTTTTAAACATGGTATTCCAAACCGGAAGTGCTAGAATTTTTTCAAGTACTGGTATCACTGTATAATTTTGAAACAGCTTCCAGATGAGAGACTTCCCTTTCCAGTTTAAAATTAAGCTTTTCGTTGCAATGAACTATTTTACTATGCAATGAACTATTGAATGCAGCATGCTTTGGGCAATTCGACTGACCATTTTGGCTGGTAGTTAAAACATGCAATGGCAACGGCTGTACTTTTTCTACATTAGGCAAACTATCTAGATGTCCTCCTTGATATTTTAATTAAAAGGAAATTTATTGTTTATGAATCAAAATATCAAAGTTGTGTCCTCACAGCAAAGACATGGTTAAACATGGTGCTCCAAGCCAGGGGTGCTTGACCTTTTTTCAAGTACTGGTATCACTGTATAATTTTGGAACAGCTACAAGATTGGAGACTTCCTTTTCCAGTTTAGAATTAAGCCTTTCGATGTAATGAACTATTTAACCTGGTGTTCCAATATCAATGTTGCTAATGGGCTGTTTCTGCTGGGACATTATTTCCAAAAAGGTGCAGCTGCTGAAACTTGTACAACGTGTAGTTGATGAAAAGGAGTGCAAAGATCTTGAAGTGCGCTTTAACAAAACACATATTAAGATCTACACGAGCGTTACTAGTCCATAGCACATGCTGATAGAAGGTGCTGTTAATGGAATACAGGCAAGGACATTCATACCCACAACAGCACAGCCAACTTGCAGCAAGCTTGATTTATCAAGTCAATAAACTTGAATTAAGCTTGAAAATTTCAAGCGTGTAAGCTTAATGCAAGCTTGACACGCTTGAAGTGTTCTAGTTTACACTTGCCCAGCTTGCATGAAGCTTGACATAGCAAGCTTAAAAAATTTTCCTTTAAAAAAAAAATTTCTAAATACACGGGGCGCCGGTCGGCAAACTCGCCCCACATATTTTATTTTTCCACGCATTTTCCCCTCTACGCTGAAATTTCAAGTTATCTTAATCTGTTATAATCAAACGTCCGGGCCTAGGATCGAACACGGTATCTTTGGGTTGGAAGGCTGGCGTCATAACCACTCAGCTAACCTGAGTTAGGCTGATATGACTAAAGTTTAAAGTGTCTGTTAGGGTTATGAGGTTGATCTGTTTCTTTTATTTTTCCATGGGATGCATGAAAATTAAAATAATGTTATATGTGATTTAGAGACTCTACTAATAGGGATATAAGCATAATATAAACTTAACAGCAGCACACGTTTTAAAACTTTCAATATCGCGACACTTGTGTTGGGCAATACTGGCCAAAATTGAGACAAACGACGAAATTTTGAAATCAATTTCCTAGTATAATTGTATTTTATTCTGAAGAATTTCCATATTTGGAAATATAGAATCTTTTTTTTTAATTCTATGGTCAAGTACATTTATGACTGATGACAAATTATTTTGTGGCGGCCAGAGCCTGATCATAAGTGGTTGGGGCCCCAGGGCAAGAGGTTATTTTGGGGCCCCCATACTACTATCACAAGCATTTTAACTTATTTTTGTTTGCTGTTGCATTTTCCCAACATAAAAATAAAACACTTTTAAAGAATACTAAAATTGAATTAAAAATTACCTATTTATTTATACTTATTTAGAACTGATGGGAAAAATAGCTATCGCTGGCCGCGATAAGTTCCCAATCTGAAATTTCGCGTGCGTTCATAAACTCAGTGACTATTTTCACTGCATTCTAAAACTCGGTAACTATCGTTACTGTTCGTAACATTGCATCATCAACTTATTTATATAACCGGACACTATGCAAATTACGGTTATCTGTGTCAAAACCGTACTTCCACCGTCAACTACGTCAACGGACTTCAATTGCATATAAACTGCAAATGTGATGAGACGACAAGCAGTCTGTTATACCGGCCAGGTGCCGTGGTTGTTTTATTTATACCAAATTGTGCTTATAAATTACTTTTTAAACTATGTGCTGGTCATGACTGTCTTCCACACACCCACTGCCTTTCTTTAACCTGCTAAGTGTCATATCCTGACAAGAACAAGACTATGTATTTAAAAGTGATTTTAATATTTTTTTAGTCCGTTTGTATTATTAGCGCATGGGTGCGCAAATTCCAGGAATGGCAATTACGAGGCATGGGAGCAAAGTTTCTCACTCCAAAAAATTTTCTTGACACACCTAAAAGTTCGAAATTTTCTTTACTTCATCACAAAATAAAAAATGTTAACTAATGGATATTTTGTGTTAAGCATATATATATGGCCATACCATACGTTTTCAAAAACTCATTGTGTCGAATGTTTAGTTTCTAGGAATGTTAATTATATTAAAATTTATTTTTAGGACCAATTAATTAGTTAATAGAATTACTAATGTTAATTAGATGTAAATAAAACTTAAACTCCCCTCGTGTTACACTTCAGAGGGCTTATCCCATTCATTCCTTCCCCTTGCGTGTTCTAATGTCAAGGTTTTGTGCGATAATAAAATAAAACACAACTTTTACGAACTTTTCTTTATTTAATATGACCATTGTTAATTTGATAAAAATACTACCATAACCTCCGGAGAGCTATATTTCGGCTGCCGCCATCACAGCCGTCTTCAGTCTGACGTTCCCGTGGGAATGATGCTTTTCCTCTCCTCCTCTTCTTCCGCACCGTTCTTATTGCGCATGATGTCATTCCATGTTTCGTCTATGCTGGCGTGCGTCATGTCGTTGATGCTGCTCTCTGTTAGCATCATTCCCACGGGAACGTCAGACTGAAGACGGCTGTGATGGCAGCAGCCGAAATATATTTCTCAGGTGGTTATGGTAGTATTTTTATCAAATAACAATGGAATACCTCCGTATTATTTTTTAACTTTTTAATATGACCAATTTGAAAAAACGCTAGACTTTTCAATGTCCATTCTCCTTCTCGCCTACAGCGACAGATGGCACCATCACTGCAATAGCAATAATCAAGCTGTATTCAAGATAATGGATTGAACTGTCAAGCTTGATTTAAACTGATGTGCTGTCTGGGTAAGGAGGGGGAAGGGTTAAGGGGTCAGGAACTCACTATTTTTATGTGACTAACGTAACATGTATATTTTCAAATAATATTATAAAGAATACTTATTAGATTTTATTTTTAGATTCTTGGTTTATGTGTAACAGAAGATACAACTGTCTTTTAAATTATTCAGAAATTTCAATTAAATGTTGGAATTTACATCCCTTGGAGAATGATCAAACTGCAGCATAAATCTGCAGAAAAGAACCAATCTATGCAGTCTTCAGTTGTTCTGAGAGGTAAATAAGTCTGCCGGTCAAATTGTTTTCTAAACTGATGCCAGATTCATACACTTAAAACTCTTTAGCTTTAAAATGTTGTATAACATGAAAGTATTAAACTAAAAAAAATAAATATATATATCACAGAAGAATCCATTTTCATGGAATTGTCCTTAAGCTAATCATATAATATTTCTTTTAAATAATTTTTTTATGCTCATTAAAGTTAATTCAAAAATTTTATTCAATTTCATTTTTTCTCGAGTTTCTCAAATTGAAAAAGAAAAATATTAATTTTGCATATTTCAAATGTTTAGTAAAAACTAATTACATGCCTCCACACTAATTCTCCCCAGTGTGGATACAAAGATGCACATTCAAGTTACTTTTAAGAGAAAATGCTTTCTTACACACATCACACTCATACAGTTTCTCTCCTGTATGAGTACGTTGATGAGTATTCAAGTGTTGTTTTTTGAAAAATGCTGTCTTACACACATCACACACATATGGTTTCTGTCCAGTGTGGATACTTCAGACACACATAACATTCATAAGGTTTCTCCACAGTATGGATTTAAAGATGATCATTTACAGTCGTATTCACGAAACGGCTAGTAACTGCCTGATTATGAAACTAACGTTTGACCGTTACTTGCTGGTAACACACCGGTAACCTCAGAACGGTATTCACCAACTATTTAAAACCACTGGTTTCCTGACCAACGTTTGACCACCGATTAACTTGTACTTGTGCATTCTGCTTTGTAAGCTCGTCTGTGATTGGCTTAGGGCACTGGCTATCCAACCAGCTGATTGCCGACCCTTGACCCCTCTTCGCGAGCGCTCCAAAATAGTTGAAAATAAGCAGGAGTGTAATGTGTTTTCATGTATTTTTACAATCACAAATGCTTCAATTATTTATTTCGAGGATTTCTGCTGAATTTTTTGCAATTAATAACTGATATTTTATTTATATACATCTACGAATTTAAAAGATATATTGATTTTGAAAGATAATTTTTAAAGATATTTGAAGGTTTTCTATTTTTATTTTTTAATGTATCTGACAGTCAAAAACAGTATGATTGTTTAAAAATTTGTTAATACATACTTAAGAGCTTACTCTGGGGATATTTTAATTGTTTTACTGTAGGAAATGGTATGGTTTTTTTTTCTCTTTTTGAGTATCAATAATTAAAATTTCAAATGCATAAAAAAGCAAATATTTTTACAATGTTTTAATACAGTTGTAATGATTCTAATGTTGAAACCTACTGGTGACCATACTTTAATCACAAAAATATGGATCATAGAGCAGCTCTGCAATTTTTTGTAATTTTATACAGTAAAGAGTAAATATATATGTGAATATTAAAATGTGATTGTGTTGAGATGGTTCTTGCTGGGTCTTAAATAATGATTTATGAGGTAGTCATTACTCAATTTTTAACTGAAGTTATGAACTAGGCTGTCTCTTGATTTTTCATATCAAGGACTAGAAATTTTTGGACCGCCCCCCCCCCCAAAAAAAAGGGATTGCAGATCTCCACTCGAAATTGCAAGTTTTTTCCCACAATAAAGACACTTTAATCACTCTGTAGTCAGACATTAAAATAACATTTTTTTTGCATGTGATTAATTTATGAGTAATAACTTAGCACGAAGTGTACAACTTATTTAAATAAAGCAGGAACGGGGGAAAAGAGTATTCAATTTAAATATTAATAGGGAATAATGCCTCTGATGTATTTTTATTAATAGGATAATGCAAAAATCAATAATTATATTAGTTCTTTTATCGGATGTATGTAAATAAATATTTAATACTATAAGTTTAAAACAGACTCTGTTAAAATTCACATTTTCTTCGCCCTTGAAACAGATAAAACAAATGTCAATGAATTTTTGTCTCAAAGCTACATGTTCTTGCTTTTGCAAAATCGTAGGCATATAAAAATTGGGAGGGGGGGGGGGATGTAGCACTGAAATTTTTTTTACCTATAGTTGAACTGCAGAATCAATGCAAATAAAAAAACTACTAATTTCATTGACTAAAATTTCGGGGGGAGGGTGGGAAATCAAACCCTCATGATGTCCCTCCCGGAGGGTTACGGCCTTGTGTTTTTGGTTATACGGAATACAGCTAATATGATACGACTAATTAAAGAAACCTGTTCCAGCCCAGCTGACCCCTGCTAATTCACATGGCTTTGTCTATTAAATTTTGCAATGCTCTTGCTGTGAAAAAAATAAAAAATTAATAAATTAATAAAATTAAGATTAGTTCTTTTTTTCTGACAGGATTGGGATCATTATTGATTTTGATGGTATTGTAGTATCAGTGATGCCGCTTACGCGCTATAACGCGTCAAAAACGCAAAAAATTGATGATGGGACGCAAAAGAAAAGTTACAACGCATCCCCCGGGACGCGTAATTTCCATCATGCAAAATTTTGAAGAAAAAAAAAAAAAAAAAGGTGAGAGAGGGTGCGTTCAGACTGCCAATTTTGGGTAAATCTCTAGTAAAACACAAACTACTCGTGTTTTACTCGGGGAGATTGACATTGTGAACGGTTTGTGGGCCCGTTTACATGCACACAAATGCAGAGTAATGCTTCCCCTACATGGGGGAAAAAATGCAGGGTGGAAAGATCCCTAGTCAAAAGGAGGCATAGGAGTGTTCGCTTTCCCATGATGTATTGCGAGTTTTCCCCTATACTCTGCTTTTACCCGGGATATATATCGTGCTGTGCGCACACGTGGTAAGCTGAAGACACGGACTAAGAGGGTACAGGACAATCATCCAAGCATTGTGAAAGAACTAAATGAAATTTGCCTAAAAGGTGGAGCTGGGAGTCGTACCCATTAATTTTTTGGCGCATGCGTCGTGTACTAGTAGCTAAAACGTAAACAAATATCAACGGAAGCACCCCGCGGGAGATGCTTACGCCGTGTGTCGTCAGAGGGCGCCCATGCCGTTAATCATTAAAAGGGGGTCGCTTATTTTCCTTTCAGAGGCTGACGCAATTTCCCCCGTCTGCCACTTCCCGATGATCGTCCTAAAGCCTCTTAGTCCGTGGCTGAAGAAAAAAGGGGATTACTTTGACGTTCTTCTCCTTTCTCCCTCCCCCACACTTCCGTTTTCATGTTAGAGGTTGTTCCGTTAGAGATGGTGGACTATCGGAATCGAATAAAGTTTTTTCATTATTTATTTTTAATATTCGCTTGTGTAAATGTAAACAATGATTTGTTTTATATTAAATCTGACAATTATTATTTAGTAATGAAATCTATAAGCTATAGAAACGATAAATATTTTAAACAATCTAGAAGAGAAAAGGTGGGGGAGGTGTTCCATATTTTACTGTTGTATATCCTTTCCTTCCTCAAATATATTCCGATTTTCCTTGTGATAAATTTATTAATACATAGTAATTATTTTTTTTAATTAATATAAGATGGAGGGGCGCTTGAACGGTATTTTATTGTAGTTTTAATAATTTAAGATGTTGCGGCTGTTCTGCGAGTGCATTTTACTTTCTTAAACATTTCTACCGATGCAGCCTTTCTCCCGGTTTTTACTGTACATACAAAAGGGTATTTTATTATTAGGATTTATTAATTATTAGAATTCAGGGCATCATCAGGAAGGCTTTGCCGTGAAGGCAAAGTAAATGACAAATTTTTCAACGACAAATTTTTCTTGATTAATTATAATTCATTTTATTTATTTATTTTTTGAAATATAAGTTTTAGGTTATTTGTAAATAAGATATTCATACGCATCAGCACACCAAAATGGGTGAGACATGATAACATCAGTCGTGAAATTAACCAAATGCTTTTATATCGATAAGGACCCACTTTTTGGAAAAAAGGACCCGTAAATTTTGGAGTCCTGGGTCCCAAGGACCCGTCTCTTCCAAAGTCTAGCGACATCACTGAGTATAATGTCGAATTTATACACCTAATTAAAATGGTTAAGTACTTCATCCCAGAGGGCCTTACTTTTTTAGAAATAAAAAGATCATATTTTTGGAAATTCAGTATTAATTTTAAATATAATATTTTCACCGTTTCAAAGTAAAAAGAAAAAATGCTGCTTATGACTTTCGGGGAAATGCATTCCTGATTTTTATAAGTCAAATAACAGATATAAATTGATTTTGAGTGAAATAAAAGTAAACAAATTTGTTAAAAACGCACAATAAGATTTTGAGTGTTTATTATTTCTTTAGTATTTAATGGAACTTTAGAACGGATGTCGTTGAAATTACTTAACCAAAAACTAGTTGTTTTTCCGTCAGTAAAAACATATTGTATTAGATTTCATAAATTACATTTACATAATAAATGATATCATTTTCATGGTAAAATATATATATAAAATGGAACAGACCAAAACAATTTAGATATTTTTAGATGTTCTAAGAGATGTAAAAAAAAGAAAAAAAAAAAAAGAAATGGGAGAGAGCAAGAAGGGAAACTTTGGCCGCAGCGAGGCCAGAACCCTGGAACTACTGCTTGCCAATCGCTCGCATTACCGCTGCGCCATAATTTCATCGACATGCTTGCTGTAAATTTAAAACATTTCCTATTTCTCCTTTTTACCGTTTACTTACTTTGATGGTAATGTATTGGAAAATCCTTGACACACAAGTCTTCTAAACCGTTTACTTTCTCCTCACACATAAATTTTGCAAATCTATCAATAAATTCTAAAATTTCCATATCTTTTGTCTTCAACAGCGTTGTAGTCCGCCATGTTTGTTAACAGATTAGAGCCTCACAGCGCATGCGTCGAATGTAACAGGCCGGTAACCACCCGAATTCGGCTGGTTACATTCGTCTGTTAAAAACGAGATGTAACCAGCCAATTTGGCCTTGTGAATACCATTTTTTTAAAAACCATCCGATTCTATGGTAATCCAGCTGTTACCAGCTGGTAGAAAGTTTCGTGAATACGGGTGTTAAACTTTCTTTCTTAGAGAATACTTTGTTACACACATCAGGTTTCTTTCAGGTTCTTCCAGGTTAAGGTTTCTCCTTAGTGTGGATACGACGATGCTTATTCAAGTTACCTTTAAGAGAAAATGCTTTCTTACACACATCGCACTCATAAGGTTTCTCCCCAGTATGGATTCGAAGATGCTCATTCAATTTTTCTTTCTTAGAGAATGCTTTTTTACACTCTTCACAAACATAAGGTTTCTCCCCAGTATGAATTCGAAGATGCACATTCAAACTTTCTTTCTTAGAGAATGCTTTCTTACACATATCACACACGTAAGGTTTCTCCCCAGTGTGGATACGACGATGCACATTCAAGTTACTTTTACCAGAAAATGTTTTCTTACACACATCACACTCATACGGTTTCTCTCCTGTATGAGTACGTTGATGAGTATTCAAGTGCTGTTTACTAGAGAATGTTTTCTGACACACATCACAGACATAAGGTTTCTTCCCTGTGTGTGTGAGAAGATGTGGCATCAAGCTTCCTTTTTGTGAAAATGCTTTCCCGCACACTTCACACTTATAAGGTTTCTCCCCAGTGTGGGTGAGAAGATGAAGTGTCAAGTTTCCCTTCTTAGCGAAAGCTTTCCCACACTCATCACACTTATACGGTTTCTCCCCTGTGTGACTTCGAAGATGAATAGTCAGGCATTTTTTCTCAGTAAATGCTTTCTCACATACATCACACTCAAACGGTTTCTCCCCTGTATGGGTACGAAGATGAACATTCAAGTCTTGTTTCCAAGAGAAAGCTTTCCTGCACACATTACACTCATAAGGTTTCTCCCCTGTGTGGGAGACAAGATGTGCAGTCAAGTTTCCTTTTTGTGAAAATGCTTTCCCACACACATCACACTTATAAGGTTTCTCCCCTGTGTGGGTTCGAAGATGAATAAACAGGCGTTTTTTCTGAGAGAATGTTTTCTTACACACTTCACACACATGAAGCTTATCTCTTTTATGGGTAAAGTGATCTATCTTCACAGCCTGCTGTGTAGAACGAGCTTTCTGGCACACACTGCAATCAAATCCCTTTTTCCTCGAAGAGTTGTTGTCTAAATGTGGGCACTGAGACATTGGTTTTGGAAAAGATACATTTGAGCAGGCCTTCGCATCCATGAGAGCAGAGTTAAAATTACGAAAGATGACCAAGGAAAATACTAATACTGATTTTTCTGCAACAGAAGAAAGAACAACATTTCAGCTTTTTAAATATTCACAACATGTGTACTGTGTACAATATAAGAATAACAAAAGTAAGAACTCAGCACAATTTGAGTCACTGAAAACATGCAGACATGAAAGTCAAACTTCAATAAGAAAAATTTGCTTTACATCTGAAAGTTTTGTTCTTGATGTATTTATCATCATTTTGCTACATTTGTGCATTTGAGAGGTATGCATATTTTGCCACAGAAACTCAGATTACAGGGAAAACAATATATATTTTCCAGGGTTTGTAGATGAAGAACAGCCATTTTCAAAACAATAAAGCAGAACAACAGGACACAGACTCCCTAAAAGGCCTCCAATACTGATAAAGTGCAGCCACCACCGTCACTTTATGTAACTACCATCAATATTCCAGTAAATCAAATCACCCATCAAACACCACAATGCTACAGTTCGTTTTGTAAAGAGTAACAACACTAGTGATCTTTCCACTCTTACACCCACTCTGTGCTCTTCTTAAATCTGCTGCCTCCCTGGTCTGCATTCTACAGTCCAAGTTCCAACCTTCTTTTGTATGACCGCAACTGTGACATGCATTAAGGATTAGATATTTATCTTGTTTCATTCAATCTAATGTAAATTTAGCAACCTTCCAGCCAGCTGCTGCTAATAAAAGGTGATCTCTCAATGGAAGAGCAGGTGAAGAACGAGACTAATAAATGTGTCATCGCCAATGTATGATACGTTTGTATTTTCTTTTCAATAAAGTTTATTTTTTCTTTCTTTCTTTCACTCTGTTTACTGTGCACTCAGTATGTTCTCCCAAATGGGATAACAAGGCTGCAGGTCATTTAACTGCCCAAAGCAGAGCTGAAATGTTAACGGGTTTTAAACATGGTGCTCCAAGGCAGAGGTGCTTGAACTTTTTCAAGTACTGGTATCACTGTATAATTTTGGAACAGCTTCAAGATGAGAGACTTCTCTTTCCAGTTTAGAATTAAACCTTTCGATGCAATGAACTATTTGACATTCCGATATCAATGTTGCTAATGGACTGTGGCTGCTGGGACATTATTTCTAAAAAAGGGCAGCTGCTGAAACTTCTAGAGCGTGCAGTTGATGAAAAGGAGCTCAAAGATCTTCAAGTGCTACAAATCAAGATCTACACGAGCATTACTAGTCCATAGCACACACTGATAGGAGGTGCTGTTAATGGAATACAATCAAGGCCATATATAAGAAGGTGGGAGGTTAATGGGCCCCCCAATCTAGGCAAAAATGCTAATTTTGGCCGAATATCTACTTGTAAAATCAATATTTTAATGGGTAATAGAAAAATGACTACAGAGATTAAAAATTTGTTATGTAACTGAAATCTTTTACCAGTTATTTATTGTAAAATTTACCATCAATCAAATTTTACACTAAAGATGGACATCACCTCTTCCACATTTGCTGAACCCCTCCCATGAGAAAGCTATAGCTGTGTCCGTGAATACAGGCCTGGACTAAATTCAAAGAAAGTTTTCACCCCAATTTTGCAGCAAGGGTGGTGGCAGTGGCGCTCGTGCATAGGCACTGTAAAACTGCAGTACCCGCAGTTTTCATGAAATGTTATCGATAATTACAAATACATTTTTTTCTTTTCTTTTTATCTTTCCTTAATATATGTGCCTTAAACTAATTGAAGTGAGTAGCTATCCCATCGCACTAACAAAAATCTTCCAAAAAATATTTTTAAAAATCTGGAAAGCACAATAAAAACCTACAAGCAAAACTGTCGCAGTACAGAAAATTGATTTACTCATTGTTACTTTTCCATTTTTGACCAGTATTTGTAAAACAATGTGTGACAAATAATACAAGTTTTATCGAAGTTTTTTTTTTTTTTTTTACCATATCATAACATATTAAAATTTTAAAATATGGCAAAAGATTTTTTCTTTTATTCATTTTTATAGTACAGAATTTTCCCTTTATTTACCTATTGTTGCTTTTTACACAACATTAAGAAACGGTGCATTATTGTTTTAGGCAGCACACCCAATAGCTGCACTACAGGCATTAAAACATGAGTGTAACACTTAAACAAATTGGACTACAAGCAGCCAGACTCAAACGAATAATGGAACATCCCGCACATGTTAACTAGTATTTCAGTTGATTAATTTTCTCCTTTCCAAATTCAAAGGCATTATCTAACACATCATGATTAACAATGACCATATCCCAAGCACTGGGAATGGGTCATTGTTAAACTAAGGGGTAGAAAAAGAAGTACTATTTTGGAACAATAAAAATTTTATCCAAAAAAAAACAGTCTCAATATAATCTTGACAACCCAGAATCTAATACACTATGCAGGCCGCCCGTAGTCAGGGGTTGCATTTGGAGGAAGTGCCCCTTTCCCTAGAACCTGGAAGCAGAAAGTGGATAAAAGTGGGATGAATGTTGCAGATCAATCACAATCTTTGCAAAACATTTCATCTTTTAAAAGAAAAAATATATAAAATGATATGTTCTGCAGAGTAATTAAAGCGACGTGCCCTTTATGCTATGTCTTCTCTCTTCACTTTTTGCACAATTTTTATACCTAATTTGCATTTTACTGTAATCTGTCAGACTTGGACAAAATGCCTGCAGAACATTTGCAACTGTTCGAAGTTAGGTTGCAGAACACTGAATATAATTCTGCTCCTGGGCCCTAGAAAAGCATTCTGTTTTTCAAAAAAATTTCTGTTTTTCAAAAAAAAAAAAATTCTGTTCCCTGCCAAATTCTGTTTTTTTTGGATATGTTTTTTTTTTTTTTTTTTTTTTTTTTTTTTTGGACTTCCCTTTCCCCTCACACGAAAAGTTTTTGTCCTTCTTTTTAAGTTTGCAGAGTACAAAGAATATTGATTTGAAAAGAAATAAAGAAATTGAGTTTTTAAAATAAATGAATATCTGTTATTAATGTATATCTGTTATCCGGAATGGTTGGGACCGGGTGTATTCTGGATAACTGATTGGAGATTAACACAACAGCTGCTGATTTGATTGGTAGCATAAATGTTACTCTCTATTTTTGATTACAATTAAGCATTAATTGTTAATATATTAGAAAAGTAATATAAAAAAAGTTCTTAATATGATCAAGGTAAATAATATTAATTGAGAGGGGAAGTAGTAAGTATACGATAACTTCTTAAAAACTTAGTCACACACTAAAAAAAAAAAAAAAAAAAAAAAAAAAAAAAAAATACATTACCAGATTGCTTGCTTTACAAATTCTAGCTGTAGTACTCAAAATAACAAAACAAAAACATAAGAAATATTTTTTATAAAACTCATCTTTTGCTTTTCTTTTGGAAAAAATAGGAATTTAATCGATTGAAAAATTATTCTGGATAACTGGTTTCCGGATAAGAGGTTCCATACTGTACTGTAAATCTCCAATACTTAGTTTCAATGCAATTTCACTTATGAAATATCAAAATTGGGTTTTTAGAGCAGTGGGAGTATTTTCAGGAACATACTTTCATCGAACCATAATAATAGTAACATTATCAATAAAAAGAAATAAAAAAGAGGGAAAATATCTATCTGGCCCATAGCCAAGGTAGGAGCTATTCCTTACCAAATATCCACCTGTAAATTATATACAGGACACTTCCTCTAATCCGCACACGTTGGGACTAAGGGTTGTGCGGATTATAGAATTTTGTAGATTATAGGTCATTTGATTAACACGGGGGGGAATATGTATTTTTTGAAAAAATATTAGCAAAAGTACACATATAATTAGACAGAACTGAAACCAAACTGGTCTTAATAGTTATTTTGTAATAATATATGAAAAATATTTTTTATTTTTTTTTTCAGTTTAAAAGGCTATATGTTTTAGTTATTTAATAACATTTGAAATTGCCCTTAACAATTTTGTCTAGCAGCATATTAATAGATATATATTTTTTTTTTTTTTGTGCTTGGAGACACTAGTTTATTTATTATGTGTGTTTATTAAAAGTATTTAATTGTATTTAACAGTTTGTTTCTGCCCATAACAGATATTTCTCTAGAGTAATGCAAAATTATAAAGAATGAAAATCTAATCTCATGCCTTCCCATGTATCAGTAGAAATAGTGAATTTCCACAAATGATTATTCTAGTTATTAATATAAATAAGCTAATATTTCAGTGGATCTCTTTTTCTGGTCTTTTTATTTTCACAAAAGTGAAAGTTCCACCAGTCTTTCAGAGTCTGTTTAGAAAAACTGAAATGTAAAATTATTTGTTTACATGTAAAATGTATGGCGGATTATAGGCATTTGCAGATCATAGGGAGTGTGCTGTATTAGTTTGTTCGTGCAGATAGTGGCAAAACTTGGAAAATGTGATTGTAATGGTCGGGGTGAAAAGGATATTATCACAGTTCTTGGTCACACATGCATTGTTATTGTCAACACACATCAGTAAAAAATTTAGTCATGATCATGGGTGCCCATATATTGGGTTGGCAACAAAGTAATTGCGTTTTTCCGTATGTCAATATTTCGCCTGGCCAAAACTACTGAAGTTAATTATGCGAAATTTGGCACGTACGTGAGTTCTTCAACATAGGTGCTAGATCAGAGAGCATTTTCCAAAATTCATAATCTTAGGGGGGGTAAGGGGCCAAAAAGTTCCTTTCACATATCCCGCGTGATCTCAAATAAAAATAGAGATATCCGTGAAATTTTTTCTGTAAAATACAGCAGTCACGTATACCTAAAAATTAATTTCAGGACATTTTTAATAGTGTCCTCTAAGGAGGATAGAAGCGAAAAAAGGGGGAGGGTGGCCATCTTTTATGGACGAAAAAAAATACTGCCAGTGAAATTCTTACTTTAAAATGTAGCAAATATGAGTCGTATGTTCAGGCACAGCTTACTTGTAATTAAAAACTTATTTGCTTGAATTTTATACACGAAAACGCAATTACTTTGTTGCCAACCCAATAGAAGGAAGGTGGGCAGAGCCATTGTTAACCCTTTGAGGTGCAACCCTTTCCCAATGCTGAAAATGGGGCAGCCATTGCCATGGCTCGACTTAACTACTAGCAAGATGGCTGTTCGGCACAGCCAGCTGCATCAAAAAAGGGTCTCGAGATCCGTGGCACAGGATGAATGTTTCGATCATCCGCCATCTTGCTGGTAGTTAAGTCAAACGATGGCAACGGCTGCCCTTTTTTCAGCATTCGGCAATCTATCCAGCTGTTCTCGCATTCTTCCATTTTTCAACAGATGTCAGTGCTGTTAAAAATAATCGTGACAATTTTTTGACGGGAAATGACGTGCTAAAAAGTAAAGGATTCTCGTGGAGCTGGGTCATCCGCAACTATTTTTATAGAAATCAAATCTACTCTTCGTGACTGGCAACAGTCAAAACGTCAGAGTAGGGTGTTCCCAGAGCGGGAACACTGCTCGCTAAAGGGTAAATAGTTTTTTTTTTTTTTTAGGTGGAAAGAAAAAGGTCCTTAAGCTGTCAAGTCAAACATTTTTTACCAACTTACCAATAAATAAAGCATGCTTTTTTTCTTTTTTTGTCAAATTCTGCCAAGTCTAGCTAGAATAGAAATGATAATATTTCTTGATTTAATTGTCTTGTCTCATTAATATTTCTTGAAAAAAAAAAAACTATATAAAAGAAAATATGTAAAAGCCATTAAAAAATTCACATGCAAAATTTACCGATTGTTTCCAATGTATTTGACGATACGTTCAAATTAAAATTTTATTTAAATACATAGTTCTTTAGTTTAATCTTCCGTTCAATGCATTTTTATGGAATTTTATTATTTCTAGTAGTCAAATTTGTCGGAAACTACATTTGCTCCCCCAAAAAATCGCCATTATAGGACAGATACAGCAGTTGCGCAAAATATTTTATTAGAGGTTTTCAGTGAAATAGCCGTCATTACAGATAACAATTTTAAAGCATAATGATTGCTATTGTATTATTTTAGAACTAAAGTTATGTTTGTATTATAAAGTCAGGGGTCTGTCCAGGTTGAAATCGGGTCCGAAAATGGACACTTCACAAAATTCGATATCAGAAAAACGGACCCTTCACAAAATTCAGTTTGATCAAAATGGCCCTTTCACAAAATAACTATGGCATTTTTCAATTGAGTTTAGGAATTATCGTTTAACGATCGCCGATCATCACCCAATAATATCTTGGCCTAAATGTAAACAACGCAACGTTGATGATAATGACGGGAGGTAGGTTGATTTGAGGCCCTAAGCCAGGGGGCTAAATTACACCGCCTACGATTGCAGTTTGAAGCAGACGCCTGCACTTGTTTGTTCTTCCTCCTAAGTTCCCTCCACCTGCTATGTAGGAGCTCTCTTTCTGGGAATAAAAATTAGACTAGTAGCAAGCGCTCATTTATTAATTCTTTTCATGTGAGTTGTGTTTATGCCAAAAAATTAAACATCAAGACTTATTCCACTATAACATTAATAAGGCTCATTGCCAGAAGAAAAAGTGATGACAGCTGTCATTCTCGGAAAATTACAGAGTTCTTCATGAATAAAGCCAGTGGCGTATGTAAAAAGGGCAGCCAGGTTGGGGAGGGGATTAAAAGAAAGCACTTTGTTTTCCAAACTGGCACATTTATGCACTATGTAGTAAATGTTCAGAAATCGTTTGATGCAATCTCAAAATGATTAACTTAGTCCTAAATCTTATTCGTAAAGACAGACATAAATTCAGACCAACGCATGTTTTGAAATCGCGCAAACATTCTAACTCGCAATAAGTCGTTTTGCATTTTGAAATGAATCCATAATTCTCTAATGTTTCATAAATATCTGTAATAACTATAAATACTCTGAAGTAGAAAGACCATGTAATGATTACACTAAAAGCAATCATTAAGAACAACTTGCAAGAGTGCATAACATCCAATTCAAAACAGCGGGAGCTGCCGTCATTTATGTGGCTAAGTCTAAGCTTATTGTTTACTAATTCACAACTGCAAACTTATCAAACATAACATCCTTACGGGTGAAATCATTTTGAACTCCCTTCTCCCCCCCCCCCCCAACTGAAAGCGTAATGTGCCAGATGGCCCTTTTACATTGCTGAAAAAACAAACATTCCAAGGGCATCTTTCAGATCACGCAAATGAAAGAAAACAGAAAAAATAATTATTTATAAAAGGACATTTTATCTGGTTGCATTAAAAAAAAAAAAAAGGCTGATTGGAATTTTGTGAAGGAACAGTTATACCTCCGGTTTTGTAAAGGGTCGTTTAAATGTCGATTTTGACTTCATTGTATTGTCTCCTGTATAAGGAAAACTGTATGGTAAGGAAGGAGAAAAAGTCTTGGCAAATAAGAATGGAAAACGGACCGACATACCAAGGCATAGGGGGGGGGGGGGGGAAAGGACTGCCAGACGTTAAAGGGTTGCCATGTGCCGCGTTCTGTTTAATCGGTGGAGAATCCACACTCTGGAATGTGAAATGGGATAAATATAGGTCAATCACTGCTCAAGGCTGAAAAAAAAGGGGGGGGGTAGAAATAATGTAATACTTCATTTTTTCATTCTTGGGAGTGAACAACAAAGCACAGGAGTGATTTTATTGGGATTTAATGTCTTTTTAAAGAGCGGTCATGCGGGTACACTACAGAGAAATGCTATCGGCATAGGCAGGGCCGTAGCGAGCAAAAAATGATAGAAGGCTTAAAATTTATAACTTAATTAAATTTTTTAAACTTAATTAATGTATGGGCACATCTTACAGACTGGGAATTTTTGGAGACCATATAAAAATGTACATTTGTATTTATTTAGATTTAATCTTCCAAAAATTATAATCATTACTGTAACATTCTGTACATTTTTTTTTTTTTTTTTTTTACATAAATTTGTGATTTATTGTAAAATATTTGTGAAAAATATTTAAGGAATAAAACCCCAGATCAGTGTTTTTGGGCTATTCTGTGTACACTGACAAGTAATTTTTCTTTAATGGTACAAGTTGAAATTAATTTTTAAAAATATAATGTTAGCTAATTTCTCCTATCTGTAATTATCTGCAACTTATTTTTGATTTCCCTTCAATTGTTGAAATTTAACTAGATTTAAAAATTGCATTTGTCACATCGTTAGTATTTGAGTATTTCCAGTCGAAACTAACAGACATTGTAATATTTAAAAATTACTAAAGTTTGAATTTCGAGTATAAATAAAAGTGTTTAGTACCTGCAATTTAAAATCAAAACTACCGTGGCCTACGTTTATTATAAAATCTATTTTTTAATCATTTAAAAGTAAAAGATTTAAAGCTTTATATTTTTAATTTTTATCTTTTTTTTTTTTTTTTTTTTTTAAATATTGTTCCAGGGTATGACTATCCCGGATGTTCGGTGAACAGGAATTGTTCATTTTTGGCCAACTTTTTTTAAGGGAACTAACTATACCCATTTTATTTTTTAAAAAATATTCAATTCTATTTTGTGATTGCTTTCTGGCTCAAAAATGAAATAGAAAATTGGAAGAAGTTCACAAAATAAGGAAAGATTCACAAAAATAGAAAAAATTCACAAAATTAGGTAAAAATTTCCACAAAAATAGGACCCTGGGAAAGAAACCTGGACTGACCCCTGAAAGTGTATATTTGGAAGCCTGAGATAAAAATCTCTCTTAGAAATTACTCCTATGGGTGCTGATGTATAAAAACCTTAATAACTAAACTCACTTTAAAATTAGCACATTGCCAGCAAAAGAATTGGTTTCGTTTCTTCTCTTCCCGGATTATTCGGGATAAAACTGTGTGTAATTAACGTTTTCAAACAAAATATCGAAGAGCACAATATCAACAAACGTAATCAGCATCTGAGTCATTCAAAGAAACCATTCAAACTCGACCTAAAATCATCAGATCATGGAGGTGGTTTTAATTAAACTGCATTTTAAATAAACTAGTTATTTATTCCCAATTTAAAAAATCTATCATGTTTACTTCATCTTATGACAGCTCATAATGCTTCAAATGAATAAATAAAGGCTTATTTAAGAAGAGCATTGAATTTATAGATGTCCCGAATTCATGTTTTTGAATTGGGGACACTAGTGGTGTTGCGCTTCCACCGGAACGGGTTCGCAGGAACTGTTCCGACTGTGAAACGGTTCCGGAGAGGATCATCTTTAAAAATGGACCCGGTGCGTAACCAGATCCGCTCCTTTTGGTCCGTACTCGTTCCTTTTGTTCCGAAATCGGTCACCTCTGTCCGAACACGCTTCTCAGCATATAATAGCATAGCAGAAAATGGTTACGGAGCACCTGGGGCAAGGCCTTCTATCTCCAATAGAGCAGTAGGGGAGCATAGCATGTACTTCATAAAATTGTAAGTAATAAAGTAAAAAGTGTCATTTGGATCCAGACAGGGGCGGATCCAGAGAAACCGTCTAGGGGGTGGGCTCCATTTTTCATTAGGATGATACATTGATTTCCCAATACTTTTTCTCCCAATGTATAACTAGACATGGTTATGTTGTCTGCTGCAAAAACCATCGAAAGAAAACTGGGAAGGGGGGGGCAGAGCTATCGTGCGCCTTATACTGATCAAGTTAAGGTCGATGCTCATAAGCCACGTGTTTTATGCGTTCAATGGACGACGGGACTGATACGGTGAAAAAATGTTCCGTTGCTCTCTCCATTGTGTGGGGGGACAGGTTTTTCAGTTTAAAACATTAATCTTTTCTTGGTAGATCTCGACTGGTCATTAAAAGTCGTAAATTTTGCCAGAAAAATGTCGCCTGTCGAAAAATTAACCCCTGTAGTGACGACAAGACGTGGCTAATCAGCATCAACCTTTATGATTAGCCACGTGATTAGCTTTCCAACGTGTTGTTGTTCGCGGGCCCTACCCATTAACATTTTAGTGTGTACAGAGTATAATTGCTGAATGCATTATTGAACCCATTTCACAGTCACCGTGCAATAAACAGTGTTCACAGCATACATTTTTGCATTTTAGGATGGCATTAGTTTTCCAGATTAAGTAATTCCCATCTTTTTCTGTGAGGACTGTAGTAAACATACCTCAATTGCTATTTACAACTATTATCACTATTACCTGCTATTTACAGTTTGAGCTTCCTTTTTTAAAACCAGACAAGCTAAACATTGCCAGGTACTCGCTTTGTCTGATATTTTAGAACCTGTTAAACTTTTATAATGAGGATTTGTACCGATACATCTGGGTAATATGGACAGCTTATGAGAGCACCTGAAAGAATGAAAGCTGTACAAATTGCGGAGGGTTGGATTGTTCGTCTATGCTTCAGCATCACTTAAGGCCGATGCTGATCGCCGCTGCGTCTAACATGACTGCAGTGGGTAAGAGGGCATTCTTGTCGCGAATTTTACGACTTTTTAATGGCAATTCGAGGTTTACCGATAAAAGATTTCTGCACTAAACTGCAAACTCTGTCCCCTATAAAATGGAAAGAGCAACGGAAGATTTTTTCCCCGTATCAGTGTGCCTTCGTTAATTCAAATACGGTGGAAACTGCTAAAGTGACCACCTTGGTAACGAGATCGTCTGTCTATAGCAACAACTTTAAGCAATTTTGCCTTACAACCATCACACTTTACCACCTTTGTAAGGTGACCGTCTTTATAAGGTGACCAGTCTTGTTCTGCCCAAAGGTAGTTCCATTGGACAGGTTCCACTGTACAAATAAAACTTGGAACTGTGCTCGAGCCACTGTGGCGACAGCGAGTCAATAAAATTTGCCCTCCTTCTGTTTAAAAATAAAAGCTCTATCATTTTTGTAAATAGAGAAATTATGTTTAATCCACAAGGATTCAATAAGTATTGGTGCACATATTCTTAGCATATATATATATATATATTATATATATACAGCAGTTCGTGACTGAAAACAATACATGTATTGACTGCAATTAATTAATGCAATTTCGTGAAAAAACGAAAGAAGATTTATTTATTTGTGTGTGTGCGTGGGGGGGGGGGGGGTGACATTAGCAAAACGTCTGGATTTGGGGAAAATCTAAATTTCGGACTTCCGGCCTAAATTACGATAATTCAAATAAAAATATTATTTGAATAAAAATGTTATTTGATGGCTTAAACTTAATAAAATTTATCTTTTTTAAATAAAACTCCTTTATTAGATAATGTAAATTTAAAAAAAAAAACATGCATTGAATTAGTTATTTGAAAATATAAAAAAAAGCTTTTTATTTAAATATAAAAATTTAATAATTAAGATAAAGTTCATTTTGTAATAAAATATGTTTTAAGTAATTTAATTAAAAATAATTTTTAGTAAGATAAAATAGCTATGTAAAATAATAAATCCTTCTTGGTGACATTGAAAGCTTTCATAGACCCTCTCCCAACTACAGTTCAACCCACTGAGAATACAAATACATATTTCCACAATTTTAACAGTGGTGGTTGATCAGGTGACATTTTGAAGCTAGTACACGTATACTGCATCAGTTTATCTACCATAGACATTGTAGTTATATAGCAACAATTTATAAAATACTTCTAAACTAAAACTGAAGACAATGTTCTTGTAAAATGTATCATAATATTTTATTCTGGATGCATAGGTGGAAAGCCATAAAAATTGATTATATATTTACTTACTATTTATTTTTATCTTAATTTTAATAGTCCTGATCTTCTTTATTATTACTGTACATAATTATCTAGCCTACCTGTTTATAGTTTATGCATATAAACAAAACAAAGGTTTTCGAAACTGCACCTGAACGAGACAGTTTGGCAACCGGGAAAAAAAAGTTAGGTGCCATTGACGCCTAGATTTTTGCTCCCAATTTCTCACCCTGTATATATATATATATGCTAATATATATATATATATATAATATATATATATATATATATATAATCAGTTTGCTGAGTGCGGAGGACGAAGTCTACTTTTCCCGGCTTTGCCATTGATAGTTCGAGCAAAGAACATTGGAGTTCGGGAATTACCACAGACCTCAAAATACACATAGACTGGACACCAGTATGCTTTCTCTGTGATTAAAAGGATCGGGAGCAATGGGAGGGGTTGACAGCTGCCAGATGGTCTTGAGAATGGTTTACAAGTTCATGAACAAAAGATCGCTACTCTCTCGATTCGTAGAAAGAGGAAAGCTCGGCGACCACCCCCCTCCCCAACGGAAGAGGGGTGAATTTGCCAATCGCCATCTTTGGACCCCCTGGAGCTCACTGCTCCTCCCACTCCTCCCGATGATTTAAGTCACAGCGGAAGCATAGGGGTGTCCAGTCTGCGGGAATTACAGGGGAGGGGGGATACAAAGAGGCAGCTGGAATTTCACTTCCTGTGGAAAGATGATGTCATCTACGAAGTCTTCCGTCCCAACACGTCAAGTTGATGCCGACCGGGACCCGGTTTACATTCCAAACGATAAAGGAGAGCGATGGTCATTCATTATTAGTGAGATCAGATGAGTGCTTATAAGAAAACTTGAGATAAATTGCTTTTGAGTTTTGAGAATGTCGACATGGGATGTAGGACTGTTAATTTCCTGGAGAAGGGATACGATATCTCTTAAAATTTATTCATTTGTGAGCCAATTTCAATGTTGTTACAGGTTATTTTATTATTTGAGTAAGTAGGGATGGCGTTTTTAATAGTTGGGATTAGGTTTTCTCAGTTTTTTTGGGTTGTCTGATCATCTATAATTTGCCAGATGTGGACTGTAAAATCGCCCAAATGATTAATCTATATTAGTATCATAGACTAGATTTTATTTCGGGGGCGGGCTGAGTATCAAATTGCGAGCTAAAAGTTCAACTGTGAGCTAAATATCAAATTGTAAGCTAAGCAAAGGGTCCCATTTCGGGGGGGCTGCAGCCCCCTCAGCCCTATATATATAAAGATGAATGTTTCTCTGTGTGTGTGTGTGTGTATGACGAAAAACTCCAAAACCGCTTGACAGATTACCATGAAATTTTTCCTCTAACTCGCCGTTAGGTGACGCTACAAACTTCGAATTCTATTCAACCGCTTGCTATGACAATACTGTTTAACCTATTTTGATGAAAATTGGTACGTACGGATAGTTGAACACGAAGAATATTTTTACACTATGCATTTTATTATGACTTGCCGCTGGATGGAGCTGCAGAGCGTCAAATTCTATTCTGTTCGACCGCTTGCTATGAAATTAAAATTCACGAATTTTCATGAAAATTGCTATTTATGGATATTTGAACACGGGGAACATTTTTACACTCTCCATTTTGCGATATCTTGCTGCAGAACGTCGAATTCTATTCCGTTGAAGAGCTTGCTATAAAAACACCGTTCGACTGGTTTTGATGAAAATTGGTACACATGGATATTTGAACATGGAGAATATTTTTACACTATCCGTTTGTATAACTTACCACAAGATGGCGCAGCAGTGCATCAACTTCTATACCGTTCGACCAATTGCCATAAAAAAATTGTACTTACACATTTGAGTACGGAGAATATATTCTAACTATTCCTTTAGCTGTTGCTCACTACTAGGATGGCACTATTAACTGGCTATTTCAGTTAGTTTTAAGCGTTATTTTTTTTTATAAAGTTTTACGTTTTATAAAAAGGAAAAGCTTTATAAGTTACTTCTATAAAGTTTAAAAAAAAAATTAATAATCTTTTGCATCAGAATTACTTTTTACTAAATTCATGGCAATTAGTAAACTGCTGAAGTGTTTAGCTCTGAGTTCTGGGCTACCGAGCGACTGTTTTCTTCAGATGTAACGTGAATACGTTAGAACCGCTCAGGAAGTCTCCCTTCCAAGGCATCCCTTAATAAAGCAGGCTGCGATGGTATAGATCTGCCTTAACCATAAAACCAAAACAACTTTCATGATAACTTACACTGAAAGTAAAAAGTGTTTAATATTTTTAATATTGGATAAAAATTATTATCACTTAAAATCCCTACTGTGGAGGGTATCCTAACAACACCGATCTAATGTTTTCTTATTTCAATATTGATCATACACATATAGAATAAATTAAAAAGTTACTGTATTATATCGTATGAAACTTTCAGAAAATCAAATGTAAATAAATACAAAATTTTATTTTTTATACAGCTCTCTACAAAAGTTCCCAGTAAGTAAAATGTGCCCTCATACATTAATGAGATGATGAAGAATGTTTCAGCCTTTCCCATAGAGATAAGTTTAATCAAAGTTGGTGAATTGCAATACGCTATCAATAATAGTATTATTATTAAAACTATTCAAACAAAACTATTTAATTAATTAACTAATTAATTTTAGTCACAGTTATTTAACGGATATTTATTTTACATTTTTAGAAGCAAGTTATAAAGAATTCTAAAACAGTTTAAGTTAAAAAGTTTTCTTAGCATTTAGAAATGAAAATTTGTTAAAAACATTACATGTTACACTAACATTTGATTTAAAGAGGTTTTTTTTAAGAAGGTTATTTTCAATTTAATGATTAATAACATAATTTAATCCTGAAAAAGAAAAAATACCTATTTGCATCTTTAAAATAAGAGGAGTAATGTTTAAATAGAATATTTTCAAAAATAAAATATTTATATCTAAATTTATGTGTATAAATGATTCATTATTCAAATAATAATTATTATTTAAAACCAAAGAGCTAACAAGGTTAATTACTATGAATCGGAATAAACTCTTGCACTTATAAAAGACAACCAGTAGTAATAAGCCATAGATGTTTAGACATCAGACGGAGGCCAGAGTAACTACAGGGAACGTACGTGCATGGTAAGGATGTGGGGTCGTTTTTTTATTTGGTGACGGGGGGGGGGGGGGGGGGGAGAGAGAGAGAAGGAGTGTGTTTTTGGTTAGGAATGGAACTTAAAATTTCCGAGGCAGTCTGCTTAAGTAAATACATCATGTATTACTTGTGTGAATGTATTACATTGTAAAATTTTGTTCTACTTTGATTTAAAAAGGCAGCTAATAGCTCCCTTTTCTTTGGAAAAGAAGAGAGAGTTTTAAACTATTTGAAGTCCAGTAAATTTTGAAAGTCTCACCATTAAAAGGCAACCCCCCCATAGGCGTAATCTGGGGGGGGGAATTGCCCCTCCAGTTTTAAAAATTGCGCCCCAACTCTAAAAAGTTAGGGGGCAAAGTTATGATTTTGAACACAGATCATGCATTTATAACCCAAGTACACTCTCATATTAAAAAAAAAAAAAAAAAATCCCCTGCAAAACTCAACAGAAGAATAGAATCACAGAAGTTTTTCAACCCAACAGGAAGGACGGCAGATTCTACAAAATGGCCAAGCTAGATAATTTCTCAGGAACGCAAAAATCAAGGGCAGCAATTTTAAACTTGTCTGATATCAATTGTTCGGAGTTAGAAAAAAAGACCTGTTGTTGTAAATAGTTTGCAAAAAGAGGTCATTTTCACAGGCAATGCCGCAATTAGAGTTTATATCACCCATACCATAATTTGGGCAAACCATAATTTGTGTCGTGTGCCCCCTTGCATGGAGCCGCGCCCCATCCTAAGAAACTATAACTGATTTTGGCATTCCTTTTAGAGTGTCTCCCGGTGTTTGTCCCCGCTTACCTCTTATTGATTACCCCACTTATTGATTTTAATGAAGATGTGCAGTCAAGTTCCTTTTTGTGAATATGCTTTCCCACACAAATCACATTCATACAGTTTCTCCCCAGTATGGGTGAGAAGATGTGCAGTCAAGTTTCCTTTTTGTAAAAATGCTTTCCCACACAAATCATACTCATAAGGTTTCAAAAAGTTAACCTTTTGTTCAAAAAGTTAAGTCCCCCCCTCTCCCCATTTTGAATGGCTTCAAAGAAGCAGGTACAAATAGATTAAGTGAAAGGGTTACACTCTGTGAGTTGTCCTATTGTTTTGCTTTCAAGAAATAGTTCTATAATATTTAAGAAATGGTTGTCAAGTTGTTAGAAATAAAGTTGTCAAGAAAGTTTGTAACTGTGCAATATATCATTAAATCTAAATAAGTGAAAAATTCCTGATTTTTTATTATTATTTGAACAAAAAATAAGCATCTCTTGAGAATTTAATTTTTACGACTACGGTGGACTCACAAAAATAAGTGATTTTACAGTACATAATGTTTCATCTCAATGTGGATACAAAGATGCACAGTCAAGTTTATTTTAAAAGTTAATTTACACACATCACACTCACAAGGTTTCTCTTAAGAATGAATACGGAGATGTACATTCAAGGTGCGTTTACGAGAAAATGCTTTTCACAATCATCACACTCATAAGGTTTCTCCTTAGTGTGTATCCTGAGATGATTATTTAAGTGTCCTCTTTGAGAGAATTTTTTCTGACACACATCACACTCATAAGGTTTCTCCTTAGTGTGAGTACGAAGATGTCTATTCAAGGTTTCTCTTCGAGAGAATGCTTTTTTACACAATTCGCACTCAAAGGGTTTATCTCCAGTGTGGATACGAAGATGCGTAATCAAATTCCCTTGAAAAGAAAATGATACCTTACACACATCACATTCATAAGGTTTCTCCCCTGTGTGGGTGAGAAGATGTGCAGTCAAGTTTCCTTTCTTAGCGAAAGCTCTCTTACACATATCACATTCATAAGGTTTCTCCCCCGTGTGGGTGAGAAGATGTGCAGTCAAGTTTCTTTTTTGTGAAAATGCTTTCCCACACAAATCACACTCATAAGGTTTCTCCCCTGTGTGGCTTCGAAGATGAATAGTCAGAAATTTTTTCGTAGGGAATGCTTTTGTACACACCTCACACACATAAGGCTTGTCTGTTGTAAGGGTACATTGATCAATCTTCAGGCCCTGTTGCATTGAACAAGCTTTCTGACACACACTGCAATCAAAACCCTTTTTCCTTGAAGAGCTGTTGTCTAAATGTGGGCACTGAGACAACGTTTTTGGACAACATCCACTTGAGCAGGCCTTCACCTGGGACATTATTTTTAAAAAGGAGCAGCTGCTGAAACTTTTAGAAGGTGGAGTTGATGAAAAGGAGCTCAATGATCTTCAAGTGCACTTTAACAAAACACATATCAAGATCTACACGAGCGTTACTCGTGCACAGCACACACTGATAGAAGGTGCTGTTAATGGAATACAGGCAAAGACATTCATAAGGAGGGGGAAGGATTAAGGGGTCAGGAACTTCCTAGTAATTTTATGTGACTAACGTAACATGTATATTTTCAAATAACATCATAAAGAATACTTATTAGATTTTATTTTTAGATTCTCGGTTTATGTGTAACAGAGGATACAACTGTCTTTTAAATTATTCAGAAATTTCAATTAAATATTGGAATTTACATCCCTTGGAGAATGATGAAACTGCAGCATAAATTTGCAGAAAAAAAAAAACAATCTACGCAGTCTTCAGTTGTTCTCAGATGTACATAAGTCTGCAGGTCAATTTGTTTTCTAAACTGATGCCAGATTCATAAACTTAAAACTCTTTAGCTTTAAAATGTTGTATAACATGAAAGTATTAAATTAAAAAAATATATATATCACAGAAGAATCTATTTTCATGGAATTGTCCTTGAGCTAATCATATAATATTTCTTTTAAATAATTTTTTTATGCTCATTCAATTTAAAGAAAGTGAATCCAAAAATTTTATTTAATTTTATTTTTTGAGTTTCTTAAATTGAAAAAGAAAAATATTAATTTTGCATATTTCAAATGTTTAGTAAAAACTAATTACACATGCCTCCACACTAAGTCTCCCCAGTGTGGATACAAAGATGCACATTCAAGTTACTTTTAAGAGAAAATGCTTTCTTACACACATCACACTCATAAGGTTTCTCCCCAGTAAGGACGAGGAGGGAGGATTGGGACATTTTTTCATAGATATTTTTTAATTCATTCTCCCTTATGTATTTGTAGATGCAAATGATTAGATAATAAACTTACAAGTTTTAGCTTATTTTTAAAAAATACACAGCATTTAAATTTTGAATAATTTTATTACTTTTAACTAATTACATATTACAAGAATTATGTCCTATTCCTCCCCCATGGGTGGGAGGAGTGGGACACATTTGAAAATTTAAAAAAAAATCAGCGAATATCATAATGAGGAAGGTCAACATTAAACGAAAAGCAAGAATGCTCTACCTGTCCCACCAACTAATTGTGGGGGCAGCAATTTCATGATAATATCATTTTTTCTATCATACTATAGTCATCCTGTTGAGGAAAATTAAAATTCCCTTTCATGCCTTTCCTCAAGAATTTAACATTGTAGGTTTCAGTGTCATTGTCAATACTCTCTATCCTTGCAACATAGTAAACAAACGATCGTTCGGTGAGGAATTTGACAAGCACAAAATCATTTTCCCTATATATGGTTTGTCTTCCATCCAGTCAATCTCTTGTGCTATTTCCATATCATCATGCACGTGATATTTCATCATTGAAAGTATCATGTAATGAAATTAATGACTCATTGCTATCACCGGATTCATCTTTTGTCTTTTCAATTTTGTCTTTTGTCTTTTCATTTTTAGTATTTTAGGATCTGCACGTACAGGTTTTAGTTTGCGCTTTTTGTTTTCTAGTCTGGCAGATTCTGCTTCTTCAATTTCCTTCTTCTAAGGTGTATCTGTTAACCCTTAGAGACCGGCGGGACACCTGCTGGACCAGAGAAATTTATCGACCAAAAGCCGGCTCTCGGGTCAGCTACTGTCCCGACAGTTCATTCCCCCCTTTACTGTACCTGCAAAACAGGTGTTCTGCTCTGCATGTTTATCTTCCTAAGTCACCTATTGTTCAAAAAGAGGGGGAACTCTGTAAAGAAGTATTGGCGATAAATAAAGGAATAGCAGGTTTTTCTGTTGGCGCAAGTTTGGTTTGCAAGTGGGAGTAGCTTTATTATTCATTCTTCGACATACGTTGAGAGTGCTCTTGCTTCTTTATTTGCTATTTACGGCTTCATAAATTTGCAGTGCTGAAAAATGGCTCCCAGATTCAAAGGTCTTACGCAAAGCGAGATTGAGAAACTTATGAATGATTTTGACGAAAATTACGCTGATAGTGATTCAGACTGTGATAATTGTCTGATGAATGTGGAATCCAGTCTGAAGAATGACCAGAAAATATTTTTATTACTTAAAACTTAAAAAAAAATCTGATGTGGACAACGCATTACTTCCTTGTATGTTTATTAATTATCAACGCATAAAACCCGACATGACCCCATTAACTTATACTGACCCATAAACTTATATTTATTTATACATAAAGCGGACACACAGTTGGTCAAGCTAGACATTTCCTACAAAATTTGAATGCCAAAATTTTTCGTGATCACAATACTTTCTTTACTTTGTACAAGGAAGTATAATAAGCTAAGAAATTTTCGGTGATAAAACACTCGGGGGCCCAGTTGGCCCATGCGTTAATAAGGCCCTGCGCAAGTTTTGACATTATATATAACACGCAATCGCAAAGTAAACTTTGTTTGTTATCAACATAAAGCAGATTAACTCTTTAAAAATAAATGCTTTAAAATTTAATTTCTCCAGAAAATTAGCTAATCGTCAAACACTCTTATGACAATTTTCTCCATGTAATACTCAATTAAATATTAGAATATTCATAATATGGATCTGGATGTCTTATAATGTAATTTATTACTATTATTTTGGACACGAAATACTCATTGATATTTCTTTTTTCTGAGATTGTTCCTTGTCTCAAAAAATCTTTAGAAATTTTTTTTTTAGGAAGTTTAAAGGGTACTCAAGTTGTCAGTTTTGGTGCTTTTATTTTTATTTATGTATTTATTTGTTTTTTCAGAAAGATGAACGTAGGAAAATTTGGGTAGAAACAAATAGTGCAACAAAGATTTTTTTTTTTTTCTTACATAATATATTTAAAAATATTTGAAAAATGGTAACTGCGCTTTTTTGAACGTATAATTTTTATGTAATTTGCAGTTTAAAAATAAAAATTAAACTCTGAAATGAAGACTATTTTTGAATAACAAAGTGTGCGAAAAATAGCTAAATGTGAAGTTTCAGGTACATAATGTAGCCAATCGCGGCTTATTTTATTGCAACCCTGCGCTTTCCACGTTACTCCTGAAAATCCACACAGCCAACAAAAGGACCCTTCACAATGGCACATTCCAAAGAGTGGGGGAGAAAATTCTTGTTGCTGATCATTTCCTTGCCGGACGGAGAGTATATTTTAATTTACAGCTAGCCGGTCTCAGAAGGTTAATGTTTGTCCATTTTTCTTTCCTTTATTTTTTGTGATTGAATGTCATATATATTAAATTACATTGCTATTAAACAATTGTATGCTGTGTTTCTGACTTTAAAAATATAGTGCATGAAGCAGAGATTACTTTAATTTCAACACCGTGGCCTTTGTATTCAGCAATACGTTATACAATGCATCATGGGCTAGTAAATTTTGAAAAAAAATTAATGTGAGAATATAGTTTTGGCACCAAAGTCAATGACTGTTACAACAAAATCTAACAAAATGTTTGCTATGTTTAATAATAGAAGGGAGGACTGGGACATATCCCAGTCCTCCCTCCTTCAGAGTGTCCCACTCCTCCCTCTACATGCTGCTTTTAAAAATAACCTATCACATAAACCATTTTGGTTTTAGGCTTAACTAAACTGCAGATAAACATACATTATATATTTAAGAATTCTATGACATCCTATTCTGTTTGTTCTACAGAATGCTTGAGTAGAGAAATAAAACTAAAAAGTTTTCAAACTAACTCTGGAGATGAGAAATTTAACTTTTTCCAAATACGAGCTGAAAGTTGAAGCTGCATAAACTACAAATAGGAAACAACAAAAAGCTATATGTATGCCATCTGTTAGTGAAACTGGAAATCAAATTAAGTTTTTTATTTTGTCACAATTTTAGATGTCCCACTCCTCCCACTGTCCCATTGCTCCCTCCTCTCCCCTATGGATTCGAAGGTGCTCATTCAATTTTTCTTTCTTAGAGAATGCTTTTTTACACTCTTCACAAACATAAGGTTTCTCCCCAGTATGAATTCGAAGATGCACATTCAAACTTTCTTTCTTAGAGAATGCTTTCTTACACATATCACACACGTAAGGTTTCTCCCCAGTGTGGATACGACGATGCACATTCAAGTTACTTTTACCAGAAAATGTTTTCTTACACACATCACACTCATAAGGTTTCTCTCCTGTATGAGTACGTTGATGAATATTCAAGAACTGTTTACTGGAGAATGTTTTCTGACACACATCACAGACATAAGGTTTCTTCCCTGTGTGTGTGAGAAGATGTGGCATCAAGCTTCCTTTTAGTGAAAATGCTTTCCCGCACACTTCACACTCATAAGGTTTTTCCCCAGTATGGATTCGAAGATGCTCATTCAATTTTTCTTTCTTAGAGAATGCTTTCTTACACTCTTCACAAACATACGGTTTCTCCCCAGTATGAATTCGAAGATGCACATTCAAACTTTCTTTCTTAGAGAATGCTTTCTTACACATTTCACACACATAAGGTTTCTCCCCAGTGTGGATACGACGATGCACATTCAAGTTACCATTACAAGAAAATGTTTTCTTACACACATCACACTCATACGGTTTCTCTCCTGTATGAGTACGTTGATGAGTATTCAAGTGCTGTTTACTTGAGAATGTTTTCTGACACACATCACAGACATAAGGTTTCTTCCCTGTGTGTGTCAGAAGATGTGGCATCAAGCTTCCTTTTTGTGAAAATGCTTTCCCGCACACTTCACACTTAAAAGGTTTCTCCCCAGTGTGGGTGAGAAGATGAAGAGTCAGGTTTCCCTTGTTAGCGAAAGCTTTCCCACACTCATCGCACTTATACGGTTTCTCCCCTGTGTGACTTCGAAGATGAATAGTCAGGCATTTTTTCTCAGTAAATGCTTTCTCACATACATCACACTCAAAAGGTTTCTCCCCTGTATGGGTACGAAGATGAACATTCAAGTCTTGTTTCCAAGAGAAAGCTCTCCTGCACACATTACACTCATAAGGTTTCTCCCCTGTGTGGGTGACAAGATGTGCAGTCAAGTTTCCTTTTTGTGAAAATGCTTTCCCACACACATCACACTTATAAGGTTTCTCCCCTGTGTGGGTTCGAAGATGAATAAACAGGCGTCTTTTCTGAGAGAATGCTTTCTTACACACTTCACACACATGAGGCTTATCTCTTTTATGGGTACAGTGGTCTATCTTCATGGCCTGCTGTGCAGAACGAGCTTTCTGGCACTCACTGCAATCAAAACCCTTTTTCCTCGAAGAGTTGTCTAAATGTGGGCACTGAGACATTGTATTTGGAAAAGATACATTTGAGCAGGCCTTCACATCCATGAGAGCAGAGTTAAAATTACGAAAGATGACCAAGGAAAATACTAATACTGATTTTTCTGCAACAGAAGAAAGAACAACATTTCAGCTTTTTAAATATTCACAACATGTGTACTGTGTACAGTATAAGAATAACAAAAGTAAGAACTCAACACAATTTGAATCACTGAAAACATGCAGACATGAAAGTCAAACTTCAATAAGAAAAATTTGCTTTACATCTGAAAGTTTTGTTCTTGATGTATTTATCATCATTTTGCTACATTTGCGCACTTGAGAGGTATGCATATTTTGCCACTGAAACTCAGATTAAAGGGAAAACAATATATTTTTTTCAAGGTTTGTAGATGAAGAACAGCCATTTTCAAAACAATAAAGCAGAACAACAGGACACAGACTCCCTAAAAGGCCTCCAATACAGATAAAGTGCAGCCACTGCCATCACTTTATTTAACTACCATCAATATGCCAGTAAATCAAATCACCCATCAAGCACCACAGTGCTACAGTACTTTTTGTAAAGAGTAACAACACTAGTGATCTTTCCACTCTTACACCCACTCTGTGCTCTTCTTAAATCTGCTGCCTCCCTGGTCTGCATTTTACAGTCCAAGTTCCAACCTTCTTTTGTATGACCGCAAATGTGACATGCATTAAGGATTAGATATTTATCTTTTTTGATTCAATCTAATGTAAATTTAGCAACCTTCCAGCCAGCTGCTGCTAATAAAAGATGATCTCTCAATGGAAGAGCAGGTGGAGAACAAGACTAATAAATGTGTCATCGCCAATGTATGATACGTTTGTATTTTCTTTTCAATAAAGTTTATTTTTTCTTTCTTTCTTTCACTCTGTTTACTGTGCACTCAGTATGTTCTCCCAAATGGGATAACAAGGCTGCAGGTCATTTAACTGTCCAAAGCAGAACTGAAATGTTAACGGGTTTTTAACATGGTGCTCCAAGCCAGACGTGCTTGAACTTTTTCAAGTACTGGTATCACTGTATAATTTTGGAACAGCTTCAAGATGAGAGACTTCCCTTTCCAGTTTAGAATTAACGGTGTTATTCGAAAAAATCATGCGATTTTGGTACATAATTACAAATAAACTAATTATGCCAGGCACTTCAAAATTTTGAAACTGTCTCTTTACAAGCTGTATTACATACTGCGAAGACAGGCCATATCTGTATCAGTTTCAAAACTTTTAGAAAAAATTCTTTAAAATCTTAAATTTTCGCAAGGCGTGTCACTTTTCGAAAAATCTTGCAGCTCAGATCTATGTTTAAGAATTTTTTCTGAAAATTTCACAAAAGCCACAGCGTTTTTGCTTATCGCAGTGTGTAAAACAGCTTATGAAGAACCATCTGGAATTTTTTGGAGACCATGGTGCTATTAGTTTATTTCAATTTGTGTATAAAGAATTATTTTTTTCCGAAGAACAGCCTTAAACCTTTCTATGCAATGAACTCTTTGACCCAGTGTTCCGATATCAATGTTGCTAATGGATTGTCGCTGCTGGGACATTATTTCTGAAAAGGAGCAGCTGCTGAAACTTGCAGAACGTGTAGTTGATGAAAAGGAGCTCAAAGATCTTCAAGTGCGCTTTAACAAAACACATATCAAGATCTACACGAGCGTTACTAGTCCATAGAACATGCTGATAGGGGGTGCTGTTAATGGAATACAGGCAAGGACATATATAAGAAGGTGGGTGGTTAGGGGGTCAGGACCTCCAACCCCCAATCTAGGCAAAAATGCTAATTTTGGCCGAATATCCACTTGTAAATTCAATATTTTAATGGGTAATAAAAAAATTACTACAGAGATTAAAAATTTGTTATGTAACTGAAATCTTTTACCAGTTATTTATACTAAAATTTACCACCAATCAAATTTTACACTAAAGATGGACATCACCCCTTCCACAATTGATGAACCCCTCCCATGTGAAAGCTATAGCCGTGTCCGTGAATACAGGCCTGGACTAAATTCAAAGAAAGTTTTTACCCCGATTCCGCAGCAAGGGTGGTGGCAGTGGCGCTCGTGCATAGGCACTGTAAAACTGCAGTACCCCCAGTTTTCATGAAATGTTATCGATAATTACAAATACATTTTTTTCTTTTCTTTTTATCTTTCCTTAATATATGTGCCTTAAACTAATTGAAGTGAGTAGCTATCCCATTGCACTAACAAAAATCTTCCAAAAAATATTTTTTTAAATCTGGAAAGCACAATAAAAACTTACAAGCAAAACTGTCGCAGTACAGCAATTGATTTACTCATTGTTGTTTTTCCATTTTTGACCAGTATTTGTAAAACAATGTGTGCCAAGTAATACCCAAGTTTTATCAAACTTTTTTTTTTTTTTACCATATCATATTAAAATTTTAAAATATGGCAAAAGATTTTTTCTTTTATTCATTTTTATAGTACAGAATTTTCCCTTTATTTACCTATTATTGCTTTTTACACGACATTAAGAAACGTTGGGTTATTTTTTTAATCAGCACACCCAATAGCTGCAGCTACAAGCGTTAAGACATGCATGTAACACTTAAAGAAATTGGACAATAAGCAGACAGAGTCTAGCTAGAATAGAAATGATATCATATAGTTTTTATAATAATATTTAATTAGACTTGTAATTTTACTAAACCTAATTCTTTTCACTTTTATAATTCTTTTTAGTGTATCATAATTAGAACATATATTATTTTTGTTAAAATAAATTAATACATAAGGAATATTCACTATTAAGCCAGAATTTTGCAAAGTTAGTCAGAAATAAAAAGTTAATTATAGTTTTGTTAGAAATTTTTCTCACCAAATTTGCCATCTAGCTTTCCAACTTTGCCAAGTGTAACAGAATGTGTCAATGTTAGGGGACGTGACTCTCCCCCTTAACAAAAGCCAGTGGCAGCTCGTGACCTGTCTCCGTTGTGTGGCTGAAAAAAAAAAAAAAAAAAATAGTGGCAATGAAAATCAGGAAAATATATATACATCAGGGCTTTATTAATGCATGGGCAAATCGGGACTTTGCCCAGGGCACCCAATTTCAAATATTTTTTATATCAAAATTTTATGAAAAATGAAACACATTTCATAGATGGGGGCCCCCAAATTCATCAATGCCCAGGGCCCCCGTTGGTCATAATCAGGCTCTGATATACATATAAAGCAACCTATCTCCATCACACAGTGTAAGTATTTAAAAATTTTCAAACGACCAATGATAATCAAAATTACTATAAAACGTTTCCTATTTTTTACCTAATTATGCTACTACATGAAACCTAATTATATTAATATTAAAAAGTTTGCCAATTACCAATCAAAAAGCCACTTAAATTTTTATTTAGTACTAGCTGAAGTACCCGTTCTTCGCACGGGAATGAATGGACTTTTTGACATTAATATTTGTTGTGATTTCTATTAATTGTAATAAAGAGATATAGCAAAATGGATATCGCGTTATATTGTGTTCAATAATTATGCATACTGAATTTCAAGGCAATCGTTTTTATGGTGCAGAAGGCGATGCGGCGTAGTGCAATCTAGTGGCGAGTTTTAGCAAAACGGATACGGCGAAAATATTCTTCGCATTCAGATATCGATGCATACGAATTTTCATGACGATCGGCTGAATAGTCCTGAAGTTCATGTGTTGACGCGACATCTAGTGTCAAGTTATAGGAAAATGGATCGTGCCAAACTCTTCCCCGTGTTCAAATATCTATGTATACCTGTTTTCATAGCGATCATTCGCACAGTCAAGAAGTGATACACTGCAGGGCCATCTAGTGGTTAATTAAAGTAATGATTTGCTACAGCGTCGTCATGTGGCGAGTTATAGCAAAATGGATAACGCTAAAATATTCTCATTGTTCAAATAGCTATGTGTTCTGATTTTCATAGCCACCGTTTGAATGGTCAAAAATTTGGCCTGCTGCAGCGTCATCTAGTGGCGAGTTAAAATAATAATGCATTGCAGCGCCATCTAGTGCTGAGTAACATCAAAAGTAACACAGTTAGAATATATTCTTCGTGCTCAAATGTGTAAGTATAAAAAAGTTTATGCCGATCGGTCGAACGGTATAGAAGTTGATGCACTGCAGCTCTATTTAGCGGTAAGTTACAGCAAATGGATAGTAAAAAATATTCTCCGTGTTCTAATATCCGCGTGTACCAAATTTCATCGAAATTGGTTGGACGATATTCGCATAGCAAACGGCTAAACGGAATAGAATTCGACGTTCTGCTGCGCCACCTAGTGGCAAGCTAGAGGAAAACGGATAGCATAAAAACCTTCTCCATGATAAAAGACTTAGGTGACCCAAATTTCATGGTGATCGGTGAAACGGTGCTGAGTTTTTCAACTTCCTACACACATACCAACATTCATTTTTATCTATAACCAGTCTTATTATATATACCAGTCTCAAGTAAAATCCAGTTTCAAATCTAAGCCTCGCCAAAGTGCCAGCATACGCCATTTTGCAAGAGTTTTTTCAGGGAATCATTCGAAGCATTGACTTAGCAGCAATCAAAATGGGAAATGGTTCGACCGCCAGGCATTTTTTTGAAAAGTGGAATCCCTTAATACAGCCTCATTTTTTAAATTATCAACTATAACATGTTTTATTCATCGTTACCTCGATGTACTAAATGCGAAGATTTCAATTTTCTGAAATTTTCGGATTTCCCCCAAGTTAAATCAATGTACTCAATTGGCGAGAATTCTGAAGCTACATAGCTTGAAATGCCCTAATAACTGCATTATTTCTGCACGGATAGTTAAAATTTAATGCTGTATTCTAAGAAAACCCATACACTTGTTTTCAAAAATGCTATTCCCTTAAGCTCTCAGTAAATTGCGCCAAAAAGCCTAAAACTGTGCAAACCGCTAGAACTCACTTTCTAAAAATCGGCCTATCAGCCATTTTATTTTTCGCCAAACTAAAAAAATTTACATATTAGTCTCGGAAATCTTCGATCCTCATTGTTTTGCGAATAAAACATTTAGTTTCTGCTCTCATTTCTTATGCGCACACGATATTATAATTAAAAAAAATAACCTTACAAATATAAACTAAAAAAATCATTATTATTCTTTTATTTTCACTTTAAGAATTTAAAACACTTTATTCGGCAAAATCGCCACACATGGCAACCAAGATGCTTATTTCACACACTTTTTTCACTACAGGGGTTACAATTACATAAAGCTTTCTGCGTGGAGAACATAAAAAATCTCTTAAATTCCGGGAACGGGTGGACTTTCAAAGTTTTAAAGTGGTTTATCATATATTCTATATTATTTTACATATATCTGTGTAAAATTTCAGGCTGACTGGTCCATTTTTGTGGAATTGTATACTACCCAAATCAACAAATTGACAAACAGAATTTTATTTTTATTTATAAGATTACCTACGCTTAATTTTAAAAATACCCTCTCATTAAATTGCGCCAAGCGCTAGAATCATAGAAAATCTGACACACTTTCAGATTTTAAATACGCACTAAGGTGCTATATATAAAAAGAGTTATAATCCATGGGTCTTCCCTATTTTCGTTCCTTCTTTTATTAAGTTGGAAAGTGTATCATTATTCATGAGTGTGATTAAACAAAATTAAAATTGATATTTCTAACATCCTTTTTTCTGGATGTAATATATTGGAAATAGATGCCGAAAAGCTGCTCAGAAACATGCAGCATTCCAACTGAATGAAAATTTCAAAAACTTATACGCAGGTGTATTCATAACCCAAATAGCAGACTATTAAATTACGATAAATAGCGCCAAGCGTTAGAATCCTCCTCAAAATCGCACATCAACCCCTTTTATTTTTCGCCCAATTAAAAAGTTGCACATTTATTTTCGGAAAATTTCCAAATTCTATTTTTGAGTATAAATCATTTCATTCCCGCTCTGATTTCACATGCACACGATATTTTAATTTAAAAACAACCTTACAAATAATCTAGTCAAAATAGAAAAAATCGTTATTCTTTTATTTTTACTTCAAGAGTCTGAATCATTTAATGAACTGCCGAATGTGGCAACCTAGATAAGCTTAATTGTCGCTTAATGCACTGTGGGGTTACAATTACGAAATGGCGGAAAGCAAAAATTAGCCTTTTGCGATACGTTTTTATCGATATTTCCTAAAATAGTTCGAATTTTGAAAAAATCGCTTCGAGGTGTGTCGGGACCTGTCATGGAGAATTTCCGTTCAAAATTTGGAAGGTCTACGATCACCCGTTTGCGAGCTACGCGAGACACAGACAAACAAACAGTTTACACACATTGTTTTATTAATATAGATACCAGTCTCAAATAAAATCCAGTTTCAAATCTAAGCCTCGCCAAAGTGCCAACATACGCCATTTTGCAAGAGTTTTTTCAGGGAATCATTCGAAGCATTGACTTAGCAGCAATCAAAATGGGAAATGGTTCGACCGCTAGGCATTTTTTTGAAAAGTGGAATCCCTTAATACAGCCTCATTTTTTAAATTATCAACTATAACATGTTTTATTCATCGTTACTCCGATGTACTATATGCGAAGATTTCAATTATCTGAAATTTGGCGGAATTCCCCCAACTAAAATCGATGCACTCAATTGGCGAGAATGCTGAAGATAGATCGCTTGAAATACCTTAATAACTGCATTATTTCCGCACGGATCATTAAAATTTAAAGCTGTATTCTAATAAAACCTTTGCACTTGTTTTCAAAAATCCGTTTCCTTAAGCTCTCAGTAAATTGCGCCAAGCCAGAAACAGTGTAAACCGCTAGAACTCACTTTCTCGGCATTTGAGCCATTTTATTTTTTCGCCAAACTAAAAAATTGTAACATATTAGCCTCGAAAATCTTCAATTCTTATTGTTTTGCGTATCAAACATTTCATTACTGCTCCGATTTCCCATGCACCCGATATTATAATTTTAAAAAAAAAAATAACCTTACGAATATAAACTAACAAACAAAAAAATCATTATTATTCTTTTATTTTTACTTTGAGAATTTAAAACATTTTATTCGGCAAAATCGCCACACATGGCAACCACGATCCTTATTTCACACATTTTTGACTACAGGGGTTACAATTACGGAAAGCTTTTTGCGTGGAGAACATAAAAAATCTCTTAAATTCCGTGAACGGGTGGACTTTCAAAGTTTTAAAGTGGACTATGATTTATTCTATATTATTTTACATATCTGTGCAAAATTTCAGGCTGATAGGTCCATTTTTGTGGATTTGTATACAACTCAAATCCACAAACAAACAAACAAACAAACAAACAAACAAACAAACAGAATTTCATTTTTATTTATAAGGATTTATGTATTTTACAGCTGCTTGTTCAATATTTTGAAATGATTTATTTATTTTAAAATCAATATCATCACATAAAATACATTTACAGATCACATTTCGCAAGTCAAGAAAACAGAACAGAAATATCGGACTGCACTGTAAAAATGTGATCCGGCAAATAAAAAATTATTTCCAACTGAGCAGAAATTTTCGCCAGCTACCAATAGGCAAAATTTCCCTATATACAATCACGTAGATTACCATGCAAGGACCCAAAAGTAGATTCAAAGAAGCCATTTTGAAGCCAAGTTAATGTTGTGTCAAAATTGCTTTTGTGCACAATGCAAAATATGTCAACCCAGCAAACAGAGAAAAGATGCCAAGTTCAGGACAAACAAGTCCATGACCCTTGAATGGTTTAGATAGAGAAAAATAACAATTAATGCTTTCTTAAGTACTTTTTTTGAATAGCATTAAAATTGAATAAAATAAATGCATTTTTACAATAAATATAAATTATTAAAAGAACTGTGTTACAAAAAAGGAAGAAACTTTGATTTAGGTGGTGGTTAGTTGGTGGGGCCAAATGACGCCTAATGACGAGCTGCCTAATGATGAGTGAGGCCTAATGACGAGCTGCCACTGGCAAAAGACATGAAGGTGGGTGCTTGAACATTCTACCTCCAACATAAACAAAAAAGGGTACTTACATATTATCCTGGCGGGCCACTAGAGGTGCATTCAGACTACGTTCTTATTGTCGTTAGAGTTCTTATTGTAGCTATCGGTCTTAGTTATGACGTCAGGTAGCGACGATAAAACCAGCTTTCTGGGATTTAAGTTTTTTCCAAATCCGTGCCTAACATCTCTATGATTCCCCCTCTTCTTTTGTTAATAAGTTTTCAAGGTGGGGAAAGGATCATCAATCATTCTTCCCACATGCACTGTACTCAACCCTTTTTCGTTTCACCTACTCTTTTGTTTTACCAGCCGATGCGAATACGTCATTAAAGTCCAGAGTGTGAACGCTCTGTTTCTTTGTGCTTACAATTTTTGCGACATTAGCTACAAGAAGAACGATAAAAACGCTAGTCTAAACGCAGCTTTAGAGGAGCAGCTTTTTGCCAAGGACACATTAAATTTTTGATGGTTTGGAATACGATTGGCAGCAATTTGACAGAAAAACAATTTGGTGGGAATGGCCGCCAGGATAATTTGTAAGTACCTAAGAAAGTTTTGGTAATTGTAGGTTACAGCAGCCAGTTTGGTTAGTCAAAGTATAACTATGCCAAGATAGTAACTGCTTTAGAACTTCAAATATCTAATAGAGCCAGGGTTGGACGGTATTTACCGTCTGATGGTATTTACCGGTTTTTACCGTCTTTGGAAAAACATGTTTTTACCAGGGTTTTTACAACCTTTGAGAAAAACTTAATAATTTGACTATTTTTTGTCACTTTTTTGAAGATTTATCTCTCCATCAATGGCTGAGAGGTTCTGCTATCGAAACTGGATGGTGGGAGGTGCCAGGTTCATACCCTGGTCGTGCCTCTTGATCTAGCTGTTCGGAGTTTTCCGTGGATTTTTTTTTTCAGAAATCGCACATAAATACTGGTTAGGATCCCTTACGAATAGGAAGGTATTCCAAAATAGGATTAGAATCCTAGTGCAGTCAATCGGCCTTAATCCACAAGCAACCAATGAAGATTTATCTGCTATTTTTTCATTTTCTCTGGGATAAAAGTTCAGGACATTTAATATCACTATTTCCATTTCTATATAACAATATTCACCTAATTCAGTGTCTGATTTGGTAAGTAAAAGAATGCTATACGAAAATAGTTCATTTTAAGGAATATAATAAACACAGAAAACTTTCATCCATGTTTTCATCTTACAAGAAATTCAAATTTATAGATAATGTACATTTATCATTATTAAACTTATTAAAACTATTATTATGAGAAGGCACATTACAATATTTATTACAATTATGTAATGCAGGCTAGTTTAATAATTTTTACTTAAAGGAAAATTACAAATATACTTTTACTACACTTAACTTATCTTAATCATTTTAATGAAATCTAAATGCTTACAAATATTATTTGTTACATAATGTAGTTTGCACAATCACATAATGTAGTTTGCATCATCATGATGTCAAGATGATGATATATCCACATCAATTACATGAGAATACAGTTTTATAAATAGCATTAATATACAATTTATGACTCGGGGAGTTTATTGTATCATTAGGTTTTTTACCCCTTTTTCCCAGGTTTTTACCGGTAAAAACCTAGTTTTTACCATGCCCTGGTAAAAACCAGTTTTTACCGGTAAAAAGCCATCCCTGAATAGAGCGCAAACATTTTTGTGAGATATTAAAAGCAACATTTTTAAAACTCACTTGCTTACAACTCACTGCTCAATTTCTGTGATCACTATAACCTACAAGTACTAAAAATTCAGTAATTTTACAAAATAATAGATCAGTGACGTCGACTACGTGGGCGCTCTGGGAATCAAGCACCCACTGGGAAAATATTGTGGGTGCTCCGTACCCACAAAAATGTAACGAGCAGAATTATTTACTTTGTAGAAAAAGAATGAAATTCAGAAAACCAGATAGTTTTTTGATTTCAGAAAAAGGATCAATTACAAAATCGAATTAATTATTGCTATATAAAATCATTCTCCAAGAGGGAAAAGAATTGTGAATGATGAAAAAAAAATTAACTTTTTTGGATATATAATGAAATGAAATTCATCCTTTCTTGGTTTTGTTCTTGTGGGTGATTTAAAATGGTGAGGGGCCTCAGGAAAATTTTTGTGGGTGCTTCAAAACATAAAGACAGCTGGAAAATTTTCCTGAGTACTCAGTGCTCGCATGATTCTAAAATAAAATTTTACTTCATGATGGTCGTCATCTATGAGGATGCCCCATTAATAAACTTGGTGGATGTTGTGCTTTTTGGATTATTCATAAAAGTGACTGCCAAATAGTTAAGATATTGAGTAAACACAGGTACTTTATAAGTTAAATTGGATCAGAAGAGCTAACGTAGGTCATTCTACAGAAAACGTAGGTTTCCAAAGTTAAAATTTACAAAAATAATTCTCCATTTTAAAAAAAAAATTACTTGCTCTTTTTATACTTCTTATTACCCCCATACAGTTGGTCACATTCTTTTTTATTGTTTTTAAACTTTTTTTGTAACTGAAATTTTGAATACGAACAAAGGACACATACTAGTAACAAAGAATACACTTTTATGAAAGAAATAACTAATGTATGATATGAAAAAACACTCAAAATACTGGTGTAAAATGATAAAATAAATAAAAACTTTGTGAAAAAACCACACATAACATGTTATTTTATAGGATGTTATGATCGCTTCGACCAAAAAATTATTTCGGTCTTCATCAGACACGCCCTTTGACTCACTGAGCAGAGGGAAGAATTTTTTGGTCGAAACGATCGTAACATCTTATAAGTAACATTTTATGTGTGGGTCATTCCATATCAAATCACCCAGAAAAAAGATGAAATGTCACCAACCACTTCAGATTTTTATGAAACTTTTATTACATATTGCTATGACTAAGTTATAAAACCATTCCAAATTTTTTTGTCCTAGGTCAAATACTTTCAAAGATTTAGGAGGTCAAAGTTTAGTTAGGCAAGGCATTAAAATAATTTTTGCTGCTCTGTGGCAGTCATGTAATCATTAAGAAATAAAATCATAATTCAGTCAAAAATAAACATTTTTATGCCAATTTTTTTCTACATTTTCTACAGTGTATATATATTTGATAGAAAATTCATTTCTATGTATTTTTGAAGAAATAATGGTAGGAAAAAAATAAATAAAAGCTAGATGTTTTTTCAGAATTTTGAGTTAAAAACATCTTTATTTCAAAATATGATTAAAAGGTGAGGAAGTATAGTTACCAAGTCAAACTTTTTTTTAAAAATAAAGCTAAAAGTTTATATTAATAGGATATGAAATAAAAACAGAGGTATTTTAGCCTACTTTATTATTTTTAATAACTAATTCTAATTTTAATTGAAAGATTAACATAGTAACACTGAGTAATCACGATAAGGTTCAGAATTCTTACCTCTATTTTTATAGAATAAACAAATCTTATTCCACTTAGAAAACAGAAACAAAATTGTAACAATAAAAATTGTTAAAAGATAGTGATTACATAGAATTCTGGACCTGAACATTGTTCCTGTGTCCGTGCATCATGCAGTTGTTTAATCTTTCTTTTAAATAGTCAAATACCACTAAATTTTTCAAATAAATTAAGTCACAAAATTTCAAAATTAGATTACTGGGCTTTTTTTAAGCATATTAACCCTCTGACTGCTCAATTTTTAGACCAAAATCGCTTCAAAAATTGTGTAATTTTTTTTTTCATTTTTCAAATCTATATACATTGGAGAATTGAAATGTGCATTTTTTCTTTCTAGAAAAGATTTTTAATATAGATTTTTATTATGAGAAACTAAGCTTCAGAAAAACCAATTTTAGATGTTATTACATAGAATTCTTTTTTTTTTTTAATAAATGCTCTCCTCAATACAGGAAGAAAAACACCTGCCCACGAAAATCGCGGGATGAGCAAATTTTGCTACATTTGAATTACCCCTGGAAATCGCGGGATGATCAGCCAGAGGGTTAATATGTTATTATTCCTTCCATATTGATTTATGATTACTGTTAAAAAAGGACAAGATTTTTTTTATGCACACGTGATATTTTTTTCTTGTAGTACTCTGTTAAAGATCAGTTTTTAAAGGTGTGTATTATTTTAGCGATGGTTGTGCTGGACAGTGCAAAAACATCATCAATATTTGTCACCACAGTGATGACTTTAACTTAACAGCAACATGGACCTTTTTCGCGACAAGCCATGGAAAGTCTGCCTGTGATGGCATTGGAGAGTCTGTAAAGTGTCTAATAGCAAGAGAGAGTCTTCAAAATTATTATGGAAATACAATTAGGAGAAATTTCATTAGCAGGTGTCCTCGCCAAGTGCCGATGTGTCGCCAAATTTGAAGTTCGTTGGACAGTTTGTTTACAATAGCAATAGCAGATATCTGTTGCAACCTGTGTTTGGAGTTGAGTTGTTAACTGGTGCTGTAGTTTGATGAAAAAACGCTCAGTGGGTTCATTAAACGATGCCAGGATGTTTGGTAACGGAATTTTGTGATTGGTTTAGGCAATTTAACTGTAATCGGTAAACCGAAGTTTTATAAGAAGCAGAATTTGAAATCGATGTGTTAGTGAGTTCTTTTTTTGTGTTATTGTAGTTTGGTGTGTGGTTAGTTGTTTCGGAAAATATAAGGTGTATTTTCTTTATTTGGAAATGTGTTCTGTTGATTAATGATGTAGTGAATATTATTTTATTGTTTAAAAAGGAAGTGTGTGTTTATTTGAAGGAGGGTGTGAATATAAAGTTAAATTAACGGAAGATGGACTATATTCCGTATACGGTGCATTGTTTACATATCGATGTTTTTGTTTACAAATCCTTGGCGAACACTCTGACGCTAGAGTGAGCGATGCACCGCCAAAGTGAAGTTACCTGCCGGTGGTATTTGTGACTGGCAACCATAAAGAATACGTGTTTTGTCAGGTTTGGGAATTTGAAATGGTTTCTGTTATTGACGGAAGGGAATGAAATGTGTTATTTTAATATATGAAACAAATTTGTGCGTGTTTGTTAGAAATATAGTGTGAATATAGCAGCTAAATAAAAGAAAGCATGCTGGTGTTACGTTATAAGCCGGTGGGTGTTGGGGACATTTCTGAGCGGTTATTTAAAAAAATATAAAGGTAAGTGCTCTTTTTTAACGAATCTTTGCAATGTTTAAGGTTTTTAATGTGAATTTTAAATTGATATTTGATGTGTTTATGTTTTCGTAAGTGCTATTTACGTGCTACCCTAATCATACTGACTTTATATGAGGTGTACAACTAGGTTGTTTAATCCACCGATGTTTTTTTGAGTTGAAAACGGGCCAGTGTTTGCCCAGTTTACATTAGCTGTACAACTAGGTTGCTTAATCCACTGTTGTTTTTTTAGTTAAAAACAGTCCACTGGTTGCCTAGTTTACATAGCTGTACAACTAGTTTGCTGAATCCACTGAGGTTTTTTTAGTTAAAAACGGTCCACTGATTGCCTAGTTTACATAGCTGTACAACTAGGTTGCTGAATCCACTGAGGTTTTTTTAGTTAAAAACGGTCCACTGGTTGACTAGTTTACATACCTGTAGAACTAGATTGCTTAATATACTGAAATTTTTTTAGTTAAAAGCGGTTTACTGTTTGCTCATTTTGAATTGCCTGTTACTGAAATTGCTGACGTTTTTTAGTGTTAAGTATGGACGGTGTATTTTGTTTTATTGTTTTTTTTTTTTTTAGTGGAATATCTGTGCAATTTTAATGTGTTAAAATGCTTTGTCTTTGCTGACAGTGCTCACCATGTTGTATTATTTTATCATATTCTGAAATGGTGTTTCACACATGAAAAATTTGGCGACCAAAAAAAAAAGTGTCAAGTAGCGGGTGTTGGCGACAAAAAAAAGTCGCCAAAAATAGCTGACACCCGCTTACGAAATTACTCTCGTACAATTGATAGTGTTGAAAAAGTTATGAACTTCTACACATCTAAGATTCATAATATTAATTTCTGGCTGTTACCAAAAACATTGTCAGATACAAGTCAACAGTTAGAAAACAGATTCTCATTAGACATGTTGAGAAATTTTTTCACCTAGTTGACATCGCTAAGGTCAGGTTACCTTAAAATACTTCTGGTCAAATATTTACATACCACCAGAGTTGCCAAGAACAAAAACCAATAGATACTGCCTTTTTTATTTCCGCGTGTATATAGATTTAAAGCAATAAATATATAAAAGGAGTTCATACATTCATATTAAGAATGTGATTCAATCATATCAGTTCAACATTTTGTGGCAACGAACACGTAATTTTCTCTAGAACCAGAAAATAATACTTTCTTACATTGAAAGGCAGTGGGGATCAGCCAAATGGAAAAACAAAAAGCACCATGGAACAGTCAGACATCTCGGTACACATAACAGTTCTGCTTAATGCAAACTCCGCAGTTAATAACACACACTTTTCATGTTATTCCCATCACAATGCTTTGTTAAGTGCTTAAATTTCATTAAGTCTAGGGATGCACCGAATTTTTTGTTGGTATTCAGTTCGGCCGAATACTTAAATATTCGGTAACTGAATAGTAAACAAATTTAAGTACTCACCAATCGGTAAACAAATACATATCTTTTATATCATGAATGAAAGATATAGTATAATACCATAGTACTAAATTGATTCAAGTTGTTACTAACTAATATCACACGGGAATAAGCGTTAGAAAGTCCTCCTACCAAGGCACCCCATCCTTGGTAGTTAGCCCTAACATAGCATTCCACAATCACACAAAAACTAACATCACAATGAAATTAGTTTTAATGTAAGAAAAAACACTCAGATGTAAAATTTGAATTTTGTTGCTTTTCAATTTTTCTTAAATCTTATGACACATAACCTTGCTATTACTAACTGATTTAAATTTGAAACAGTAACCAGGGAAAAAAAAACCTCATAACATTAAGTGTTCATAAATATGTAAAGTCAATTAACTGCTAATTTTTTAATAAAATTTGCAGGTAAAAAATTGCCAACATTTGACTAATATTTAAAAAAGTTATTAATAATATATAAAGGAAACACATTTGGATATTAAATTTTGAAGCATTTTAATTTTTGAAGTTTTACACCATACACTAATTGAAAAGACTAGTTAAATTAATCAGAAAACACTAATTAAATTAATCATTGCAACCAAAGATTAATAAGTTTAATAAATTTTAACAAAGTATTCGGTAATCGGCAGAATATTCGGTTAGAATTTTAACCGAAAATTTGGTATTCGGCAAAATATGGTTATTCGGTGCATCCCTAATTAAGTCATAAATCAATTTTAAAAAATCAACCGCACACATAAAAATTTATAACTTTTAAAAGAAACACAATTCATTTTATCCATATCAGACCATACAGCATTTTGATGCGCATTATCACTTGCGCAACAGCAACGGCACTGCAGAGTACAAACCCTTGGCGTGTAATCTCTTCGCTTGGCATGTCGACGGTATAACATACAAGTGCCCATATAAGTTCATATCCCCCCGAAAAATTTTTCTGGCTACGCACCTGAATTTCTGTAAAGTATTACTGCTTTGTATTAACATCTGTGGCATTATTTGTTGAGTAAAATCATATAAGCCGGTGCACACCCCATGTAAACATGGCGACAGTCGCTGGAGCTTGGCGGTTGCCAAGCTTAACACATTAAAATTGCACATATATTCCACTAACAAAAACATTAAAACAAAATACAACGTCCATATTTAACCAAAAGAACGTCTGCAAATTCGGTAAACAACAGGCAATTTAAAATGAGCAACCAGTGGACAGTTTTTAACTAAAAAAAAATACAGTGGATTCAGCAACCCAGTTGTACAGCTATGTAAACTATGCAAGCAGTGGACCGTTTTTTACTAAAAAAACCTCAGTGGATTCAGTAACCTAGTTGTACAGCTATGTAAACTAAGCAACCAGTGGACCGTTTTTAACTAAAAAAACCTCAGTGGATTCAGCAACCTAGTTGTACAGCTAATGTAAACTGGGCAAACACTGGCCCGTTTTCAACTCAAAAAAACATCAGTGGATTAAACAACCTAGTTGTACACCTCTTGTAAAGTCAGTATGATTAGAATAGCACGTAAATAGCACTTACGAAAACATAAACGCATCCAATATCAATTTAAAATTCACATTAAAAACTTTAAACATTGCAAAGATTCGTTAAAAAAGAGCACTTACCTCTATTTTTTTTTAAATAACCGCTCAGAAATGTCCCCAACACCCACCGGCTTATAACGTAACACCAGCATGCTTTCTTTTATTTAGCTGTTATATTCACACCCTATTTCTAACAAACACACACAAATTCTTTTCATACATTAACATAACATATTTCATTCCCTTCCATCCATAACATGAAACAATTTCAAATATCAACCCAAACTGACGATAGACGTATTCTTTATGGTTGCCAGTCACAACTACCCCCGGCAGGTAACTTCACTTTGGCGGTGCATCACCCACCCTTTCATCAGATTGTTCACCAACGAATCGTAAACAAAAACATTGGTATGTAAACAAAGCACCGTATACGGAATATAGTCCATTTGTTGCTCATGTTAATAAATAGCTGACATCAAAATTAAATGAAATCATATCAAGTAAAAGTTTAAATGTGCATGCAAACTCATTAATACTTCTTGAAAAAAGAAACTATATAAAATAAAATATGTAAAAGCCATTAAAATATTCACATGTAAAATTTACCGATTGCTTCCGATGGATCTGACGATATGTTCAATTTTATTTAAATACATAATTCATTAGTTTAATCTTCCGTTCAATGCCTTTTTATGAAATTTTATTATTTCTAGTAGTCAAATTTGTCGGAAACCGTGTTTGCTCCCCCAAAAAAATCGCCATTATAGGACATATACAGCAGTTCCGCAAAATATTTTATTAGAGATTTTCAGTGAAATAGCCGTCATTACAGAGAAAAATTTTAAAGCATGATGATTTCTATTGTATTATTTTGGAACTAAAGTGTATGTTTAGAAGAGCCTGAGATAAAAATCTCTCATAAATTACTCGTATGGGTGCTGACGTATAAAAAGCTTAATGACTAAACTCACTTTAAAATTAGCACATTGCCAGCAAAAGAATTGGTTTGGTTTCTTCTTTTCCCGGATTATTCGGGATAAAACTGTCTGCTTTCAAACAAAATATCGAAGAGCATAATATCAACAAACGTAATCAGCATTTGAGTCATTCAAAGAAACCATTCAAACTCTACCTAAATCATCAGATCATGGAGGTGGTTTTAATTAAACTGAAGTTTAAATAAACTAGTTATTTATTCCCAATTTAAAAAATCTATCATGTTTACTTCATCTTATGACAGTTCATAATGCTTCAATTGAATAAATAAAGGCTTATTTAAGAAGAGCATTGAATTTATAGATGTCCCCAATTCACGCTTCTGAATTCCGGATCGGAACGGGTTTGTAGGAACTGTTACCACTGTGAAACGGTTCCGTAGAGGATCATCTTTAAAAATGGACCCGGTGTGGAACCAGATCCGCTCCTTTCGGTCCGTACCCGTTCCTTTTGTTCACCTGGCTCCGAAATCAGTCATTTGTGTCCGGACCCATCCTTACGGTCATTTGGTTCCGAAATCGGTCATCTCTGTCCGAACACGCTCCTCAGCATATCATAGCATAGCAGAAAATGGTTACAGAGCACCAAGGGCAAGGCCCTCTATCTCCAATAGAGCAGTAGTGGAGCATAGCATGTACTTCATAAAATTATAAGTAAGGTTAGTAAGTAATAAAGTAAAAAGTGTCATTTGGATCCAGATCCGTTTCGAAATCTGACCGGTTCTGAAATAGTTTCGTTTCCCTCTTAGTCACATAGACTGGACACCCCTATGCCTTCTCTGTAACTAAAAGGATCGCGAGCAATGGGAGGGATTGAGAGCTACCAGATGGTCCGGAGGATGGTTTACAAGTTCATGAACAAAAGATCGGAACTCCCTCGCTTCGTGGAAAGAGGAAAGTGCGGCGACCCCCCCCCCCCGATGGAAGAGGGGTGAACTCGCCAATCCCCATCTTTGGGTACCCCTGGAAGCTCACCGCTCCTCCTACTCCTCCCGATGATTTTAATAACAGCGAAAGCATAGGAGTGCCGGTCTATGTGTATTTTGAGGTCTGTGGGAATTACAGGGGGGGGGGGGTATACAAAGAGGTAGCTGGAATTTCATTTCCTGTAGAAAGACGATGTCATCTACGAAGTCTCCCGTCCCAACACGTACAGTTGATGCCGGCTGGCAGCGGTTTACATTCCGAACGATGAAGGGGAGCGATGGTCATTCATTATTAGTGAGATCAGATGAGTGCTTATAGGAAGAAAACTTGAGATAAATTGCTTTTGAGAATGTCGACATGGGATGTAGGACTGTTAATTTCCTGGAGAAGGGATACGATATCTCTTAATTTTTTGATTTGTGAGTTGATTTCTATGTTGTTACATACAGGTTATTTTATCATTTGAGTAACTAGGGATGGAGTTTTTAATAGTTGGGATTAGGTTTTCTCACAGTTTTTTTGAATTGGCTGATCATCTATAATTTGCCAGATGCGGGGAGAAAACGTGGACTGTAAAATCGCGAACAGTAAAAATGCCCAAATGATTAATCTATATCAGTAGCGTAGTCAAGATTTTATTTCAGTGCCGGGCTGAGTAACAAATTCAAAGCTAAAAGTTCAACTGTGAGCTGAATATCAAATTGTAAGCTAAGCAAAGGGTCCATTTTGGGGGGGGAGGGGCTGCAGCCCCCTCAGCCCTATATATATATAAAGATGAATGCTTGTGTGTGTGTGTATGACGAAAAACTCCAAAACCGCCTGACAGATCACCATGAAATTTTTCTCTAACTCGCCGCTAAGTGACGCTGCAAACTTCGAATTCTATTCAACCGCTTGCTATGACAATACTGTTTAACCTATTTTGATGAAAATTGGTACTTATCGATATTTGAACACGGAGAATATTTTTACACTATGCATTTTATTATGACTTGCCGCTGGATGGCACTGCAGCACGTCGAATTCTATTCCGTTCGACCGCTTGCTATGAGGGTACCGTTCAACCAATTTTGATGAAAACTGCTATTTACGGATATTTGAACACGGGGCACTATCCATTTTGCGATATTTTTCTGCTAGATGGCGCTGCAGAACGTCGAATTCTATTCCGTTAAAGAGCTTGCTATAAAAACACTGTTCGATCGATTTTGATGAAAATTGGTACATATGGATATTTGAACATGAAGAATATTTTTCACTATCCGTTTGTATAACTTGCCACAAGATGGCGCTGCAGTGCATCAACTTCTATACCGTTTGACCAATCGCCATAAAAAAATTTATACTTACACATTTGAGCACGCAGAATATATTCTAACTATTCCTTTAGCTGTTGCTCACTACTAGATGGCACTACAGAGCATTATTACTTTAACTCGCAATTAGATGGCAATGAAGCACACCAACTTCTTGACCGGACAATTGATCACTATGAAAATTGATGTACACTCTATAACAAAAAAATCGACGCACCAAGAAACAATCATCCGATTGCTTTGAAATTTCATATGCATGAATGTTTTGAACAGATATGCAAATTATTCAAATTTGGTGTCCAATGAATGAATAGTTTGATCTCTATCGCATCGGAACTGCGCATCCAGCAGACGTATATAAGGAGCAGTTCTTCAACGGTTGTTAAAACTTTCGGTTTGATTGCGATTCAGATGACCTTTCACCAACTTAAAAAATGCCTCACTGCAGGATTCGTGCTCATTACGAGCAACTGTCAGAGTTTGACAGAGGTCGTATCATTGGATTGAAAGAGGCGGGTTGGACTAATCGGAGAATCGCTCGTCATTTGATTCAAAGCAATGCGACGATTCGAAGATGCTAGCAAGGATGGGTGGAAAATGGCAGAGTGCAGCATCAGGATGGTAGCGGTCGACCTAGGGCTACAACAGACCGTGAGGACAGAGTGATGGTCCAATCAGCTGTCACAGTGCCTTCTTCATCTCTATCAACCATCAGACGTTCAACCCAAACACCAGTGTCCATCATGACCATTCACAGACGGTTGAGAGAGCGAAATCTATGCTCGCGCTGAACGTTACGCTACCTGCCACTCGCGCCTGCACACTGCCGAACCAGATTACAGTGGTGCAGGGATCGATCAGGTTGGAATGATGCCGACTGGGGACGTATAGTCTTTAGCGATGAATCCCGCTTCCAACTATGTCCTGACGATCATCGAAGACGTGTTTGGAGACGCACAGGGCAGAGGGGGGATCCTGCTTTCACTTTTGCATGCCACACCGGCCCTCAACAAGGCATTATGGTCTAGGGTGACATTTCCTTTGACAGCCGGACCCCTCTGGTCGTCATTAGAGGTACACCTACTGCACAGCGGTACGTGGACGACATCCTAAAGGTGCTATCACACGAGAGCTCTACGCACTGCAAAATGCACGTACAACACTTTTGTACTGCAGTTTTGCCCTTCAGTCAGGCGAAAACTGTTGTGTGATAGTATTTCCCTTGACACCGGACTGTTTCGAACAATGTTGAAAAATGTTTGGTATGAATGGCGAAATCAGCCAATCAGAGCTCTAGACACTGTCCACACCTTCATTCAAGATGGCGACCTCCATGCCTGCAATGTGGACGGCGGAAATAGAAGCCGATTTTATTTCCAAAGTGCAAATCAAAAACCATTATAAACTTTTTTACTGTATTTACTTTAAAATGAACCTTCGAATTCCACCGTCAATGTCAATGTTCGAATGCACAGGGCGCGACAGGATGAGTGATTTTTGTGACAAAAACAGCGATGACGTAATAACTGTTTTGTCACAAAACGAGCGATAACGTCGCCAAATCGGCAACCCTGTGCCAATCCACCAGATCGTTTTCTTGCCTTGCAATACAACCCTATACCTTGCTTTTGACAAGAAAAATGAAAGCCGAAAGAGTTGTACGAGCATTTTGAAGGGCGAAAATGCGTCGTCTGATAACAGCTTAAGACCTGTTTTGCTACCGTTCCTTTTGCAGTGCCCTGGGCTGGTTTTTCAGCAGGACAATGCCAGACCACATACGGCTCGTGTTGCTCTAAACCGTCTGCAAGCTTGTCAAACTCTTCCTTGGCCTGCCAGATCGCCAGATCTCTCTCCCATCGAGCATGTCTGGGATATGATGGGAAGGCGATTGCATCTGGCACGGACTGTTGATGACCTCGTTCGACAATTGGAGCGAATTTGTCAGGAAATACCACAGGAGACCATCCGGGAGCTTTATTGGCCTATGCCACGCCGTGTGGCAGCTTGTATCCAAGCTAGCGGCGGGTCAACACCTTATTGAACTTGTTACTGTAACTCTGAAATAAATTATTCAATTGTTCTGAAATTTTAATCATTTACTATTCTGTACATTGTCTTCCTATCCACCAATTTTCGTCTCAATCGGACACCTCCTTCTTGGTGCGTCGATTTATTTGTTATAGAGTGTACATAGATACTTAAACAGGGAGAATATTTTCGTGTTATCCCTTTTGCTATAACTCGCCACTTCATTGTGCTGCAGCACATCATTACTTTGAGTCACCGCTAGATGGCACTGCAGCACATATAAAGTCTCTTCAACTGATCGCTATGAAAACTGGTATAGATAGATATTTCAACACGGGGAATATTTTGGCGTTATCCATTTGGCTATAACTTGCCACTAGATGTCACTTCAAGTCAAAATCTTCAGGACAGTTCAACTGATCGCCATGGACATTAGTATACATAGATGTTTGAACGCGAAGAATATTTTCGCCTCATCCATTTTGCTCCAACTCGCCTCCTGTACTATTCAACCGCTGGCTATGAAAGCACCATTCAACTCTTTTTGATGAAATTGAATACAGATATTTGAGCACTGAGAAAACTTTTACGCTATCCAATTTGCTATGACTTGCCGCTAGATGGCGACGTAGTGCACCAACTTCAAAACCGTTCGACTGGTCAACTTAAAAATTGGTATATTTACACATTTGAGCAGAGAGGATTATTTTTTTAGTATTCATTTGGCTGTAGCTCACCACTAGATGGCAGTGCAGTACATTATTACTTTAACTTGCCACTAGATAGCACTGCAGCAATCAACTTCTTGAACGCTCAACTGACCGCTCTGAAAATTGGTATACATAGATATTTGAATACGTAGAATATTTTCTCGTTATCCATTTTGCTATAACTCACCCTTTGATGGCGCTGTAATGTATTATTATTTTAATTCGCCACTAGATTTCACTGCAGCATATCTTGACTGTTAAAATGTTTGCTATGAAAAATGGTACACATACATATTTGAACATGAGAATATTCTGATGCTATCCATTTTGCAAAAAACGTTTACAGTAGATGGGGCTGCGCCTAATCGTCTTCTTCATCGTTCAAATGACCGCCAGGAAATTTTATATGCATGATTATCGAACACAGATAATATTTATGCGATATCCATTTTACAATATCTATTTATTTTGATAAAAGTAATTACAACAAACCGTAATATAAAAAATACATTCATTTCCGTACGAAGAACGGGCCTTCAGCTACTCTTTACTGAAAATTGGACATACACATTCTTTGTTTTGTAATATGCATGAGAATTATATTTGGATCTTGCCAAAATTTCTTTTGGGCAGGGCAGGACTGGAAAGGTCGGCGATCGCCGAGGACCTCCGGCCCTGGAGAAGCCCCTTAAAATGGTAATACCACTTTATAATTAGCGTAATTTTATATCTAATATCAGAGTAATTGGATTATTTCTTTAGATTTCACAACAAGATTTTTTTTACAGGGTAGGGTCGTTAGCCCTACTGGAGGTCCATTGCAGGGAAAAGAGTGGAGTGGGAGAAACTTCTGAAGAAGGACAAGGCCCACAAAGGGCTGTCATGCTAATGTTGATTGAATTGGATTATTTATTTCTTAGTAATCTTATGTCTTTACGCAGTTGCTCAGTGGAGGAAGCCAGGAACGTAGGAACCCAAGAAAAGAATTGTCCATTGTCAGGGTATTTTAATTTAAGGAAGGTTATTTTTTAAGCACTTGGTTTAAACAATTTTTCTCATACCAAATCTGCTGTACTGGTTTTAAAAGCTTCCTGAATTATAGGGTTTCTTTAAAACTTTTTTTATTTCTTTACTTTAATTTTTTTATTTTGTACAAAATATTTTATGCAAAAGGGTTTTATTTGGTGAATAAAAGTGAATAATGAACCCTTTTCATAATTAAGTAACTTTCACAGTTTAACATCAAGTTATTCCTTTTTAAATTGTCTTTTATTGAGGTATGAAGATCAATACTTGATAAATTATCCTTCTAATTTTTTTGTACATCATCATTCTTGAGTATTTTAGTTTAATTTAAAGCGTTAGGCTTTTTTTAAGTTAAAAGTTTTACGTTTTATAAAAAAGAAAAAGCTTTATAAACTGATCCTATAAAATTAAAAAAAAAAATTAATAACCTTTTGCTCATAATTCTTTTTTACTAAACTCATGACAATTTGTTAAACTGCTGAAGTGTCTAGCTCTAGAGTTCTGGGCTACCGAGCAACTGCTTTCTCCAGATGTAACGTGAATACGTTAGAACTCCTCAGGAAGTCTCCCGCCCAAGGCATTCCTTAATAAAGCAGACTGCGATCATATAGATCTGCCTTAACAATAAAACCAAAACAACTTTCATGATAACTTACACTGAAAGAAGAAAATTTAATATTTTTAATATTGGATAAATATTATTATCACTTCCAATCCCTACTGTGGAGGGTATCCTAATAACACCGACCTAATGTTTTCTTATTTCAATATTGAGCATAGACATATAGAATAAATTAAAAAGTTACTGTATTATATCGAATAAAACTTTCAGAAAACCAAATGTAAATAAATACAAAATTTTATTTTTATACAGCTCTGTACAAAAGTTCCCAGTAAGTAAAATGTTCCCTCATACATTAATGAGATGATGTACAAAGTTTCAGAATTTCGCATAGAGATATGTTTAACCAAAGTTGGTTAATTGCAATACGCTAAGCAATATCAATAATAGTATTATTATTAAAACTATTCAAACAAAACTATTTAATTAATTAATTCATTTTAATCACAGTTACTTAACCAATATTTTACATGTTTAGAAGCGACTTTTAAATAATTTTAAAACAGCTTAAGTTAAAAAGTTTTTTTAGCATTTCAAAATAAAAATTTGTTAAAAACATTACATGTTACACTAACATTACACAACAAGTTCCTAAATTACATACAAACTATAATATCAGAACATATTTTATCATATCTGACTGTTATAAATAATTTAAGTTATAGATGCATTGCATTGAAAACTGGAACGAAGTGCACGGGATTTTACGTCTCAGCCGCTTGGAGGGTTAAATAAGTACGTTTATTTTTCCCATGAATCACTTTTAAAATCTCTATCAAGGAGTTTGTTCAACAAAGGAGAATTTTTTTACGAGCCCGAGCCCGCCCTAGCCTGAACAAAATAGTGAATTACAGAGCCCATCTCATCTCTACAACCCCCCCCCCCCCCAAATTTTCCCTGGCTATGGTATTGCTTAATATAATCTGTTTATTTTAATTAAAATGTACATGAAAATAGTGTATTAGAATGCTGTCTTACACACACAGCAATCTTAAGTTTTCTCTTCGAAGAGTACGAAGATGAGTATTACAGTGTTGTTGTTTGGAGAATTCTTTCTCATACACATCCCACACATAAAGCTTCTCTCCAGTGTAGATTTGAAGATGCTTGGAAGAATTTGGATTCGGAAAAGTCAAACTTTCTTTCTTGGAGAATGCTTCTTAACACACCACATACTGTAAAATCACTTATTTTTGCGAGCTATGATTTTTGCGAAAATGAAGATATCAGTGATTTCACAAGCTGAAAATTTTGCACATTTTATATCAATAAAACTGAAAGTTGAAAAATCCCGAAAGTACCTAAATATAGAATTTTTTCTGTATAAGGCACTTTAAGAAACTTCCATTTGTTCAAAAAGTCTCCCCCCCCCCCTCCCCATTTTGAATGGCTTAAAAGAATCTGTTACAAATATATTAAGTGAAAGAGATTGATTCTGTTAGATGTACTATTGTTTTACATTCAAAAAATAGTTGAATAGTATTCAAAAAATTGTTATAATAAAGAAAATTGTTGAGAAAGAGTTTGTAACTGTACAATAAATAATTAAATCTTAATAAGTAAAAAATTTCTGATTTTTTACTGTTATTGTATTGTACTGTAAAAGTATTTCTCAAGAATTTAATTTTTGTGATTATAGAGGGCTTGCGAAAATAAGTGATTTTACAGTACATAATGTTTTTCCTCAATGTGGATATGAAGATGCACAGTCAAGCTTCTTTTAAGAGTGAAAGCTTACTTGCACACATCACACTCCTAAGGTTTCTTTTTAGTGTGGATACGGAGATGCGCATTCAAGTGTCCTTTTTGAGAGAATGCTTTTTTACACATATCACACTCATAAGGTTTTTCCTTAGTGTGTATACGGAGATGAGCACTCAAGCTTCCTCTTTGAGAAAATGCTTTTCTACACACATCACACTCATAAGGTTTCTCCTTAGTGTGGATACGGAGATGTCTATTCAAGGTTTCTCTTCGAGGGAATGCTTTTTTACACATATCACACTCATAAGGCTTTTCCTTAGTGTGTATACGGAGATGTGCATTCAAGCTTCCTCTTTGAGAAAATGCTTTTCTACACACATCACACTCATAAGGTTTCTCCTTAGTGTGGATACGGAGATGTGCATTCAAGGTTTCTCTTCGATGGAATGCTTTTTTACACAATTCACACTCAAAAGGTTTATCTCCAGTGTGGATGCGAAGATGCGTAATTAAATTCGTTTGAAAAGAAAATGATACCTTACACATATCACACTCATAAGGCTTTTCCTTAGTGTGTATACGGAGATGTGCATTCAAGATTCCTCTTTGAGAAAATGCTTTTTTACACACATCACACTCATAAGGTTTCTCCTTAGTGTGGATACGGAGATGTGCATTCAAGGTTCCTCTTCGCGGGAATGCTTTTTTACAGATTTCACACTCAAAAGGTTTATTTCCAGTGTGGATACGAAGATGAACTGTCAGGCATTTTTTCTCAGAGAATGCTTTGGTACACACTTCACACACATAAGGCTTGTCTGTTATATGGGTACATTCATCTATCTTCAGACCCTGCTGTGTAGAAGGAGCTTTCTGACACACACTGCAATCAAAACCATTTTTCCTTGAAGGGTTGTCTAAATGTGGGTACTGAGACAATATGTTTGGAGAAGATCCACTTGAGCAGGCCTTCACATCCATGAGACCAGAGTACCAGAGATGACCAAGGATCAATACTGATACTGAATTTTTCTGCAACAGAAGAAAAATGATCATTTCAGCTTTTTAAATATTCACAACATGTGTAGAGTATAACAATAACAAAAGTAAGAATTCTGCACAATTTGAATGACTGAAAACATGTATACATGAAGGTATAACTTAAATACGAAAAATTTGCTTTGCATCTGAAAGTTTTATTCTTGATGTATTTATCAGCATTTTGCTACGTTTGTGAACGTGAGAGGTATGCTTATTTTGCATCAAAAAATAAGATTACAGGGAAAACCATATACTTTTTTTCCAAGTTTGTATGAAGAACAACTATTTTCAAAACAATAAAGCAGAACAACAGGACAAAGACTCTTTAAGGCCTTCAATTCTGATAAAGTGCAGCCATTGTCATCATTTGATTCAACTACCATCAACATACCAGTAAATCAAATCACCCATCACTGCTATGGTGCTTTTTGTAACGAAGAATAACACTGGTGATCTTTCCATTCTTATGCCCACGCTATACTGTTCTTAAATCTGCTCTTACCTGGTCTGCAATATTCTACTGTCCAACTTCCAAACTTTTCTTGTATGACTGTAAGGTTTCTCCTTAGTGTGGATAAGGAGATGTTCATTAAAGTGTCATCTTTGAAAGAATGCTGTCTTACACACACCGCAATCATAAGGTTTCTCTTCCGTAAGAGTACGAAGTAAATATTAATAAGTAGTAAATATTAAGGTGTTGTTGTTTGGAGAATGTCGTCTTAAACACATCACACACATAAGGCTTCTCTCCAGTGTAGATTTGAAGATGCTTGGAAGAATTTGGATTCGGAAAAGTCAAACTTTCTTTCTTGGAGAATCAGGGTTGGCTTTTTACCGGTAAAAACTGGTTTTTACCAGGGCATGGTAAAAACTAGGTTTTTACTGGTAAAAACCTGGGAAAAAGGGGTAAAAACCTAATGATACAAAAAACTCTGAGTCATAAACTGTATATTAATGCTATTTATAAAACTGTATTTTCATGTAATTGATGTGGATATATCATCATCAGGACATACTGATGATGCAAACTATATTATGTGATTGTGCAAACTACATTATGTAATAAGTAATATTTGTAAGCATTTGGTTTTCATTAAAATGGTTAAGATAAGTTCAGTGTAATAAAAGTATATTTACAAGTCCTTTAAGTAAAAATTATTTAACTAGCCTGCATTACATAATTGTAATAAATATTGTAATGTGCCTTCTCATAATAATAGTTTTAATAAGTTTCATAATGATAAATGTACATTATCTATAAATTTGAATTCTTGTAAGATGAAAACATGGATGAAAGTTTTCTGTGTTTATTATATTCCTCAAAATGAACTATTTTCATATAGCATTCTTTTACTTACCAAATCAGACACTGAATTAGGTGAATATTGTTATATGGAAATGGAAATAGTGATATTAAATGTCCTGAACTTTTATCCCTGAGAAAATGAAAAAATAGCAGATAAATCTTCATTGTTTGCTTGTGGATTAAGGCCGATTGACTGCACTAGGGTCCCAGTCCTATAGGGGAATACCTTCCTATTTCTAAAGGATCCTAGCCAGTATTTATGTGCAGTTTCTGAAAAAAAAAAAAAACCCAAACACACGGAAACAGCCAGATCAACAGGCAGGACCGGGGTATGAACCTGGCACCTCCCACCATCCAGTTTCGAGAGCAGAACCTCTCAGCCATTGGTGGAGAGATAAATCTTGAAAAAAGTGACAAAAAATAGTCAAACTAATAAGTTTTTCTCAAAGGTGGTAAAAACATGTTTTTCCAAAGACGGTAAAAACTGTAGTAAAAACCGGTAAATACCATCAGACGGTAAATACCGCCCAACCCTGTGGAGAATACTTCCTTACACACACCACATACTGTAAAATCACTTATTTTTGCGAGTCATGAAGATATCAGTGATTTCACAAGCTGAAAATTTTGCACATTTTATATCAATAAAACCGAAAGTTGAAAAATCCCAAAAGTACCTAAATATACAACTTTTTCTGCATAAGGCACTTTAAGAAACTTTCTTTTGTTCGAAAAGCCCCCCCCCCCCCACGTTTTTTTTTAATGGCTCCAAAGAAGCTGTACAAATATATTAAGTGAAAGAGTTTCATTCTGTTAGATGTACAATTGTTTTACAGTCAAGAAATAGTTATAAGAAAGAAAGTTGTCAAGAAACAGTTTGTAACTGTGCATTAAATCATTAAATCTTAATAAGTGAAAAATTTCATATTTTTTACTACTATTTGAAGCAAAAAAAAAGTATTTCTCAAGGATTTAATTTTTGCGATTATGGAGGGCTCGCGAAAATAAGCGATTTTACAGTACATAATGTTTTTCCTCAATGTGGATATGAAGATGCACAGTCAAGTTTCTATTAAAAGTAAAAGCTTACTTACACACATCACACTCCTAAGGTTTCTTTTCAGTGTGGATACGAAGATGCACATTCAAGTGCCCTCTTCGAGAGAATGCTTTTTTACAGAGATTACACTCATAAGGTTTTTCTTTAGTGTGGATACGGAGATGATCATTCAAGTGTCCTCTTCGAGAGAATACTTTTTTACACAGCTCACACACATAAGGTTTTTCCTTAGTGTGGATACGAAGGTGTAAATGCAAATAACTTTGAAGAGAAAAAGCTTTTCTACACACATGACACTCAAAAGGTTTCTCGCCCGTATGGGTCCGAAGATGAATAGTTAAGTCCTTTTTCCGAGAGAAAACTTTCACGCAGACATCACACTCATAAGGTTTCTCCCCTGTGTGTGTGAGAAGATGTGCTGTCATGTTTCCTTTTTGTGAAAATGCTTTCCCACACACATCACACTTATAAGGTTTCTCCCCTGTGTGGCTTCTAAGATGAATAGTCAGAAGTTTTTTCACAGAAAATGCCGTCCTACACACATTACATTCATAAGGTTTTTCCCCTGTGTGGGTATACAGATGAATATTCAACTCTTGTTTCCGAGAGAAAGCTTTCCCACACACTTCACACTCATAGGGTTTCTCTTTTTTGTGGATACGGAGGTGTTCATTTAAGTGTGATCTTTGAGAGAATGCTTTTTTACACACATCACACTCATAAGGTTTCTCCCGTGTGTGTGTGAGATGATGTGAATTCAGGTTTCCTTTTTGTGAAAAGGCTTTCCCACACACATCACACTTATAAGGTTTCTCCCCAGTGTGGGTTCGAAGATGAATAAACAGGCGTTTTTTCTCAGAGAATGCTTTCGTACACACTTCACACACATAAGGCTTGTCTGTTGTATGGGTACATTGATCTATCTTCAGACCCTGCTGTGTAGAACGAGCTTTCTGACACACACTGCAATCAAAACCATTTTTCCTTGAAGAGTTGTCTAAATGTGGGCACTGAGACAATGTGTTTGAACAAGATCCACTTGAGCAGGCCTTCACATCCATGAGACCAGAATACCAAAGATGACCAAGGATCAATACTGATACAGAATTTTTCTGCAACAGAAGAAAAATGATCATTTCAGCTTTTTAAATATTCATAACAAGTGTACAGTATAAGAATAGCAAAAGTGAGAATTCTGCACTATTTGAATGACTCAAAACATGTATATATGAAGGTCAAACTTCAATACAAAAAATTTGCTTTGCATCTGAAAGTTTTGTTCTTGATGTATTTATCAGCATTTTGCTACGTTTGTGAACTTGAGAGGTATGCTTATTTTGCCACAGAAAATGAGATTACAGGGAAAACCATATCCTTTTTTTCCAAGTTTCTATGCAGAACAACCATTTCCAAAACAATAAAGCAGAACAACAGGACACAGACTCCCTAAGGCCTCTAATGCTGATAAAGTGCAGCCATTGTCATCACTTGATTCAACTACCATCAACATGCCAGTAAATCAAATCACCCATCACATGCGGCTGTGCTTTTTGTAAGGAGCAATAACAATAGTGATCTTTCCATTCTTACGCAAACTCTATACTTCTCTTAAATCTGCTGTCTCCCAGGTCTGCAATGTTCTACTGTCCAAGTTTCAAGCTTCTTTTGTATGACTGTAAATGTAACCTGCACATTTAGGATTAGATATTTTTCTTTCTTCATTCGATCTAATGCAAATTTATCAACCTGCCAGCCAGCTGCTGCTACTAGAAGGTGATCTCTCAATGGAGAATGAGACTAATAAATGTGTCATCGCTAATGCATGATATGTTTCACTTTTGTTTTCAATGAATTATTTTTCTGTTAAAGTTTGTAGTTTTTTTTTTTTTTTTTTCACTCTGTTCACTTTTCACTCCAGTATGTTCTCCCAGATGGGATAACAAGGCCACAGGTCATTTAACTGTCCAAAGCAGAGTTGAAATTTCAAAGCTTTTTTAACCCTTTGAAGCACAACTATTTCCTAATGTCGAAAAAATACTAGGGTTTCCAATCAATTTCTGAAAAAAAAAAATTACCTGACTTTTCCAGGTATTCCACACCATCATGTCATAAAAATCCGGACTATTTTTTATGTTTATAACATCAACTTTGCATATGTTCTTTAATATTTTTAGCTTCTCAAAGTAAGGTTAAATGTTGTTTGTTTACAAAGACTGGTTTTCCAGTTATTGAGCCAAAATTTGCAATTTTCAGTGACTTCTCCCTGACTTTTTTTGCCAAAATGAAATTCCCTGACTCTTCCAGGTTTTCTCTGTTCTCCCTGACCAGTGACAACCCTGACAGCCTTTGCCATCGTATGCCGTAATTTATGGAAGAAACACCAAGGCGTTTATGAGTTTAAAAGTAAAAAAATAGTATGTGTGGCGTTTCTACCGGGTGCGGCATTTACAATATTTTTAATTTTTTTTAGCCGATCTTCGACGAAAAATTCATTTAGTGATAATTTCCTCAAAAGATGGCGCCACCACCAACACGTACTCTTTAACGTGCATAGACCACAGCGTAGCGAATCAGAATGCGAACCTACCCCCATAGAAAAGAGGTTTAATCTTTGATCCAGTTTTGGAGAAAGTCAGAGCACCCTGAGATGGGTCCATGTCCCGTGCTCTGAAGTAGATGGCTTCATACATCCAACCGATGTCTCCTCAATTAAGTAAAAAGAAAAAAAATATATAAGTAAATCTTTTACATCTACATTTTAGAACTATAATTAAATTTTAATGAAGTTTTGAATATATATTTTAAAGGGTTAAAGTTCTGTAAAATACCGCAAAAGTGCACTACCCTCTATTAAATGCACCCGTTTTTCACATGAACCTCTATTGTTCTTAAAATACTGAATTTCAGCCAAAATTAGTCTATGTTGCACCCGGTGCAAGTTTAACCCTTCCCTTTCCCCCCCCCCCCAAAAAAAAAATAAAGTTAATCTGAAAGTTTTTTTTTTTTTTTTTTTTTTTTCTTTTTTGCCATGCGGCTTTGCGCCCTGTGCAGGAGCACTCTATCGAATAAACACTGCCAACTAATTGATATGCTCAAGAAATGCTGAGTGCTTTTAAAATAAATCCCAATGTTATAAATATCAAAAATAATAAATAAATACCATCAAGAGTTGTTACACAACAATCAGTTTAAAACAACAATTTGCTGAAGCAAGCTCATTACGTAATCAACAGCTGGCCATCCGCGTGGGGGAAAATGTTTACTTTTAACTGGAGCCTCTTCTCACACATCAATTGCTGTTTTCATTTTAATGGCGCCTGGTAGTCTGTCTGAACTTGTGTGGATGCAAGAAGGTATTTTTTTATTTCTATAAATTCGCCTTTGTGAATATAAACATTGATATCTGATTATTTGAAAATAGAAATCTTAAGCTTCGTAAAATAGCGGTAAATACTTTAAAACATTTTATGGGAAGGGGGAGAAAAAAGGAGATTTTTTTTTTTTATCGTTTATCCAATTTCTCCCGAAGTATATCCGATCAACTTCATAGCTTTTCTAATAAATTAGGTCAAATAAGTAATGCAACATATTTTTTATTACTTATTTTTTGTTAATTAAGAAATTATTTTAGAAAATATTGAATTTTATCTGGCATTGACTTCTTCTGACCACGATCACCCCCCCCCCAAACGATCGCGGCTGCGGCATTTATGCCGGGTGTGGCGTTTCTGATGATTTTCTAGCTAACTAAGTTCATTTTCGTGGGTGTGACTTTTCTTCCATAAATTACGGTAATTTAAGTACCTGCAAGATGGCAGTTGATCAAATCGCCCAGTGTTCACTGCAGAGCAAGAACATTTTTGACACAGCCGGCTTCGTCAAAAATGTTCCTGAACTGCCCCAAAATCTTCTGAATTTGCCCAATGCAGCATGCATTGGGCAATTTGACTGACCATTCTGGCTGGTAGTTAAAACGTGCAATGGCAACGGCTGTACTTTTTCTACATTCAAACTATCTAGATGTCCTCCTTGATATTTTAATTACAAGGAAATTTATTGTTTATGAATCAAAATATCAAAGTTGTGTCCTCACAGCAAAGACATGGTTAAACATGGTGCTCCAAGCCGGGGGTGCTTGATCTTTTTTCAAGTACTGGTATCACTGTATAATTTTGGAACAGCTTCAAGATTGGAGACTTCCCTTTCCAGTTTAGAATTAAACCTTTCTATGCAATGAACTATTTGACCCGGTGTTCCGATATCAATGTTGCTAATAGACTGTGGCTGCTGGGACATTATTTCCAAAAAGGAGTAGCTGCTGAAACTTGTAGAAGGTGTAGTTGATGAAAAGAAGCTCAAAGATCTTCAAGTGCTCTTTAACAGAACACATATCAAGATCTACATGAGTGTTATTAGTCCATAGCACACGCTGATAGGAGGTGCTGTTAATGGAATACAGGCAAGGACATATATAAGGAGGTGGGTTAGAGGGTATGGGGCACACCCCCAAGTCTAGGTAAAAGTACTAATTTTGGCCAAATATCCATCTGTAAACTCTATATTTTAATGGGTAATAAAAAAAATTACAATAAAGATTAAACACTTGGGTACTTACCGCCAAGACAAGTGATTTTTTGCCAAGATAAATGCTGGACACATAAAATTATTGATGGTTCGGAATACGATTAGCAGCAATTTGCCAGCACATTTGACAAAAAAATAGTTTGGCAAGAATGACTGCCAGGATAGTACGTAAGTACCAAAACTTGTAATGGATCTGGAATCTTTTACTAATTATTTATAGTAAAATTTACAGTCAATTCTATTTTACAATGAGATTGGAACCCCCACCCCCCAATTTGAAAGCTATAGCTACATCCGTTAATAAAGGTCTGACCTAAATTCAGAGAATATTTTCACCTCGATTCCAGAGCAAGGGTTGTGGCAGTGGGGACTCGTGCATAGGGACTGTGGAACTCGCCACCGGTTAATGACGTTAAAACACGAGTGTGACTTTTAAAAAATTGAACGTGAAGAAGAAATTGGACTACAAGCATCTAGACTCAAATGAATGATTGAACAACTCCGTGGACTGTCCCGTTAGCAAAAACCATGAAAGTGGGTGCTTGAGCCTCCTACCCAAACTAAAAAGATTCTCTAATTGTGGAGTACAGCAGCCAGTTTCCTTATCCAAAGTAGGATTATGCCAAGATTGTAACTGCTTTAGTAATACAAATATCAAATGGATCGCAAACATTTTTGTGAGATTTTAAAAACATCTTTTCAATACATTTCAGTTGCTTCACAATTGAATTTCTGTGGCCAATATAAACTACAAGTACCAAATATTCAGTAATTTTATGAAGAAAAAAAAAGTAATTATTCAGTAGAATTTTATTGAATATCTAAACAATTCAGCTAAACTGCTGTATTGTTTGTACCTTGTTTTTGTGCCAATTTTGATGATAAGTGAAATTTATGTTTCAAATTTCTGAGCATCTTATTTTAATTTATCACTAATTTCTGCAAGGCATTGATACTTTTGATTAATATTTGAGGTATTATTTGTTGTTCATGTTAATAAATAGCCGACGTCAATATTAATTGAAATCATATCAAATGCAGGTTTAAATGTACATACAAACACATTCATACTTCTTTGAAAAAAAAACTACAGTATAATAAAAAAATATGTAAAAGCCATTAAAAAATTCTCATGCAAAATTTAGCGATTGTTCCCGATGGATTGGATGATATATTACAATTAAAATTACACGTAAAATGCATAACTTTTCAGTAGCTTAAACCCTCTTTCAATTCATTTTTATGAAATTTTACTATTTCTGATAGTCAAATTCGTCGGAAATTGCGTTTGATACCCCTCCCCCCTAATCGACAATAGATACAGCAGTTGCACAAAAAATTTATTGGAGGTAATTAAGGAAACAGCCCCCATTACAGAGAATAATTTTAAAGTATAATGTATTTCTTTATAAAGTATTTCTACTGCAATATTTTGGCACTACAGTGTTTGGAAACCTGAGATGACCCGCAATCCCTCTCATAAACAACTCGGGTTGATTCCTACTTTAGGACCCCCACTCTCGCCAACGTAAAAAATCGCCGAGTTTTGGCGAGCCTTCCTGTCAATAGTCCGTGATCACGCATGCGCGCAAGTTTTAACGCTTCCCAGAGAAACTGGATGAAATTAATGTGAACAATTCAGCATTAAACGCACCAAATACGGAATTTGACGACATTTATTAAAAATTCATTAGTTGGCAAGTAAAATATATGTAATGATGTACTTACATGTTCCAAATGACTTCATTTGACACGAATTTATGAGCAGATTCTTTATGTATTTCCTTTATTAAAAGCGGATTCGTGAATTTTTACTTTATTTTAACCAATGAAGTATGTTGAATCGCAACAAAATTTTTGGAAATGGAATACGAATGTTAAAATAATTAACAAAAGAACTAATTCTGCAATGATTTCTAAAAATTTGCAAGGCAAATATAAAAAACCTCACCAAATTGAGAAACAGAATAGATAAATTCAACGAATCCGCTGTTTAGAAATAGTTTCAACTAGTAAATTCGAAACGAACTCAATTCTTCTAAGTTAAAATATTAACATTTAAAATTGTCCTAGCAACCAATTTTCAGATGCCAGAAATTTTTGCGTCCGTGATATTAAATTATATCATTAATTCATAAATAAAAATACATATGTATACTTTAATATTTAAAGTTACCCTAGCAACCAAATTTCCCGTATCAGATTTATTTGTGTTTGACGATGCTAATATAAATGAGTTGAAATCGTCTGCTCCTATTAATACGTACCAATATGAAAATAAAACAGGAATTTAGTATCCAGTGTTTGCGAAATTATACTTTACTGGGTAAAAGCCAATAGAAATTTTCCAAACAAAGATCGAAAATGCGTAAAAGGATACTAAACCTTATCGTTGCCTACGTAATACTACATATTATGAGCATTTCGTAGGCAACGGCCTTATCAAAGATCAAAACTCATGACTGATCACGTGCAAAATCAACTGGAATACCGATTGATTACTGAGAGAAATTTACGAATAAACCCTTTGCCGTATGGCTGCAATATAAATGCAAAAAATCCTATTGGCAACTGTATATTAATATTTATCGTCGCGTTGGCGAGAGTGGGGGTCCTAAAGTAGGAATCAACCACAACTCATATGGGGGCTGATGTATAAAAAGCTTAGTAACTAAACTAACTCACTTTAAAAATTAGCACATTGCCAGAAAGAGTTGGTTTGGTTTCTTCTTCTCAATTATTCGGGTTAAAACTGTCTGTCATAATAACATTTAACATAATATTGAAGAGCATGTATATAAACAAACTATAGTGTATGTAGTCTGAATTTGAATCATTCACAGAGACGATTCTAACTCCACCTAAATCAGAAGATCATGGAGATGGAGGTGTTATACGCTGGCGAATTGATGACGTCAATGCAATAGAGCAGCTCAATTTCTATTTGTCCCCAAAAAAGTCCAAAAGCAATTAAAAAGACAAAATTTTAATTAAACTAGTTATTTCTTCCCAATTAAAAAAAACTGCCATGTTTCCTTCATGTTAGGACTGATAATAATGCTTCAATTGAATAAATGAAAGATTATTAAAGATCACTGAATTTATAAAATATCCCCAATTTCTGAATTTTGGGACCAGTGTGATTTTCACCACACTGATTTGTCTCCAACACTTCATTCAAATATCTGGTTACCGTAATCTATTTTCTCTTTTCAACAGTAATTATTATAATTAAAATTATACCACTTGCTGCTTTGCCTTTTGCGGGCAAATTAAAAAAATATATATATTACACGCCGGACTCGTTGATTCATTTGATTAACTCTTATCTGAGAAATCGAAAGTTCTCCGTCCGCATCAACAACACTTACTCAACTCACACTTCTATTGAGGCTGGTGTACAACAAGGATCACTCCTTGGTCCTACACTGTTCAACATTTACATATTCCAAGAGATTCTCACACATCTTTAGCAGTATATGCAGACGATACGGCTATAATGTCCAGATCCACACACCCTGACATTATGGTCAACAAAATTCAGCACCACATTGACACACTTGAAGATTGTTTCGCAACTTGGAAATTTAAAGTAAATCCCTCTAAGTGTCAGGCCATTCACTTCACTAGATCCCGCAAGATTGCGAAACCAATATATATTATAATGACGAAAGAGTTGAATGGGGCAGGACCTGTAAGTATTTGGGAGTCATGCTGGATTCCAGACTGACTTGGAAGGCACAGGCTACCTATGCGCGTAACAAAATGATTGCGGCCGAAAAATCTATCTCAAAGTTACTATACCAAAGCAAACTTAGCATTCCCAACAAGCGAAAACTGTACAGCATGATTGTCCTAACTCCAGGTACATCCGCTAGCCCCATTTGGGGTTATGCTGCGAAAACAAATTTAAACTTAATCACAACTCAACACAACAAAATACTACGAAAAATTAGACATGCTCATAGATACATGAGAAACTCGGTTATACGTAGAGATCTCATGATTCCCTCTATGTACGAAATTATTAAAAAACAAGCCCAACACTTTTATGACAAAGTCTATAACTTTCCAAATGAACTAATTGCAGAAATCCCTGATTATGACTTCCGTGATCCAGACAACCGGACACGGCCTAAAGCTGTCCTCCTGCTTAATGAGCAGGATTACTAGCACCAATTCTAACTACCTTTTCTTCCAAACTACGACATTAAAATTCGTAAACAATCATCTAATTTACATAATGTTTTCGTTTTCATTTTAAAAGATGGAGAAAGGAATGTTTCACGATCTGTCAAAATATCAAAAAGTTATGACGGATAGAATTCAAGATGCGACAGTTTTAAAATTGTTTTACGAAAAAATTTGCCGAAATAGATGCTTAGTAAAAAAATTCCTAAAAATCGGTAAATCATGTTACGCATTCAGAACAAACTGTTTTTAAAAGAAAAGTTTCTCCTCTATCCGATGATACAAATGTCATTTTGCTGCGAGCGTAATTTCCGCCGTTATTACGGTGAGAAAAAAATGCCAAAAATTGCATAAAACATAAAAAAAATTCTAGGTCGAATTTTGAAAAATCGCTTCGAGGGTGCAACTTTATGTTTAGATCTTCCCGAGTACCAAATTTGCTGTTTCTAGGTGTAGCCGTTTGTCCGTAACGCCGCCGACACACAGACACACACACACATCCCAGACAGCACAGCAAACTTGCAGCAAGCTTGATTTATCAAGTCACTAAGCTTGAAAATTTCAAGCCTGTAAGCTTAAATCAAGTGTTCTAGTTTACACTTGCCCAGCTTGCATTAAGATTGACTTTTGAAGTTTAATTTCAAGCTTAAAAAATTTTCCAAGAAAAAAATAATTTCTTAAATACACGGGGCGCCGGTCGGCGAACTCGACCCCCATACCCATATTTTACTTTGCTACGCATTTTCCCCTCTATGCTGAAATTTCAATTTAATTTAATCTGTTTCCATAAAGTGTTCTCAGCTGGAATAGAACCCGGGACCTTTGGGTTAGTAGTCGAGCACGCTATCCGTTCAGCCAGTAAGACTTGTGCAGCTATGACTAAAATTTGAAGTGACTTATCACACCGTTTTCTCGCCAGATTGATAAGTGGGCGATGTGTTATTTGTTTCTTTTATTTTTCCATGGGATGCATCAAAATTAAAATAATGTTATGTGTGATTTAGAGACTCTAGGGAAATAAACATAATATAAACTTAAGAGCAGCACACGTTTTAAAACTTTCAGTACCGCAACGCAACACTCATGAGCAATACTGCTGGCCAAAATCGAGACAAACGACTGATTTTGAAATCAATTTCGTAGTATAATTGTATTTTATTTTGAAGAATTTTCATATTTGGAAATATAGAATGGGTTTACTTACTTAACACAAATTTTGTGTTAAGTAATCTGAAATCAAAGAAACAGATAGTTAAACGTTACTTCGAAATGCTATATCACAGTTGCCAACATGTATGGAATACAAACACTTTAGTCATTTTTGTGAATATTTCTTAAAATAACAAATAATTGAAAAATTTTGCTATTTTTTAACGCTAAAAATTCTCTTTACAAATGTTGTTGGTTATTTTCCTACATATTGGTATGCTATATCGATCTAGAGCATTTCGAAGAATTAAAAATAAGTTTAAATTAATTTATACAAATGTAAATTTGAATTATTGTCATTGTTCATACTTTATAATTAAAAAAATTATTTAACTTCTGAATTTTTTTTTATCCTTTGTAATTTTATTTTAAAACTACAAAAGTGTAAGATGCAAGATTTTTGGGCCCTAAAATCTGTAGGCCCTGGGCAGTTGCCACGTTTGCCCTGCCGGTAATATGGCACTGGTAATAAAATAAAACACATCTTTTACGAAATTTCAGCAAATTTGAGGACGCTAGACAATTAATGTCCATTCTCTTTCACAGATGGCGCCATCAAGCGAGTATCAATTATCAAGCTTAAATCAAGCTGTATTTAAGCTTGACAATTCAACTTGACTCCTGCAAGCTTGCTGCCAGCTTAAAATAAGTTGAACTGTCAAGCTTGCATTAATACGTCTAATTCAAGGAATTGTCAAGCTTGATTTAAGCTTATGTACTGTCTGGGATCTCTCTTCTTTTATAATAAGTAGAGATTTACAAGCAGCAAAATGCAGTTATGCATAAGTTATCTAACTCAGCATTTTTCAACCAAAGGGCGTGACCTCCAAGGGCGGCTCAGAGCATTTGCAGGGGGAGACATGATAAAAACCAAAGAGCAAGTAGTGATGCATTTAAAAAAAAAACAAAAACATCTTATTTATTCTCATTTTTACTCAAAAACATATCCATTTTTGCTTAAAATGTTTATTCAAATTTTACTGATAACATTATTTTGTAGAAAATTCGACTAAATGCTCATTGTTAAAGATTAAAAAACCGAATGTATGCTGAAAAATGTGAGGGGGTTCGTCACCGTAAGTTAGCCTTTGTTGGGGGTGGGCGACGTTAAAAGGTTGAGAACTGCTGATCTAACTAAAAAATGAAATGAAAAGGTAATGGATTTTTTAATTTTTGTGAATCTTTGGCTTCCGAATTTTTTGTGGACCCTGTTCTCAACGCCAAGTATAGGGTCCTTTTGGGAAATTTTCGATGTGTGTGTGTGTATGTGGGTAAGAAAGAGAGGGTTGTTTCCAACCTCCCCAGCCCCCTCCCCGACTGTACCACTGAAAAATTGTATTTTTTATTTGTCCCCACGACGACTACTGAAAAATTGTACTCTTTATTTGCCCCCCTCCGACTACTGAAGAATTGTATTTTTTATTTGTGCCCCCCCCCCTGCTCGTCTACTGAAAAATTGTATTTTTTATTTGTCCCCCCCTCCGACTACTGAAAAATTGTATTTTCATTTGTTCAACCCCCCGAATGATTTGCAAGTTAAAACCCCTATGCTGTCTGTCATGGGCGCTATTTTTACTACTGAAAGCAAGAGTCACGTACAAGCAATACATAAATTTAAAAAAAAGGAAACCAAACGTGGCAAAACAAAACCATTTATTAAACTTTTCATTTACACTAACTTTATTGCTGAGACAACCACTGTGTATTACACAAGATGAAGTGTTTGATGTTGTTGGGAAGATGCCGAAAAGTTCGACAGCTGCATGTAAGGTGACCGGTGCATTCCGCGCGATGGCTGACCTCACCGTGCAACAGCACAGGTGCGAAAGGGGCCTCGGCCTTTCGAGACTGGCCTTGCCTTGGCTCGTACGCCCGACGGCCGAACAGGCTGACAAATGCATCGACCAGCTGGTTGACCGCACCCGTCCTTCCGTCCTCGTCGTCCAGCACCAGGGGGTCCGATATCATGGACCAGTAAGATTCCAGGAAGCGGACGTGCCACTCTTTGTCCTTCTCGTCAGAGTGATTCACCGCAAACATGGACTCGACGATGTGGGATATCTGGGCGAACCCCCTCTGGTTGCAGCCGCCCATGCGACCGCGGTTTTGTCTTGTAGTTGACAAAGTCTACAAGACTCTGTCAACTATGAGTCTTGTAGACCCTGAGGAATCGTGAACGATGAGGGTAAACAGGTGCCGTTTCATCAGTCGTATGTACAAAGCTGCATAAACGATAACTAGAAGAACAGAAATGAAAACAAATTAAGAAAAGGCGTGTACAAACTTCTAGATTTATTTTATTCATACAAGTGCAGTTATTAAAGGAATGAGGCATAAAGTTCCCTGTTGTACCAGTTTTCACTGCATACATTTTTGGTTTATTAAACACATCAGTAGCGTAGCCAGGAATATTTTTCGGGGATGGCTGAGAATTCAGAAATTGGAATGCAATATAACATGAAAATACATGTATGTTTTTTTTTTTTTTTTTTTTTGGGGGGGGGATGCCCCTTTTATTTTGCCTAACGTTTTTGAATGTGGATTTCTTTGCTCCAACTGAATTAAACTGCGTAGTTCCAGAAATATGGGATTTTCAAAGGCTTTTGACTTGTAATGTTACATATATATATATATATATATATTTAATCAAAAACGTTTCAAAATGTAATTTTGAAGTCAAAAAACCATTGATTGTATCTTTAATCAATAATAGTAGTAGTTGGGGTTCACAGATGCCAGCATTAATGGATGAAAAATATTTTAGAGGCAACATACGTAAGTCAACGAAGAAAAGAAAACATGTTTCCAGTGATAAGTTTTCTCGCTGTTTTAGTAATTAATCCGAAGAAAAACTCATAATTGTTTATTATATGTAAGAAAATATATGCTATTTTACTAAATACAAAATAATTTTTAAGTTTCATTTATAATGTTTAGAAGAGTATTAAAATCACACTCACACATGGTAGCATTGATAACCTTTGAAAAAACATATAAAAATAACATTTTTCAGAATTTTTATTAAATTTACGTTATTTGACTTAAAAGAACACCATTTCAACAAAAGTATAATCGTTCACTTCAGAATTGCTTTTAGTGGGCATTAGAGAGTTAAATAGCTCCACCTACCATTTATCCTGATTCTGAAATCCCACCTCTATCAGAAGAAGAATTGTAAAAAGTGACGCTTGGAACAGTATTTTCTTTGATTTATATTGAAGAACAGAAGTAATCTATTTTTTAAATTATTTTACTTAAGAAAACAGCGCACTATCTTTCCATTAGTTGTAGCTGAAGTTACTGTATGCTCTCTGGATGAAATGGCATGGAATGATTTCATGTCAATTCATCCAGAAATTTTCAGAAGACCAGTATCAGAAACAGCATTTGCAATTTCCGATTTTAATGAAATTTTATATTCTACTGATGCTAATTACGAAACCATAAATTATTTTGAAATAAGCTGCGAGGTTTAAAAGTTGAGCTTTTAAATATTCTGCCGTTTTTGAAGGCCATTTTAAATCACATATATGACAATATAAATTGCTCTGTAACTTCGTCCCAAATTATTGTAGAACTATATACCTTATATCACTTTGTTCAGAAGACAATATGCTTTCTTTTAAGCTAAATTTCGTATAAATATTTTTGTAACAATGTGTCCTTATCTGTTTATTTCTTTAGTCTGAAAAATAATTAAATTTCATGGTTCATTTCTTGCAATGCCCATCTTCAATTAGAACCAATATAGATAGGCCAGATCCCAGATGGGTCATTCCATGGTGACTGACGTTACAATTTGACTACATTTGTAGCCTTTGAAATTAACCAGTGGCTTGAAAAATATATATTTATTTATTTAAATTGATCAAGTGTATCATAAATAAGTACAGTACTGTCATCCAAATTCAAAATAAGTCTTTTTTTTTAAAGTAAAACTTCTTTAGGCGCAACTAGGGGGTAACTCAGATTTTTTTTCTGATGGAAGTAACGCTCAGTAAAGGAAATGACGTATTTTTTTCCCCCTTGCTTCTTCATTCTGCCAATACAGAAAGTGGCACTATGGTGCATTTCGTTGCTTTACTCACATGTTTTCAATGGCATTAATACAATATTTAATGGAATTATGAGTAAAAACTTGGCATGATTGAGTAATTAAAAAACTTTGTAAAAAACACACATCGTTTAACACCAGTATTTTGAGTGTTTTTTCAGTTGGCATGATTGGTTGCCATGATACATAAATATTGTTTGTCTGTACTTAAATAATATGTAATCTTTTAATATTGCTCATGTGTTTTTGAGTTATTTATAATAATGAGCCAAATGTAAATTTTTAAACAGAATAATACTTCGAGCAAAAACAGCAGAGGAAAACAAAGGTTTAAGAACACTGCCATAGAAAAACGCAATAATAGACCCTACGTGCATTCGATACCAACCGACAGAAGAAAACACCAGTTTAGGAACACAGTTAAAGAAAATACCACAACAAAGACATTCTCTCGGTTCAAACCCTACGGGAAAACATTTTAAGAAAACGTTGAAAGAATAATAGTTCAACATGGACACTTCCTGGATGCTAACCCGATATTCAGACGGAACAACAGTTTAAGAACACGGGTATGTAACACCACAAAGAAACAAACACTGGCTGCAAAGGGTTTAAGATCAAAATAAAAGAATAACAAATGGACACTCCGTGGATTCTAACCCAACCTCAAGACGGAGCAACGGTTTAACACGGGGATGGAACACCACAAAGAAACGGACCCTGGCTGCAATCATTCCCAAACAATAGATAGAACCTGCAGTTTAAATAATTCGAAACCTATCAGCAGACGAAATCAACGCTTAAGAATACTGTGATAGAAAAACACCTCAATGTAAAGGTAATGTAAAAAAAAAATTTACACTACCTGCATTCGAACCCAACAATCACAGGAAAACATCAGTTAAAGAACAGAGTTAAAGTATAATACTAGAAACTAGACTATGGACATTCCTCCCATTCAAACCCAAACTCCCGACGGAACAATGGTATAAGAAAACAGTTAAAGAATAATACTACAACATGGACACTTCCTGGATTCTAAATAATTATCATGAATTACCGGTGATTCTTACTGGAGATTTTAATGTTAATTTTCGCTACCAAGAATCTCAGCCGTCAGTTGATTTTTAAAAAGAAAAATTGGATCTAATTATGAATACTTCTCGACTTCAATCAACAACGCGTTTCGGTACAACGATAGATGCTGTATTTTCAAGAAAGTTAGCAAATTTAGAGAATAAAATTTATGTTTCACAGTATAGTTAACACACACCTATAATTTCATGCATAAAATATTATGATGACATTCAAGTTCCTATTTCCAATGAATAATATGAATATAACATTTATATAATCTTTGTAAAGTACATGAATAATAAATATAATTAAATTATAATATGATATTTATTTTAAGTTAAAGTTTAATATTTCAGTGATATTTATCGTAAACGTCAAAGAAGTTTTACTTCAATCGCGCGTAAAGATTACACGCACACACTTTTTTTTTTTTTTAATTAAGGGAAATCAAAAAACGTGACTGATGTTACACAGAAGAGACATAGAGAAAAATGAATTTTATATAAATTCAAATCCTCTTCAAACTAATAGTATGAGAATTAAAATCATTTTTTTTTCTAGTTAAGTACAGATTTCAATCTATGAAAACATTTTCTTTCATTTAAAAAATTTTAATGTAGAAAATATTTTATTCCTGTGACTGATGTTACATTCACATAAACATGCTATAATTATATATTATTTCTTCTTAAAAACAAAACTACCAAATTTACTTTTTGAAATTGTATTAATCTAGTTTTAATCATAATAAATAAATCATAGTAATGCTTATTGTATATTAATAAAATTTTTAAAATAATGTTGTTAGTGTATTTCACTATAGGGCGATTCCATGGAACTAGGGACATGGAAAAAAAATATTCTTATAAAGAATAATAGCTTTTTCCCCTATAAAGTAAACATTTGTGGATTTCTATAAAATTATGCCAAAACATTTTTACATATATTTTTGTCTTTAGAGGTGTAGGAAGTTCATTTTGTTTTCTAAAAGAAATCAATGGGCATGTATAAAATCTTATTTTTTATTGAAATTTCGCTCATTTAACAGAAGATTACACAAGTGCAGAAACCTTTAACTGCAATATTTGCCTTGAGAACAATTTTTATAAATTAGCCCTAACATTAATGTAACATCACTCCTAATAACATAAAAAGTCGTAGTTTCATCTTTGAATTTTAAAGTTATAAAAATGTGTATCATAAAATGTGTGTAACATTAGGCACACTTCTGTTTTTCTATTAGAAAGCTACTTAAAAATATTGGGAAAATAGCATTGACTGCTGCTGAAAGTCAGAATTGGTGATGAGATAAATTAAAGAATGAAGGAAAATATGAAGATCAGAAAAACAAAGCAGAAGCAACTCATAAATTGAACCAGTATTAAATATTCAAAAGACTAATATTAAAGATGTCTTCATAAAGGAAGAGAAAATGACTTTTTATATTTTTGGGCCTAATTTTATTTAAGCAAGAGAAACTTTTATAGAATTTTGTGACTCATGTTACATTAAATATTTGTCCTAATTTACAAAAATTGTTTTAAAGAAAAATAATGCAGTTAAAGGTTTCTGCACTGGTCTAATCTTTTCATATCTAGACTAAATTACAGTAAAAAAAATAAGATTTCATTCATATTTGTTGATTTCTTTTATAAAACAAGCTGAACTTCCTACACCTCTTTAAGACAAGAACTCATGTAAAAACAGTAATGTTGCCAAACATTGTGTATAAAACTTTTAAAAAGGTGTTGTTAACTTTTTTAGCATCATTTTATTGAAATTCACACATTTTTAATTCATAGGGGACTAAAGTATTATTTTTTCATAATTTTTTTTTTCTTTTGCCATTGGTGTCCCTAGTTTCATGGAATCACCCAGATTTAAATTAATGATTTAAAAAAAAAATTAATTTACAGTCAACTCCCTCTAATCCGCACTCGCTGGGACCAAGGGTTGTGCGGATTACAGGATTTTGCGGATTATAGGTCATTTTTTTTTGTTTACATTTTTACATTTAGAATTTCCCTTTAAATTATAGTCAATTTACTGTAAACAAATAGGAAATGATGAAAGAAAATGCATATGCTATAGAATAAAAACACAATGAAATGTCAATATAAATACAATAAATAATACAATTAAATTTAGAGAATTTACTAAAGGACAGATGAAAGAAAATATTTATACTGCTGAACTAAAACACTATTTTATTTAATATTAAATACAATTACTAATACAAAATTAAAAGAATAAATTCTCTCTAAATTTTTATTTTTCATTTTTTCAAACATTGCAGTGATTGTAATTTGTTTAAGAGATTTTAATTTTTCTTCAGAAATTTTGTCCTGAAGCCTTCTAATTGTCAGTAACTCTTGGTCACTGACAAATGATTGCTTTTGCAAAATGTTTAAAGAGACCCCAAATCTGGAAGTTTTTCAACAAACAAACATTCTTTTTTTTTAAGGGCAGTTGTTGTTGTTTTTAATTTCTTTAAAAGACCGTTTTTAACTAAATATATATCTATTATAAAATAAACAAGCTCAATCAGAAAGGGAGGAATTTCAATGGTCGCTCACGAAGGGGGGGGGGGGACATGCGGTGCATCATTTGTATATTTGATATCTCAGAATTACATTAATTTCAGATCTTGTGAGGTAATTTTCGGTTTCTCCTAATGTAAAAATATTCTATGCTATTATATAAGCTCTAAAGAGGAAAAGAATGTTATCCTTTTCACACACACACACACGTGCATTACATTTCAAGTGCTGATGATTCATTATTTTTGCATGTGCTCCTCCGGCAGCTAAATATAAACAAAGAGAAAGGCCATGTGGTCTGTTTATGCTTTTCTTTCTTTCTTCCTTCTACAGAACTACAGTTATGTGGAGAAAGTTTTTGTTGCATAATAAATCGCTAGACAGAAGATCAAAAGGGTGAGGTAGGGGGAGAATCGGAAAATTGCGCAACTGTTGTGTCGTCTGCCAAATCGCGGTTTGCGTTTAAAGTTAAACATGTTACATATTTTCACCCAATTTTAATTGCAACGGTCAATCTTTACGATCGTCTCGCGAGTTTTTCTCTCTCTCATAGAGCAAACGTTTTCGTTGATTGTTTGTTTCATTCAGGAAAAGAGTAAAGCGATGTGATTAGACGGTGCATTGCTTTGGAGTTCGTTATTTACATCCATTCACTGCCTGAACACATGCAACTTAGCATATAAGTTTTTGTATGTTTAATTACATGATAATATGCTCAAATATATGAAATTATTTACTTCAAATACCTGTGAAAAACCATTAATAAATGTCTTTATAACATTCAGCCAATCAAATAACTTCTATAACAGTAATACTACCAGTCAAATGCCACTCAAAATGTAAACAAACAAGTTTGTTTACATTTGAATTATATCGCGGATTACAGGCGTTCGCGGATTATAGAGTCGCGGATTAGCGGGAGTTGACTGTATTTAAATCATGATTAAAATCACTGATTTAAATCATTGACACACTGCGTTTGCACAATTTACAAAGACATTTATCCAAGTTTATTTTAAGAGAAAATGCCACAATGTTGGGCATTCACATGGTATCTGAGAGAATGCTATCTTTTGCACACCACACCCATGAAGTTTCTCTATTGTATGAATATGAAGATCAAAATTTATGTTTTCAAGACAAAGTTTCTTAACAAGCATCACTCTTATGACGTTTCCCTTCTGTATGGGTACGAAGATGTGTATTCAAGTTTTGTTTACAAGAAAATGCTTTTTCACACACATTACACTCATAAGGTTTTCCTTAGTGTGGATGAGGAGATGTTCATTCAAGTGTCCTTTTTGAATGAATACTTTCTTACACACTCAGTAGGTTCCTCCTTAGTGTGGCTACGGAGATGTCTATTCAAGGTTCCTCTTTGAGAAAATGCTTTTTTACACACATCACACTCATAAGGTTTCTCCTTAGAGTGGCTACGGAAATGTCTATTCAAGGTTCCTCTTTGAGAAAATGCTTTTTTACACACATCACACTCATAAGGTTTCTTCTTAGTGTGAATACGAAGATGTTCATTCAAGTATCCTCTATGAGAAAATGCTTTTTTACAGACATCACATTCATAAGGTTTCTCGTTTGTGTGAATATGGAGATGTGCATTCAAATGTCCTCTTTGAGAGAAGGCTTTTTTACACACATCACATTCATAAGGTTTCTCGTTTGTGTGAATACGGAGATGTGCATTCAAGTGTCCTTTTTGAGAGAAGGCTTTTTTACAGACATCACATTCATAAGGTTTCTCCTTAGTGTGAATACGAAGATGTACATTCAAGTATCCTCTATCAGAAAATGCTTTTTTACATACATCACATTCATAATAAGGTTTCTCGTTTGAGTGAATACGGAGATGTACATTCAAGTGTCCTCTTTGAGAGAATGCTTTTTTACACACATCACACTTAAAAGGTTTATCCCCAGTATGGATACGAAGATGCGTAATTAAATTCTGTTTGAAAGAGAATGATACCTTACACACATCACATTCATAAGGTTTTTCCTCAGTATGAGTATGAATATGCATGTTTAAGACTTTACAGTGAATGTTTTCTCACAAAGATGACACAAGTAAGGTTTTTGTGCAGGTTGGCACAAAGATGAGTGGTCAAGCCTTCTTTCTGTGAGAATGCTTTCTTACACTCATCACACAAGTATGGGTACGAAGGTGAGCTTTCAAATTGTGTATTTTAGTGCAAGTTTTCTAACACACACCGCACTCCAGACTTTTCTTTCTTTCAGAGCAGGCAGAACAATTTTTTAAATGTAGATCTTGTGAGACTATTTTTCTTCAAGACCCAGTTGAAGCAGTTTTCACATCCATGGGAAATCTGCAAGGATTAAAGAGGGCCTAGCAGAATGCTGCTGTAATAGAGGAATAAATATTACTTCACAGTTCTAAATATTTACATGGTAGGATGAACCTACCAGTAAATGAATGTAACTAGTGAATAAACATTTTGCATGCATATATATATATATATATGTGTAATATTTAAAATTCATAATAATGAAATGATGGGTGTTTAATACTATTAAATTCTCATCCTCTTCTTTGCCTATTTTAAACCACTGATTTTCAATTTAATCTAAATGGTCTTTCCCCACTCAGTGAAAATGCGCTGGACAAAAAGAATTCAAAACAACATGTGTTGAAGGTTGGTCTGAAACTAAAATGGGTCCTCAAATGCAATAGAATAGGCTGAGACTCACTAAGCTCAATAGTCTTGAATCATATTCACTAAGCTATCTACTACTGTATGTCGCCTCATAGTGTTTGTTAATTATCTATGCCAGAGGTTCCCAAACTGTGCGCCGCGGCACCCCAAGGTGCTGTGGAGATAATCAAGGAAAGTCGAACATTTGGTAAAGTATAATGAAAAGCTTCTCTCTGAACGGGTATCCCACTAAAAAGTTAGCCAAGCTGATGACCAGTGGGCGAAAACAAAAATATGTGAGTCAAGTTTGAGAGAGTTCAGGGTCCAGACGTGTCTCTTTTACAAGAACTCCCTGAGATGGGGTGGGGCAAAATTCTATATTGCTTTCCCAAGAGAATACTTTCTTGATAGTTAGCCCAATAAGCACAAAAGAAATAAGGAAAAATGCATCCAAACTGTTTCATTCTAAACTTCATATTCATACTGCTGTAAAGGTAACTTGCCGTGAAAATTTTTAGTCTGAGAAGGGTGCCGCAAACTGTTTTTAATCTTACAAGGGTGCCACGGTGAAAAAAGCTTTGGAACCCCTGATCTATGCACTTTAAAGAACAAGCCAAGTTATGTAACATGAAAAACAGGTGTGTAGCTAGGGTGGGGCAGTCAGGGAAATTTGCCACGGGTGCTGAACGAGAGGGTGGCACCTGAAAGAAAATTATAAATTAAACCTGCTAATGCAATGCTTTTTTTAAGTTTACTTTTGGTTTTGTACAAACTATTTACATAGTATCACATGCGCTTCTAAGAAATTCGATGTTTATTTTTATATCTTACATTTAAAGAAAATGAATGCCAAAACTGCTGCATCTGCACTCAAAATAGCATGCCGGATCACAAAGCAGAAAATAAAATAGGGAGAGCCACGTCTCTTCTTTCGGGAAGTGAGCAAAAGCGAAAGTAAAAGCTCAACATTTGTCATCTCTAATGTTGTCAAGGCTGAAGAATAAAACAGAAGACCAAAATGAGGTCAATGCACACAAAATCATGCTGGATCATTGATAAAGGGTATTACAGGAGTGAAAATACACAAATATAAAAAAAGAGGAAAAGAGCGTGGGCATAATTAAGACCTCGAGCAAAGTTCAAGCATGGGGTGCACATTTTATATATATATACATATATATATATATATATATATATATATATATATATATACATTAAAATTATTTTATACAACAATATATATGTTACAATTCTTTATTAAAATGGTTTTATTTAAATTATAATTTTTATTATCTTTAGAAATTAAAATTCCTAAACATTTATGTGCAATTTTAGATGCAAAACATTCAATAATGAAACAGAGGATATTATTTAAAGGATGATCTTAAGCAATTTCACAAAATCTACAGTCAAGACAAAATCCTAGCTTTACAAAACCTTTTACTCTATTCTTTTGAAAGTGAATGCAGTGTAATTTCTGGAAAAAAAAAAAAAAAAAAAAAAAAAAAACTTGATTTTCCATGAACTGCTTCTCATAAAATTCCAGAATATCATTAAATATTTTAAGCTTCCATTGATTTAGTACAATTCATTATAAAATAGCCCAAGAACACAGAATATGACATAGCTCAAGAAAATTATATTCAAAATGTTAAAAGTAATTTAAAACTTTATCTTATATCAGACAATAATACCAATCCTGTAACTTTAAAAAGTTACAGTTTACACACTAACAAAAATTCATCGATATTTCAAAAAATGTAGGCCATAAATGTTCCTATTAAAAATCTGCTGAATGGCCTCTCATTTATTTTTCTCTCTCCTAACAAATGGGAGAGGGAGGAGGGGAAAGCTGATTGTTTATATACCTGCCAACAACTAGGGTAGAAAATCCAGTAGATTTATGTATTAACTTATCACAATTTTAAACTTATATAATAAAAAGGTGCTTTATATTAACTAAGAAAAATAATTTTATTAAATAAACAATTTTTACTTTTTAAAATCAAGAATGGAGGATACAAAAAGTTAATGTCCTATTTGACTTCAGAGAGAAAAATGTTCAAATGGAACAAATGTTTAACAGGAGACAACTGTTCCAAGTTCGAACCGAAGGCTAAGACTCATATGATGCAGTTCTCTTTAATGAAGTGTCTACAACCTCTGTGTGTTTTAGTACTTCATTTTTTAATGGAATTTTCGTAGCACATAATTGTGTATTTCAGTATAAGACTGATCCAGCTGTTCATATGTTAGTTGTGCTTCAGCAAGATAGAATCTGGTCTTTACTCCAATAACCAAATCGCTATCATCCTTTTGATGTTTTCTTTTATTGAAATTAATATCTAAAAGGGAAATTGAATCACTAGCCAATGCAGTAGGTTTAACAAACCGAATAATAAGATCAGAGAAAAAAGTCACTGACTTTTTCTGCAGTAAGTGTACAGCAGGTGATTCCTGTTGTAGAGATTCATTAACAGAGTTGAAAATTGGGAGTAGTACACTGCTTAAGAACAAAAAGTATACTTTGGATAGTGAATTTTGAAGACGCAAACTTATATTATCATTTTCCTCAGAAAAATATTCACACAGGGCATCCCATTGTTTAAGGACACGGTTCAGTGAATCAAGCAGTGAAAGCCATCTGTTACTAACATATTTTAAAAGTTTTTGGCATCAAACTACAAACTTCCTGGCACAGTTTTCATCCATTTTAACGTTTGGAGCTTCTGTCTAAATAGTAGTAGACATTGAATAAAAATTCCTCAACATCTTCAGCAGTTGCTTTTTTTTGCAGCCAAGTGCAGAAGGTGACAGCAGCAGCCTATATTTATCATTAAAGGCTGCATTTTAAGAATTAAGGGTACAACACCTTTGAATTTACCAATCACTGTATTAGCATTATTTGATGAAAATGCTATATATTGTTCCACAACATATCTTTCTTGTTTAACATCAGCCAGTAAAAGTTTAGTTTCAAATAAAATTATTTTTTGAAAAAGTATTTTCATTATTTTATGTAGTTAATTCCTCATAAAATCATCATTTCTATTAATCTTCTTATTCTGGTAAGTTGAATCTTTACAGTGCATTACAGGTAAGCCATAAAATTTTTCAAAGTTTCAATTATTCCTTTAAAATATGCATGTTTCATTAATTATTGCTTTATTGTTTCAAATGTTTGTGTTATTAATTAGTTATTATCTTGTTAATTCATTTTTATGTTTTGGTGATACAGCACATTGGTTTGAGAGAAACCGAGGGGGGGGGGGATTGCTGGACTTGCTGATTCCTGATTACTTTGGTTGAAAGTTGGCAGCTCTGTTTAGTTGTATTTGTATTTAAAAATTATTTTTAAGCATTCTATTTAAGTGTTCCAGCTATATTTTAATGTTTACTAGGGAAGTTTAATGATATAGGTGAATGATCCATATAACGCAAACCTTTATATAATGCAAAACATTGCATTTCGAGGTTTGCGTTATAAAGATCTTCTACTGTATCATTTTGAACAACTTATCACTGTTATTACTGATGAATCTGAAAGCAATATTCCATGTAAAATGTAGTAAACAATTACTATTGTATTATATTAATATATTAAGTTTAAAAAATTGTATCTTTAAATAAATATTAAAATTTGATTTCAATGACCACATAAGTATAGCAGCAATTGTTTATTTACTTTGTTTTAATTATTTTCAGATGTAATATTAATTGTTATTTGAACATTTTACAAATAATTTTATATATAAATATGTATACATGTAATTATAAAAGGATTTATTTAAAAAAAAAAAAATTAAGCCTAAAAGTCCACTTTCTTTGGTTAAAAAAAAAAAAAAAAAAGAGCTTTTTTTTTTTTTTTTCCAACCCTGCCTATGGAGACTTATTGCAAAATATTTTGTCTGAAGCCGAAGCATACTATGAAGTCAGTGTCTCATTTCTGCACCAATATAAACTTAGATACAAACACACTTGGTCGATTTATTAACCCTCTGACTGATCAATTTGTGGACCAAAATCACTTCGAAAATTGTATAATTTTTTTTTTTTTTTTTCATATTTCGAATCTATATACATTGGAGAATTGAACTGTGCATTTTTTCTTTCTAGAACAGATATTTTATACAGATTTTTATCATGAGAAACTAATATTTAACTCTAATTTATTTCACTGGTTAAACGATGAAAACGCGGGATGCTCTCCTCAATACAGGAAGAAAAACACCTGCCCGCAAAAATCACGGGATGAGCAAATTTTGCTACATTTGAGTTGCCCGTGGAAATCGTGGGATAAGCAGCCAGAGGGTTAATTCATCATAACAAGTTCAACTCTATAGTGTTTAAAGGCTTCCAAATAACTAACATTTACAGCTATAACCTGCATGGCAAAAAGACATTTCAGTATTCTACATAAAGTCCTGGATAAGAGCAACAATGACTCATCAGAGATTATCAGGACTTTGCATGCTAACTGTTCATAGAGAAAAAGTTAATGGTGATTTGGAACACTTCATCTTCATACAAATGGTTTTGGACGAGTACGTGGTACACAGCAGAGCCATGTAGGCAACAAAAAACTTTTAGACTGTTAGCTATATTTCCCTTTTCAATTTTATACATTTTTCCTCTATGACATATTTAAGTAAAATTAATGGTTTGCTGAGCAAGCATCAAATTAAGAAAAAAATAAGACCACATTTCAGATTTTTTAAATTTATTGATAACGTTACGCTATTTTCTTACAAAAGGGTGAGCATTTGCCCACCTTTGAACATAGCTGGGGGCACCCATGATGACGGGTTTCTCTTCTGCATCATTACAAAGATGGATTTTCAAGAGTTGTTTCTGAGAGAATGCTTTCTTACACACACCACACTCACAAGGTTTATCTTTTGCTCAAGTTACAACGATCTTTATCCGAGTTTGTTTTAAGAGAAAATACCACAATGTTGGGCATTCATGTGGTATCTGAGAGACTTTCTTTTGCACACCACACCCCTGAAGTCTCTCCTTTGCATGGATATGAAGATCAGAATTCATGTTTGAAGACAAAGTTTCTTAACACACATCACTCTTATGAGGTTTCCCTTCTGTATGAGTACGAAGATGTCTATTCAAATATATTTTTTGAGAAAATGCTTTTTCACACACATCACACTCATACGTTTTCCCTTCTGAATGGGTACGAAGATGTCTATTCAAATATATTTTTTGAGAAAATGCTTTTTCACACACATCACACTCATAAGGTTTCTCCTTAGTGTGGATACGGAGATGTATATTCAAGGTTCTTCTATCAGAAAATGCTTTTTTACACACATCACACTCATACGGTTTCTCGTTAGTGTGGGTACGGAGATGTGCATTCAAGTCTCCTTTAAAAGAGAATCTTTTCTTACATAGATCACACTCATAAGGTTTCTCTTTAGTATGGACACGGAGATGTTGATTCAAGTTTCCTCTATCAGAGAATGCTTTCTTACACACATCACACTCATACGGTTTCTCGTTAGTGTGGGTAAGAAGATGTTCATTCAAGTGTACTTTTTGAATGAATGCTTTCTTACACACATCACACTCAAAACGTTTCTCCTTAGTGTGGGTAAGAAGATGTCTATTCAAGGATCCTTTTAAAGAGAATTCTTTGTTACATAGACCACACTTATAAGGTTTCTCATTAGTATGGACACGGAGATGTTGATACAAGTTTCCGCTTTGAGAGAATAATTTTTTACACACATCACATTCATAAGGTTTCTCCTTACTGTGGATACGTAGATGGACATTCAAGTCTCCTCTATGAAAGAATGCTTTCTTACATACATCACACATGTAAGGTTTATCCCCTGTATGGGTACAAAGGTGAGCTTTCAGGCCTTGTACTGTAGTGTAAGTTTTCTGACAAAAACTGCACTCCAGATGTTTCTTTCTTTCAGAGCAGGCAGAATTATCTTTCAAATGCAGATCTGGTGACAGTGTTTCTCTACAAAACCCACTTGGAGAGGTTTTCACATCCATGGGAATTCAGCAAGAATTAAAGAGGGCCTAGCAGAATGCTGCTGTAATAGAGGAAAAAATATTATTTAACAGTTATAATTATTTACAAGGTAGGGTAAACCTACCAGTGAACGAACAAAACCAGTGAGTAACAGTGATTTGTGAAGTGAATAACATTCTGCATGTAAGCTTTAAAATTGATAATTATGAAATTATGTGCTTAATACCATCAAATTATCGGCCTCTTTTTGGTCTGTTTTAAACCACTGTCTTTCAATTTACCCTAAATGGTTTTTCCCAATGCTGTGATGACTCACTGGTCTAAAAGAATTCGAAACAACATGTGTTGAAGGTTGGTCCGAAATTAAAAATGGGCCCTCAAATGCAATAGAATGTACTGAGACCCTCTACTAGCTGCATACTAGCTCACTAGCTGTGAATCATATTTGCTCAGCTATTAGTCCAGTAGTTAGATAGTTCTAGGTGGAAAAAAATGCCTGAAATGGGGATGCAGACTTTTCTACTTGGTAACAGTACTTGACTTGACTTTCTAATTTCTTAATTGGGTTGGGTTAGGAGGAATTTTCAGATCCTCAATTATGTAGTTTTAAAAAGCTGCTAAATATGTTTTGCTCAGAGGCCCTGTACAGCTCAAAATATGATATGATTATGTATAGTTACCAGATTAATCATATTTACCATAACCAGGGGTCTGTCCAGAGTTTTCAGACAAGGTCCATTTTTAGTGAAATTGTGAAAATTATAGAATTTTACAAATTTAAATTTAGTATTAAAGTTCCATTTTAAGACATTTTACAGTGGGTCCTTTAAAAAAAAATCCATATATGAATAAACAAACACTTACAGATTTTTATAAATAAGCACAACAAATATATTCACGTGTACTGATTTATATAAATACTACATATAGAGTAGAACCTCGATTATTCGGTATAACTCGCGGGGAGGAAGGGGGCGCAAAATTAAGGTTTTGCCCGGAGCGCCAAAATGTCTAGGATCGGCCCTGAAAACATTGAGTTTCGAGGTTTGCGTTATAAAGATCTTCTACTGTATCATTTTAAACAACTTATCACTGTTATTACTGATGAATCTGAAAGCAATATTCCATGTAAAATGTAGTAAACAATTACTATTGTATTATATTAATATATTAAGTTTAAAAAATTGTATCTTTAAATAAATATTAAAATTTGATTTCAATGACCACATAAGTATAGCAGCAATTGTTTATTTACTTTGTTTTAATTATTTTCAGAAGTAATATTAATTGTTATTTGAACATTTTACAAATAATTTTATATATAAATATGTATACATGTAATTATAAAAGGATTTATTTAAAAAAAAAAAAAAAAAAAAAAAGTTTAAACCAAAAAGTCCACTTTCTCTGGTTTAAAAATTTTTTTTTTTTTTTTTTTTTTTTTTTTTTTCAACCCTGCCTATGGAGACTTATTGGGAAATATTTTGTCTGAAGCCGAAGCATACTATGAAGTCAGTGTCCGATTTCTGCACAAATATAAACTTTGATACAAACACACTTGGTCGATTTATTAACCCTCTGACAAATAATTTGTGGACCAAAATCACTTAAAAAATTGTGTAATTTTTCTTTTCATATTTCGAATCTATATACATGGGAGAATTGAACTGTGCATTTTTTCTTTCTAGAAAAGATTTTTTATATAATTTTTATCATGAGAAACTAATATTTAACTCTAATTTATTTCACAGGTTAAACGATGAAAACACGGGATGCTCTCCTCAATACAGGAAGAAAAACACCTGCCTGCAAAAATCGCGGGATGAGCAAATTTTGCTATGTTTGAGTTGCCCGTGGAAATCGCAGGATAAGCAGCCAGAGGGTTAATCCATCATAACAAGTTCAATCCTATAGTGTTTAAATGCTTGCAAATAGCTCTAACATTTACAGCTATAACCTGCACAGCAGGAAGACCTTTCAGTATTCTATAGAGAGTTAAGTCCTGGAGCAACAATGACTCATCAGAGATTATTAGGACTTTGCATGCTAACTGTTCATCATGAAAAAGTTAATGTTGATTTGGAACACTTGTTCTTCATACAAAAGGTTTCAAATTAGTACGTGGTACACTGGAACCACAAAGGCAACAACTTTTAGACTGTTAGTTATATTTCCCTTTCCAATTCTATATTTTTAAAATTTATTTTCCAAAGATACTCTTCAAAAAGTTATTTTAACATTAACAATTTTATACATTTTTCTTCTATGACATATTTAAGTAAAATTAATGGTTGCTTAGCAAGCATCAAATTAAGAAAAAAATAAGACCACATTTCAGATTTTTTAAATTTATCGATAACGTTACGCTATTTCCTTACACAAAGGTGGGCATTTGCCCAACTTTGCCCATAGCTGTCAGGACCCATGATGATGGGATTTTCTTCTGCATCATTACAAAGATGGATTTTCAAAAGTTGTTTCTGAGAGAATGCTTTCTTACACACACCACACTCACAAGGTTTATCTTTTGTTCAAGTTACAAAGATCTTTATCTGAGTTTGCTTTAAGAGAAAATGCCACAATGTTGGGCATTCATGTGGTATCTGAGAGAATGCTTTCTTTTGCACACCACACCCCTGGAGTCTCTCCTTTATATGGATATGAAGATCAGAATTCATGTTTTCAAGACAAAGTTTCTTAACACACATCACTCTTATGAGGTTTCCCTTCGTTATGGGTACGAAGATGTCTATTCAAGTATATTTTAAGAGAAAATGTTTTTTTGCACACATCACACTCATAAGGTTTCTCCTTAGTGTGGATACGGAGATGTATATTCAAGGTTCTTCTATCATAAAATGCTTTTTCACACACATCACACTCATAAGGTTTCTCCTTAGTGTGGATACGGAGATGTATATTCAAGGTTCTTCTATTATAAAATGCTTTTTTACAGAAATCACACTCATAAGGTTTCTCCTTAGTGTGGGTACGGAGATGTGCATTCAAGTCTCCTTTAAAAGAGAATCTTTTCTTACATAGATCACACTCATAAGGTTTCTCTTTAGTATGGACACGGAGATGTTGATTCAAGTTTCCTCTATCAGAGAATGCTTTCTTACACACATCACACTCATAAGGCTTCTCCTTAGTGTGGACACGAAAATGGGCATTCAAGTGTACTTTTTGAATGAATGCTTTCTTACACACATCACACTCATAAGGTTTCTCATTAGTGTGGATAAGAAGATGTTCATTCAAGTGTACTTTTTGAATGAATGCTTTCTTACACACATCACACTCATAAGGTTTCTCCTTAGTATGGGTAAGAAGATGTCTATTCAAGGATCCTTTTAAAGAGAATTCTTTCTTACATAGATCACATTCATATGGTTTCTCCTTAGTGTGAATACGAAGATGTACATTCAAGTATCCTCTATCAGAAAATGATTTTTTTACACACATCACATTCATAAGGTTTCTCTCCTGTATAGCTTAGGAGATGACTAGTCAGGCTATTTTTCCAAGTGAATGCTTTCTTACACACATTGCACTCATAAGGTTTCTCGTTAGTGTGGACACGAAGATGGGCATTCAAGTTTCCTCTATAAAAGAATGCTTTCTTACATACATCACACACGTAAGGTTTATCTCCTGTATGGGTACAAAGGTGAGCTTTCAGGCTGTGTACTGTAGTGTAAGTTTTCTGACACAAACTGCACTGCAGACATTTCTTTCTTTCAGAGCAGGCAGAATCATCTTTCAAATGCAGATCTTGTGACAGTGTTCCTCTACAAAACCCATTTGATGAGGTTTTCACATCCATGGGAATTCAGCAAGAATTAAAGAGGGCCTAGCAGAATGCTGCTGTAATAGAGGAAAAAATATTATTTCACAGTTCTAAATATTTAGAAGGTAGGGTAAACCTACCAGTGAACGAACGTAACCAGTGAATAACAGTGATTTATGAAGTGTATAACATTTTGCATGTAAGATTTAAAATTGATAATTATGAAATTATGTGCTTAATACCATCAAATTCTTCCTCTTCACTGTCTTTCAATTTAACCTAAATGGTCTTTCCCAATGCTGTGATGACTCACTGGTCTAAAAGAATTCGAAACAACATGTGTTGAAGGTTGGTCCGAAATTAAAAATGGGCCCTCAAATGCAATAGAATGTACTGAGACCCTCTACTAGCTGTATACTAGCTCACTAGCTGTGAATCATATTTGCTCAGCTATTAGTCCAGTAATTTGACAGTTCTAGGTAGAAAAAATGCCTTAAATGGGGATGCAGACTTTTCTATTTGGTAACAGTACTTGACTTGACTTTCCAATTTCTTTATTGGGTTGGGGTAGGAGGAATTTTCAGATCCTCAATTACATAGTTTTAAAAAGTTGCTAAATATGTTTTGCTCAGATGCTGTAAAGCCCAAAACATGATATGATTATGTATAGTTACCAGATTAGTCACATTTATCATAACCAGGGTCTGACTAGAGTTTTCAGACAGGGTCCATTTTTAGTGAAATTGTGAAAATAGGATCCTCTTTTAGTGAATTTGTGAAAAATATAGAATTTTATAAATTTAAATTTAGTATTAAAGTTCCAGTTTAAGACATTTTATAGTAGGTCCTTTAAAAAAATCATATATATATATAAACAAACACATTCAGATTTTTATAAATAAGCTCATCAAATATATTCACGTGTACTGATTTATATAAATACTACATATAGAGTAGAATCTCGATTATTCAGCTACCATTTAAGATAAAATATTTTGTGAAGGGTCTATCAACGGACCCGTATTTCTCCTAAACAGACCCCTGATAACATATTTATTAAATTATGAATGTCTCAAAATATAATTATGCTTCTATTAGTGTTTAACTTGAAAAAAGATATTTTTTCATGACGAAGATTTTTTAGTTTTGCAGATGTTACTGTTGTGTGTTTTTAAGTACCTACAAATAACAAACTGAATTTTAATGAGTCTTTTTTAGTACTTAATTAGAAACTTAAAAGGCCATATTTTATTTGCAATTAAAATGAAATTTTAAAAAATTGATTAATCGACAACCGAACATTAGGTATTCGGCCTGAGCTATTGGCCGAATATTCGGTATTCGGCCAAATCCCTACTCGTGACACCTCTAATGCATATTCATGCTATATCTAGAGAAAAGTTTCCCAAAAATCCAAACCATTAGATTGACAGCTGCATATAGACCCAAACCCAGGAATTTCATACTTCGGTCATTTACAATGTTCAAGTTCAGTGCCCTATCCACTTGCCTATGATGGGGTCTAGCACAGATTTAAAGCTATCGTCTTTATTTAAAAAATTATTTTAAACATCTTATTGGTTTAATTTTGTGTCATACCTTTAAATATGAAAATTAGGGGCACATTTGGACTGTCCATATGTGCTCCCAAAACAGTGTCCAAATGTGCCCCCATAGTCACATGTTTAGAATTTTGACAAGCCTAGCTTATCAGAATTTTTTTTTGACAAATATGATTTATAAATCATTATGTTCACCAAACAAGGTATTTAGTTTTATATAATTAATTTTCATAATGCAATATGAATATGCATAATTAGGATTGAAACAAATCCAGTATAACTTAGTTTTAAGCTTCAGAACTGCGTGAATGACATAACTGAACAAATTTTCCTGGAAAATGGATCACAGTGTTCTCAACTAAATATAATTATTTCATAATTTTCATATTTTTTTAAGTTAGGAAAAATTGAGTTGTCCATATGTGCCCCTCTCCCCTAAGTCTTTCTTAGCTTTTATTTAATTTTTTTTTTTTTTTTTTTAATATTTCATGCTAAAAAATGTCCAAAACCTTAAAATGAATACATATATTGTACAACGTATTGTTATATGATTTTCTTGAATTAAAAAAATAGGTTTTTTTATGATTGTTTTCTTGAAAATAATACAACCCCTAAGGATTAAAATCATTTTGCTGTTTCCCCATTTAAAAGCCCTATGGCAGGATTCTGCACACCTACTATAAGAATTTGCACAAATGCAGAAACATTTCTGCAACATTTGTTATTTATGGATGCATACACACACAAAAATGTATGTGCAATGTATTGTGAATAGGAAAAATCTCTTATTAAAAAAATAATAATAATAAATAAATAAATAAAAAATCTGAAGCTCTTAGAGATTTTATTTACGCACTCGGCTGGAAGAATTTCAGTTTTTTAAAAATCTATTCAATCAATTCTTCCATATAGACAAAATTGATAACTGTAAGTGCTGATATAGACTCCTGTTTGCATCATTTTGTTGCTGAAAATGGCATCCATTGTTGTTTGACCCGTAGTGGTGAAATGTTTTGGATGAGTGTGTATTGTAAAATCTAAAGTATTCATTTCAGTTATGAAATCGAATCCTTGATTGGAATTTAATTCTATGTTAAAATTTCCTACCAAAATGGTCTTACAATCATCCTCCTTCAGTAATGTTTCAAATAGAGCATCTAATTTATCTTCATAAGAAGTTCGAGGACTAGCCTATATAACTGCAAATCACACTTTATCTTGAATATATGCCATGACCATTTGAACACCATTGATCTGGCTCGTGTAGGCACGGGTAAAGTGTTTCATATTCCTTTTATAAAGTGATTTTTATAAAGGTTTCCTCTATAAAAATCATAACTCCAGATGGCTTTCTGTTTTGGAAACCACTGTCTATCCATTCGACCAAAGTGAATCCTGCTATATAAAAATCATCTGAAAGGATAGTCCATGTTTCCGTTAGCAAAATCAAATCACTCTGCAGAAAACATGAATCAAATAGAAAAGTGACCATGGCGTGCCGCGTAGACAAAAATCCCGTGCTTAAAAGAAATAGCACCAGAGTACTAAAAAAAAAAAAACTTTAATTCAAGTAGTCCATAATGTATTTATGAAAGTCAAAAGTAGAAAAACTGTGCACAGTTTTACAATATGTAAAAAAATACTGGAGATGTCCAGGAATATAATTATATCTGGTGTTCTTTCATCCTTATATTTATTGTAGAGGCAGCTCTTCCCTTTTCTCTCTCTTTCAAAATCCTTTGTTTAATTCTTCCTCTAATTCTGGCCAGAGAGGTTTTTCACAGTGATTAGCTCGAGTACGTCGGTCGCATTTTTGAAAATCAGCCTTGTTTTTCTTCCACAATCCAATATTTGATTTCTCAATGTTTAACAATCTAATCTGGCAGCTTCGCGATTTCATACTTCAGTATCCTTTGCTATAACGTTTAGTTTAAACTCTGCCGAGTAACTTACACGCTTTCATTTCAACATCACAATATACGAAACTGAATATTTTTAGGACAAAATCGCTCAGGTCAAAACAGAATTCTAAAAGACACTAGCGAGAGCAACTAGCAGGGACAATCATACAGGATGATCATCGATGCATTCAAGGATACATTGTACAAGAGCTAAATGAAATCTGCCTGTAAGACAGCACTGTCAGTCGTAATCATTAATTTTTTGTTTTGCTCGTGCTCGCAGTAGATTGAGGCATGGAAGCTGCTTACGTTTTGCATTGTCAGAGAGTGCCAGAGCACTAATTATTAAAACGAGGTGGAGTATTTTCCTTTCAGAGACTGACACAATTTCGCCTGTCTACCAAGGTGTGAAAGCTTTCAGCACCATCTATTGTTTATTTTTTAAAACATAAACGGAATTTCTTTCTAAACTTTATTTGTAAGCTTTTCTGATGGGGAATGTTTTCTATCAGATTACCTACAGCAGCGTATAATATGCACAATTAAATAGAAACTTTTTTAACAAGTAATCCACGGATTATATATAAGAAAATAAGGTATAAAGATTAAAAACTTGGGTACTTACGTATTATACTGGTGGTCCGGTAAGACGAGCGATTTTTTGCCAATATAAATGCTGGACACATGATATTATTGATGGTTCGGAATGCGATTGGCAGCAGTTCCTCAGCACATTTGACGAAAAAATAGTTTGGCAAGAACGACAGATAGGATAAAATATAATTCCAAAACTTGTAATGTAACTGAAATCTTTTACCAGTTATTCATAAGAAAATTTACCGTCAAATTGTAGAATAAGATTGGAAATCCCCACATTGCTGAACCCCTTTCATTTGAAAGCTATAGATACATCCGTTAATAAAGGTCTGGCCTAAATTCAGAGAATATTTTTACCTCGATTCCAGAGCAAGGGTGGTGGCAGTGGGGACTCGTGCATAGGACTGTGGAACTCACCACTGGTAACGTCGTTAAAACACGAGTGTGACTCTTAAAAAACTGAAGGGGTAGAAGAAATTGGACTCCAAGCAACTAGACTCAAATGAATGATTGAAACAACTCAGTAAACTCTTCCCTTAGCAAAAGCCATGAAGGTGGGTGCTTGAACCTCCTACTTGAACTAAAAAGATTCTGTAATTGTGGAGTACAGCAGCCAGTTTCCTTATCATTTAATTCCATTAAATGATAAGGAAATTATTAAAGAATGATTATGCCAAGATTGTAACTGCTTTAGTAATTCAAATATCTACAGGGTGGCTACAGAAATTGAGAAAAAAAGTTCCCTGACTATCTTAATCAAATTTCCAGAACTAATTATATACATACAAAAATCTTTCATCTAAATCACCATTGTGTATCATGCACCAACAGGTGAATGTTTCATAAAGGGAAATAAATAACAGAAAACCACAAAAATGCTTAATATTAATAAAATTGTAGTTCAGTTTCATACATCCAAACATAAAATTTAGTTGAACACTAAAAGACAATATGTAGCAGAAAGTTTCCTCGTTTTATAAAGATAGTGTTCAATTTTAAGCGTAAGGATAACTGATCAAAATAAACTGGCTACCTAGTCAACTTATTTTATTTCAATCAATGTATAGTTTCAAATTTTAAAAAATATGTAAAAAGGCTTTAAAATGAGCACTATCTATTTAAAAAAAAAAAAAAAAAAATCGTCTTGCGGGTGAGGTTAGCCGGCATAACTTAAATGTCCTATCACTTTAAAAAACACAATGGCGCAGTAGAAGACTAAATCATCTTTTACCATTCATTTTACCTATGACTTTATTCAGGAAGCAATTCACATGCCGATATGATTCGCATATCCGGTTTCTTGTATGATCCACATCTTAGAACGAGTCCAAATACATGCGCTTTTCGGATTCGTATAGTGATAGTGCCTACATCACTTGAATCTCGGATTCATATTTCTATGTTCTCGTATGATCTGTATTCTGGTTTTGGATTCGTAAAATGTCTGTATCTGTGCATTAGTTGAGTATCGTGTGATCCAGAACGGAGCCGCGCATCAGAGCGACAGTTGAAAATGATCTAGTTCACTAGACAAAAACAAAAGTTCCCTGATTTTTAAATATTTTTGCAAAATTCCCTGATATTTCCATGACTTTTCCAGATTGATAAAGTACCCTGATTTTCCCGATCTGTCGACACCGTGATCTAATGGAATGCAAACATTGTTGTAAGATTTTAAAAACATCTTTTGAATACATTTCAGTTGCTTCACAATTGAATTTCTGTGACCACTATAAACTACAAGTACCAAATATTCAGTAATTAAAAAAAAAAATATTCAATAGGTTTTTATTGAATATCTTTAAACAATTCAGCTAAACTGCTGTATTGGTTGTACCTTGTTTTTGTGCCAATTTTGATAAGTGACATTTAAGTTTCAAATTTCTATTAATTTTTGAGCATCTTATTTTGATTTATCTCTAATTTCTGAAACGTATTAATACTTTCGATTAATATCTGTGGTATTACTGTTTGTCCGTGTTAAATAATAGCCGACGTCAATATTAACTGAAATCATATCAAATGCAGGTTTAAATGTACGTACGAACACATTCATACTTCGAAAAAAAAACAACAGTATAATAAAAAAATATGTAAAACCTATTAAAAAATTCCCATGCAAAATATAGATTGTTCCCGATGGATTGGACGATATATTACAATTAAAATTACACGTAAAATCCATAACTTTTTCAGTTTAAATCCTGGTTCAATTCATTTTTATAAAATTTTACTATTTCTGATAGTCGAATTCGTCGGAAATTGAGTCCCCCCCCCCCAAAAAAAAAATCGCCAATAGATACAGCAGTTGCACAAAAAATTTATTAGAGGTAATAAAGGAAACAGCCGCCATTACAGAGAACAATTTTAAAGTATAATGTATTTCTTTATGATGTATTTCTACTGCAATATTTTGGCACTACAGTGTTTGGAAACCTGAGATGACCCGCAATATCTCTCATAAACAACTCATATGGGGGCTGATGTATAAAAAGCTTAGTAACTAAACTAACTCACTTTAAAAATTAGCACATTGCCAGCAAGAGTTGGTTTGGTTTCTTCTTCTCAATTATTCGGGTTAAAACTGTCTGTCATAATTCCGTTTTCAAAAAAAATATCGAAGAACATAAATATCAACAAAGTACGGCGTATGTAGTCTGAATTTGAATCATTCACAGAGAGCGACCTAAATAAGACGATCATGGAGGTGGAATACCCTGGCGAATTGATGACATCAGAGCAATGGACATTTTGCACGTGACGTCCCTGGTGGTATTTGATACGCCACGTGCGCGATCTTATGGTAATGATTAGTTTCGGTTTCAGCTTGTTTGGACCTAAGGGATTATTCAACACTTTCTTCTAGAAATATAGCTGTTGCAAAAGAAGTTAGAATATTAGTCATTAAGAAATAAAAGCTTTTTATAAATTAATTTTATCTTCATTGTGAGATTCCATTTAAAATGTTAACAATAATTAAATACTAAAAATAATTTAATGGGTCGTACTTTTAAAAGGTGTGGGAGGTTTTTAATAAATATTTGTACTATTTTAAATTCAGAAAACTCAAAATCAACTCAATGATGTATTACTTATACAGTGTTTGCAATAATGTAATAATTTTGTAACGCTAATATTCCTTTTATTAACATTGAAGCGAAATGCGATATCATCGTCTTCTAAACTATATATTTAAATATTAAAAAGACAATAGCTCATTCCGAGGGGTTGATAATTAGAAACAGTAATTATAAAATGGATTGGATACTATGCATTTGAAAAGGAGCTGGCGGATGTAAATACCGCCAGCAGACGAATTTTAGTCTCGAACTCAGAAACCATGCAAAATGTCAGAGCAGTAGAGCAGCTCAATAGAGCATTTCGACGAACCCCTCCTCTCTGCGATCGGTCGCCGTCTTGCGTGACAGCTTGGGGTTCTCGTAATGTATTTCAATGGGAAAAACCCGATTTTCAACATTCAAAAAGAGTATTAAATTTAATTTTTTGGATGATTGTAATGGATGGAATTTGTTAATCAGACCTTCGACTTTTGTGTCCCAGGTGGCGTTTAATATTTTAAAAAGCTTAACATATAATATTTTAATGATATTTCAAGCGACTTTTTCCGCTGGTACTGCGTTCGGAAAGACAACATTATGTACGGGAATAAACACAATGTTTATTTTAAGATTCGGCAGGTCATTCGGATTACTGTTTGTTTACAAATATCATTGTTGTGCATGCGAAATTTTCTTACGTTGTGAGATTTATGCAATAATAAAGTTTTGTTTTTGAATTATAATTCATCGGATATTCTGTATGCCCTAGAAAACATCAAATTCCATTAATATTTATATTAAAAAAGTGTTTATTTAAATTTCTATTACGATATATTCAGATTGTTTTTTTTTCTTTTATAAAAAATAAATGTACTGCTTGTTATTATTTATCATAGTGTTCTTTTAAATATGTAAATGCCTGTAAAATAAGACCAGTTATCCCATTAATAAAGAAGTGTAACATATGCATCGCATAACATATTTGTACATGTAATTAATCTAATACGTATGAATATGAATTAAAAAAATAATCCAATAAATCAACTAAATTAAAGACGTAGACCAATTAATGTGTTCTTTACTTAGTTGCATAATTATTTAAATTGACAGTAAACATGAGTGCAAAATGTAAATTTATAATTCCATAAAGCTTCTGCCTTTTTATTATAAGATGGAAAACATGTTTCGCAATGTTAGCTCATAAAACTGTACTAAACAATTCTACAATTACATTTTTGAATTTTGTTTGAAGTTAGAATCAGAACAGAAATCAAAAGCTGGAACTCTGACCCTGTATTTCTTTTTTCTGGGTGAATTTTTACATATTAGGCAAAGCTCATGAATACTTTGCTCCGAAGCCCAACACTAGTATACATTAATTCATAAATTTTCCCCTTTTCAAGCACAAACTGATTTTAGCAGACACGACAAATCATATTCGCTTCACCTTGACCAGATTTGAGAGTCCTGAGACCACCAGAATTTGGGTGTTTTCTGTATAATGTTTATATTTCTTCCTGCTAATTTCCAACTATTTAATTTTATATCACTGTTCTGTGAAATAATTATTATATGGGAAAATCTTTAAATTATTGTTATTTTAATTAAATGTGCTACCAACCCCATATTACAGGGGTTTGCAGTTCGCTACTGAGTATTAACATAAGAATATTAAGGCTCCGGCACCTTTTTTTGCCAGAAATTGCTGCTAGCCCTGGAGCAATTAAATGTTTTCTCATTGAAAAATTTCTTTCATTAATTTCCAAAAAGATACACTTTTTGTATATAACCCGCATACAAAAATATCTCCAATCTGTAAAATGTGCTCCATATTCTGATGAGGTGATGGACAAAATTTGATAATTATATCCTGAAAAGTGTCAAAGGTATGAAGATAATAAGTACTGACTTAAACTAATTTTCAGTAGCTCTTGAAAGGAAAAAAATCACAATCACATTTTAAGGGTCATACAGATATTATGAAAGAATATTTTACATTCAAATTCAAGTATAGACCCCAGTCACCTTTGTTTATAGATATCCCTTAAGACGTTATATGATGAAAGGCTGAAATTTTGTACATCACCTCATTTGTGCATGGGGTACATTTTATTTTCTAGGAATTTTTTTGTAAGGTAGTTCTAAGAAATTTTAAAAAGTGTAACTCTGTGAAAATTAACAAGAGGCATTTTCTCTTAACATAGTCTTTTTTTTTTAACCTTATTTTAAACATTTATTCAATTCACACTGCCTAATTATCTTTAATAGATAAAGAATTAAAGCATGTTATCACTTTCTAGGGGCACTGTACGTGTGTGTGTGTCTATACAATTTATAAACACTAATATTTTTACTTCCTTGTATGACGTACAAAGAAATAATGTGATCGCAAAAAGAATTCGGTATCCAGATTTTGACTACCTCTAAATTTACTGAGTTTTTGCTTGACATCTCATTGTACACATGTATGTATGTTCATATAAATTCATGTACAAGCATTCTGACTGACAGCTAGACCATTTTGATCAGTGTTTCCTGGCGCCTGTACGCAGTAGCGGATTCAGGGGAGGGACTTGGGGGCTTCACCCCCCCCCCCCCCAAAAGAGATTGCTAGAGAGTAACATTCTGCTTCATTATGCACTTTGAATATGTAAAGTGATCTTTTTTAATCACTTAGCCCCTCCCAAACAAATGTAAAAATCCTTTTTACATTTGTTTAGACTAAAATTTTGCTTTATTGTATATTTTCTTTGGGTGAAATAAGCTTTTATCAAAATTTAGCCCCTCCCAAAAGAGAATTTCTGGATCCGCCACTGCCTGTACGTACGTGTGTATGTAGGTAACTCACATATCTTAAAAAGTACGAGTCGTACAATGTTGAAATTTTATATTTAGGATTGTTGTAACATCTACATCCATACATTATATTTTATGGGCAGAAATTCATTAAAGTGTAATTTAGAGATATTAAGTTATTTCAAATAAATCAAAAATGATATATGTTGTTAAGGATTACAAAATGAATCTTGCCATCAAAAATGGTATCTTTATCATTTACAGTTCTACAGGAGCACTCAGAAAAATTTCAACAAATTACAGCCAATGGCAATTTTAGAAACATTCATTCATTTCAAGCAGAATAACATCTTACCATATGGTTGGATAATGGTCCGGTGACGTTCAGCCACCTCCCTCAAAAACTGCGTTAAAAGTCACCAAACTTGGCAACTTTTGGTATATATATGTATATATTTAATTTGCATATCTCAAAAACTATTAGTCGTAGATTGCTGAGATTTTATATATAAGATCGTTGTAACATCTAGTTGTACACCTAGATTTTTTATTCCAATCTACTGGAGAGTTTATTTACAGGACCACCCAAAAGAATTTTGGTACTTGCATGTATCCTTGCAGTCTGCCAAGATGAGCGATTTTTCGCTTTGATAAATCCAGGTTGCAGGAAATCATGATGGTTTCGAATACAATTGGCCAGGGGCGTAGCCAAGGGGGGGGTTATGGGGGTCATAACCCCCCCATGGGGAATTTTTTGCCATACAAAATGTATATTCTTCACTACATTATCACACACGCGTATACATATATATGAGTTTTAGTAGTCGTAACTCCCCCCCCCCCCCCCCAATCAAAAATTTCTGGCTATGCCCCTGCAATTGGCTACAGTTTGCCAGCACATTTTCCGAAAAAATAATTTTGGCACGAATGTCTATCAGGATAATATGCAACTACCAGAATTCCAATACATTAATGTCTATAGACATCTTCAAATAGTGACGTAGCCAGAAATTTTTCATGGGAGGGGTTACTATTGTAACTCACATATATGTATGCATGTGTGTGGTGAGGGAGCGAAGAATATACATTTTGTATTGCAAAAATTTCAGGGTGTGTGTGTTGTGATCCCTTATTACCCCCCCCTCCCCTGGCTACGCCACTGTCTTCAATATATTATGTCTGTAGTCGTTCATTGTTTGGTCCATGCACAGAATCTCGTTATTTGTCATCCACCGTGTTGAGTTTTGCCAAAATATCGCTAATTTAACACCAAAAAAAACTATGCATTTTGCATGACTCTAAAACTTTTAGCCGTAGAATGTTGAAATTTTGTATTTAGAACTATTGTAACATCTGTGCTTTTGATTGCTGTGGACTGAGTAATTTATTTACAGGGTCACCCAAAAGACTTAAAATATATTAAGGGTCTATAGATACCTTCATTTCATTAAAAATCTGTGATGAATAACTGTTACAGCTGTGACTGAAATCTCGCTATCACAAGCTTATTGGCTTTTGTCAAAATATTGCCCAATTAAGTGAAACAAATCTTTAAAATTGAACTCAGCTTGGCAGTAAACTTTAGAATTGCAGTATTTTGTCTCTTTCAAATGAAATAAGTTTAGATGAAGTGCCCCGAAAATATTTCAGGTTTAATAGAGGTACAAGGAAGTCATGTGGTGTCCATATCAGATTTATTAGTTCAATGATTTGATTAAAAAAAACAATCATAATAAAAGGAGTAGTATATAGAGTTTTACAGTTATATTCTTCCATGATGATTGTATGTAAGAGATTTTTTTTTCAACATCGTAAATTACAGTGTTACTTGAAAATATGTTTTCACATAATTTACACAGGAACCAGACTACATGCAAGCGATAGATATTAAAAAAATCAGATGTCAGTCAGCCAATTTAAATTACTTTAGAAGTTATTTACAAAAAAATTGAAAGAAAAAAAAAACATCATATTTGACTGCATAAAATGATTTAGGTTCTTGAATCTGAACAGCAGGTAAGAACAGTATTCATAGAAAAATTGCTACTGGCGTATTATCCCGGCACTCAAACAAGACAGGCGATTTCGATTTCTCGCCAAGATAAATGCCAATCACATGAAATTATTAATGGTTTCAAATACGATTGGCAACAGTTTCCAGCACATTTGATGAAAAAATACTTTGTTGGAAATGACCACTGCAATAATACGTAAGTATCAAAAAATCTAAAAATCTTCATAATAATTTCTAATCCTAATATCAGCTCCACGCAGAACAGAGTGGAAATAGTTTTAGGTAAAAGAATAAGGATTTATTTTAACGAAGTACAGTTTAACCATTTAATCATCTGTCCATGGACACGAGAACAACAACAGTATAACCTTGATTTCACGAAGTCAAAGAAACAACAGAAAGAATTGAGATAAGAAGGTGAAATGAAAGAGGGTGTCAGTTTAATAGAAAAAACACATTTATTCAAGATATTTAAGTTCCACTCCATACCTAATTTAGAATACTGCAAAAGAATAAAAAGGCTGGTAGCCAAGTTTAGTGATTTTAAAAAAGTAGATTCTATAGTTTTTTAGCATAAGCAACAATAAGTAATCATACATTAACACATCACAAACTTCCTGTTTTATTTATTTATTATTATTATTTTAATAAACCGACCACTCGTACAAAACTAGTTCTGTAAACAATGTATAAATTGACTTTTTAATCAAAATATGTTTTTAAAAAATAATTAACAAACCAATTCTTTCATGTTTTCTATTGATTTATTCTTATGCATTTTATATGCACATTTAATAACAGAATCCACACCAGAAAGTGCTATCCATAGAAAGCATGCACTAAAATTCATGTCAATCTAAGGATAAACCTATCTAGTCATAGCTTCAAACTACATTGGAGACAAATTATCCATATAGTTAAAAATCATGAAAAAATATCACAATCCTAAACTAGAAACAATATCTAATTTTGCAATTAGAGTTTAATTATTTGAGGACAGCTTTAAAATTTCTTCCATATTTCTAAATAAATAATTTACATTCTTTCGTGCACAGTCGTGGATTGCTGTCTAAACTGAAACGCCTGTTGCTTGCAATTCTGCAGTTTGTTTACATTCTTCACAGTGGGGCTGCGTTCGTAATCCAAAAACCCAATGAACCTCCTCATATTACACGTAGTTTATACGGATTACTGAGATTGCTAAATTATACATTTAGGTAAAGAAATAGCATGCGCAGAACGATGCGCGAAGCTGTCACTCAGCTGACGTCAGAGATACGTCACGTCGAAATGCTCTATTTTTGGACTTTTTCTAGTTTGTTCCCAAAATACCCAACAGCAATTAAAAAGACAAAATTTAATTAAACTAGTTATTTCTTCCAAATTAAAAAAAAAATTATCATGTTTCCTTCGTGTTAGGACTGATAATAATGCTTCAATTGAATAAATGAAATGTTATTAAATCAGACCACTGAATTTATAAAATTCCCCAATTTTTTAATTTTAGCACCACACTAATTTGTCGCCAACACTTCATCCATTCGGTCATCTGTCCGGATTCATTTCTTCCTGCCAAATGGATCCGGAGTCGTTCCTCGGGGTTGGACCGGTTCCGAACCTGTTCCTTGTCATTAGGGCGGATCCAGGGTGCAAATTGACGGGGAGGGGGGGGGATGCCGGGGATCGTCCCCGGCTGAAGAATGTAATATCCCTGGCTAGAGAAATATTAATGGATCCCTGCCAGGGATACTATTTATCCCCTGCTGAAGAAATGTTAAACTGGTGAGTGAAGATTTGGGATTGAAGTCAAGAGGTCAAAATGAAGGTGGTATGTTATCGTTTGTTACTATACTCTAAGGTGACTGCCTTAAAATTTCGTATCTTTTCTAAGCTAAAAACCCCCTAGGGTGGCTTCCAATACAGGTACATTGTATGTAGCTTGTGTATCTGTGATTTCATAGAACTAACAACCTATGACTTTTGTTTGAATATAAGTCAGTTCCTGCTCATGTCGGTGACTGCATTTGTCAAGTAATATCATGTGGGGGAAGCATTTGCACCTTCCCTCCTTCATCTTTTCAAGTGTCCCCCTCCTGGAGAATGTTTACTTTCAAATGTCCCCCCTGGAGAAAATGTTCAGTTCGCACCCTGGGCAGATCAGGGCCATCGTGATTCTAGCGGGCCTGCTTGTGCACTCCGAAAGAGGCCTACGGACATTTCCTCATTGGTTAGACTCTGCTGCTAGATGACGTATCTAAATGCTGGAACCAATAAGTGATCACCCGTAGGCCTCTTTGGATGACTCATCGGAGTGCACAAGCAGACCCAGTAGAATCACGATGGCCCCGGGCGGATCCAGAAGGACCGGATCCTCAAAAGGACCGACTTTACCCACGACTACTTCATTCAAATATCTGGTTACCCTATTCTATTTTCTCTTTTCCACAGTAATTATTATAATTAAAATTATACCAGTTGCTGTTTTACCTTTTGCGGGCAAACTGAAAATTTTATTATTGGGGACATTTGATCCTTTCAGTAGGTATTAAAAATAAATAATAAATAAATAAAAAAAAATAAGTAAATTATCTACTTAACTAAACAATGAATTATTTACCAGTATTGTTATATTTAAGCAGAGTGAGTGGAAAAAAAACACCAGCTCAGCACGAGATTCGAACCTGGGACCCCAGAGTAGAAGACCACCGTTCTAACCAGTACACCACGGCACTCTATATGAACAGTGTGTAACTTATATTTAAACTTTGGGTGAAGTGGTTCGAAAATTAAAAATAAATTTTCTCGACTGTGTTTGAGTATTGCATCTTATTATTTTACACGTAGTATATTCACATGGTATACTACCACTGTACCAAAGATAATTGAAATCCGTTTCCCCGAGGCCATGCCTCCTCCTTGAAAGACCTGGAATTGACAGAGATTTATGATTCTTCACCTCCAACTTTCCCAATTAGCAGCTGTTTGGGCAGGAACTTGAGCAGGAGTGGCAAGTTCTTGACTACCATTAGTTTTTTTTTTTTTTTAATCAATAAAAATGAGGTCATATAATCCTAAATTCATTGATACCATTTTAAATTTCAGAGATTTAAAATTAGACCTATTGAACTTGGGAAAGTTCAGCAAATCTCCTGCCTCTGCAGCAGCCATCTTGTACCCAGGCTTCTAGCCACCACCAACACGTACACACAAAAAAATTCAGAGGGGGATCAAAACAGTGAAAAATGCAGAATTTTTCACAAAAAGACCGACCAGGGTTTTCACTACAGGGGAAAAAGAATGGATGAGAATTTCTCACTGTAGATTTGGGTTGGGTAAATACCCAGTGGATGAGGTAGTAAAAAAGGTTGCTATAACAGTATTCGATGCAATGATAAATTCCTCTATAACCATAAAATTTTGTAGTCCCACTGAATTTCTGTACACTATAATCTCTCCTTGTTATAACTAGGGATGCACCGAATATTTGGTATACTGCCTATTTGGCAGACAAACTGAATATTCGGTTTGGCCGAATACTTAAATATTCGGCAACCGAATAGTAAACAAATTTAAGTATATATTCACTAACAAATACATATTTTTTATATCATGAATGAAAGATATAGTACAGTACCATAGTACTAAATTGATTCAACTTGTTACTTACTAATATCATGCGATTAAACATTAGAAACCCTTAGAAAGTCTCCTACCAAGGCCCCATCGTTGGCAATAGCCCTCACACAGCGTTCCACAATCACACAAATAACTAGTATCACAATGAAATTAGTTTTGATGTAAGAGAAAACACTCAGAATTTAAATTTGATTTTTTTTGCTTTTCAATTTTTTTTAAATCTTATGACACATAACCTTGCTATTACTAACTGATTTAAATTTGAAACAGTAACCAGGGAAAAAAAAAAAAAACTCATAACATTAAGCATTCATAAATATGTAAAGTCAATTAACTGCTAATTTTTTTTTATAAAATATGCAGGTAAAAAAATTACCAGCATTTCACTAATATTTAAAAAAGGTTATTAATAATATATAAAGGAAACTCACTTGGATATTAAATTTTGCAGAATTTTAATTTTTGAAGTTTTACACCATATGAAATATTGTTCAAGAAAAAACTAATTAAATTAATCAATGCAATCCAAGTTTAGTAACAGTTTAATAAATTTTAACCAAGTATTTAGTATTCGGCCGAATATTCGGTCAGAATTTTAACCGAATATTCGTTATTCGTTGCATCCCTAGTTATAACGATACATCCCTCTAGAACGATAATTTTATTTAGTCTCCTAAATGTAGTCATATCGAGATTTTGCTGTACTTATAAATGGGTATTTACTCATGCTTCAGGTAACCACCCAATTTTGCACACATAACGTAATGAAAATGGAAGCATGTGCTACTTTTGAAAAAGTTCCAAATCTTTCGAAATGCGAGAATTTTGTGCAGAATGAAAACAATTTATAGGGTGCGCGAATGCCTCACATTAAAATTTTTTTAATGCAAGAAAAAGAAAAAAAAATGAGATTCTCACACTCTAGTGAAAACACTGAAGACTTCATCATTAGTATTTTATTAACAAAACCAAAATTTCAGGAGGGTCCAGATCCCCTGGACCAACCCCCTAGGTACATCCTTCGCCGCCACCTACCTTATGAATCAGTGCAGAGGTCTTTAGAATACTCTCGTACAAATGGTTCAATATCATTCCTTTCCACTATGTAAGTCTTAGCAGAGGTGTAATAAAAGCACAAAGATGATTAAATAACACATTTATTAAATGAATAACAAAATACTTCCACAACTATGCTAGATAAACACATACTGCGGAACATAAGTAAAACTGATGACATGAAGTAATGGGAGAATAAGCAGCTAAAAGCACAGGATTAAATACAAGCTAAAGAGAGCTGCAGCCAAACATAAAGTCAAACTGTTATGAAACAGGAAAAAATGACAATGTACACTATACAAAAAAAATATATATATATATATATATATAATTAGAAAATCCCAGTCTTAAACTACTATTCGATAAATATGTAAAAGGTTTAATAATTTGGACATTATCTCAATTGAATATAATATTATTCCTCCGTGTTTTTGTTATATGATTCTGACTATAACATATAAGGGTTGTCTAAATGAACAAGTTAAGTAAAAAAAAAAAAAAAAAAAAAAACCTTTACTGGAAACCAAAGGAAATGATCATGGGCATTGTAACCAGTGATGCCAATTTAGCCACTTTGTGGCTAAATCTTGGTCAACTGGCAATACTGAAGTATTTTGTAAATTGGAACTGAAAGTTCAAATGACTCAAAAAACACTTGCAGACAAACATATTTTAGCAGCACAAGCACTTAGAAGTGAACTCTAATGAATAATTTATTTTTTTCTCAACTTAAAAACCTTTTTAGCCATTTCTGGCCATTTTGTTGCCACCAGAGTCGGCAACATTGATTGCAACACAGGCAGGGCCGGCCCTAACAGTTTTGCCGCCCCGGACAAAAATATAAAATGCCGCCCCCCCCCCCCCCAGTAAAAGTACTATTAAAAGAAATAAATTGTTTACAGATTCTGTTTTCATGCCTAACAGCCCAGCTAAAAACCAAAAGAAAGAGAGAAAAATCAAGAGTTATTTTTCTGACTTTTAATTTCGCAAAATTCTTGACTTTTTCTCTTAAATCAATTTTTCAACTAATTCATGTTCGATAGCCAATGTAGTTAAATTATTTAACGTATCTGGAAGAGTTGTGGAACATAAGAAATTTTTAATTAACTTTAATTTTGAGAAACTCTTCTTGCACTTGCCACACTTATCGGCAAAGAAAGCGAAATTCTCGAAGCAATAGCAAGATGTGCGTGTAAAATCTAGAGTTGAAATTAGCTTTAAAATTTCAATTGGGCTTTCCTTTTTGCCTAATAAGGCCATAACTGACACTATTTCATTTACTAGATCAAGCGCGTTTATATTTTCCGATTCCCCATCGGTCAGTATTAACTCCAATTGTTTACACTTTAAACAGTGTTAACACTGTTACACTGTGTTACAATGTTTAATAATACTTTTTAGGAGTGTCTTTTAACTCATTTATGCCGTGCAAAAATGTAAAATAATTACATTGGGTACTTATTAAATTAAATCTGCACTGTTAGGTATTAATCGCTTTGTTTACTGTAAAAAAAATAAAACTATCTTAAATTTTAATTTTCCCCAGATCATCTCGTGATTCGCAATCCAAATTAATAGGTTACGCGGCTGCTTAAACTCAGTGTTACCCAGAATACTATCTCGTCGGTCAGTTCTCTTGCATAACAGAACATTTCATTTAAAATCACATCCAATCGAAGATCCTTACAAAAAAATCTTTACAGTTTCTTAAGAGTTCTAGAACAGATGGTTGTATTTTGACTGCAATAGCTTTCTTAATGGATTCATGGAATTGAAGATTTTATACCAAATAATAATAGATCATACTTATAACTGATCATACATACCTATAAAATATTTCTAATTTGTTTAAAAAGTTTGAAATTTAAAACAGTTGTCTGAAAACTGTGTGTAAATGTATGTTCGCCCTTTGTTAAAAAAATGGCTCAATGGAATAGAATGAAATTTGGAATTATATTGAATTGTAAGTTAATTCAAACAATAGATACCAAAATTGTTTTAAGTAATTCATACACTTTGAGATTTTGTAAAAATCGTTTAAAAAGTTTGTTCTGGCATCCATCAAAAACGGATTAAGAGAACAGAATGAAATTAGGTCATATGATGGCTAACAAAGCATCATCGAAATTTTTTAAAGATTTGAATGAATTGAAAGGGTCTGTAAAAGTTGCATTCTATTTTTTTTTCTTTTTTAGGGGGCGGGGAGAGAGGGGGGGTCACTTTAAGGCGTCTGGAGGTAATACAAAAGTGGCTGTTCGACTTATACAAATTACGTCGATTTCTTTTTTTAAATTATTATTATTATTATTTTAATTTTGAGAAAATTGTGCAAAAATTTTCAGGCATAATATTAAAATTTCTAAAGTTAATAGAACAAAATTCAGTTACTGACGAGGAGATTGAGTTAAATAACATTGTTTGAATTCTTCCAAATTAAATATATATTTATATATTATTTTGAGAAAATTTTGTGTGACCACTTCGTGAAAACAACTAGTGGTCAGACAAAAGGGAATGAAATGAAATTTTGTTAAAAAGTAGGCGGTTAGTAAATTAAAATTACAGGTTTTTAATTTTCTACAAATTTGAATTACTTTTAAGGTATGACGTAAACTTTGATAAAGTTCTCTGCGCATCCAGTAAAATCATCAAAATATAATTCAATCAGATGTTGCAGTGTTAAATATAGGCTACTTGCTATTACAAAGCATTTTCCAGGTATTCTCTTTTCAGTTTAATATTCATTACTAGCATCTTCTTTTGCACGTTTAAATGACTTTTTGATGTAGGAAGCTCATCCACTAAAAGAAAACGTTAATTTTGAATGTAAAATATTTTCTCTATTGACAGTTTGTCTCAGTAATTTGTTACTCTCTAACCTGCAATCTTTAAACAATACACAAGAGTTATAACTTTGCTTTCTATATTTCTGCCAGTATGCTAATTCCATTTTTTGTACTCTTACAATGCAAACGAAATTTCGCGTGGTTAGTAAAAACCCATCAATGACGGATGGATACATCAGTTAGTAAAGTTATATAGAATGATATTCTTCGGAATATTTTTTTATCTTTCGGAATTCCTTTGCTAATACAAAATGTATTTTTCAAATTCGAGACAAAATGCCGCCCCTAAAATTTGCCGCCCCGGACAGGGGTCCGGTTTGTCCGGCCCTAGGGCCGCCCCTGAACACAGGTCTCCATTGTTTTAGTGACAGGTATATATTGCCCATCTTGTAGAAAGATCATGGTTGATTCTTGAAGAAATCCTGATAACAAGCTTCTTTCCCTTCATTGTGAAAAAAATAGTTTCAGAGGGCAACCAATTTCGAACTGTATGACAGGTGTTCCAACACTTCCAAACATAATATCCTTATGGTTTAGACTGCACAGGAGATGTGTCGGCAGAGTTGCCCTGGACAAAGATCACTTGCGTTAGGCCTGGCCATTTGCTTTTGATTGATTTCTTGATTTCCCTAAATCTGTCAGAGTGGTTGGAGCACTCACCTCACAGCACCGTAAATGTAAATTTGTCAGAGTATTGCAGAACTGTTTTGATATTGATTGTGTTCCCTTGGGACAGAAAAACCTATCCATGTATCCATGTATAGTACGACTTTATTTTTGATCCATTTCCTCTACAGCAGGGATGAGGGATGCACAACCTATGCACCGCGAGCCAAAACTGGCCCGTGACACCTTTTTGCTGGCCCACAAATCCTTTAAAAACATTAATTTACATGGAATGCTTTTGTTTATCTTTTGAGAGGAAATTTTTTTTTTCGCAATTAAAAAAAAACACATTAATATATATGGGATCAACGAAAACGAAATTTAGGTCTGCTTTCCACAGAAATGAAATCGAACATCACAAAAACACAAATCTTTTTCAACTTTTTAATTTAGTAAATCGTTAATGATGTTTACATTGGCTGAAATATTGAGTTAGCATTTGCATAGACATTTATTGTTCCTGTTTTCTTTTCAAATAAGCCATATGTGAACTACATTATAAAATTCATGTAAAATGTCATTTTACCTTGTACAGTTCAAAGATGAAAATTTAAATTCTCGTGTTACATAGGGAAAAGTACGAAAAATGCTGCTTCAGCGCTGTTTAGTTCAATTAGACCATATTGCCAACTCTGTTAATTTAGAACTATGCATGTTTCCATCAAAGTGGTCACATCAAATCTTTTCTTTAGATTTTATAACCCCCTCCCCCCAGAAAAAAAATTGTTTATGACTGCAATGCTGCATTGGCTGCCTGGTAAGGGAGTTTTTCAATTTTACAGCCCACAGACTGAAAAAGGCTGTGCACCCCTGCTCTGCAGCAAACAGGTTTCACTGTTAAATACCATATGCGATATGCAATCCTACTACTGACCTTTGTAGTTCAGTGATGCTGCATCAGCTGTAGTCACATATGTGTGTACTTTTCATTTGGGCAAGTCTTTATAATATGATTTGTTTTTCTAGTTTCTTTTTATGTAATTTTTTTATTTATATGGGTGGGTGGGTGGGAAGGGAGAGGAGAGTATATAGAATAGATTTTATAACAGAACTCAAAATCTACAAAATTTTAAAATTCACACAAGGTCTAGAACCAAGCTGTATATATTTCAGCTCTTTTACTGTAAATCCTTGGCAACAAATTCCATAAAATATTAATAACAAAAACAAACACATTAAAAATGGGTCTTAAAACTAGGCAATGAATTTTTCCACACTAGGCTACTATACATCTTGGTGTATAACATGCACTTAAAAAAAATTACATCATTTTTTCGTGTGCGTGTTATACACTGAATATAAAATAGTTAACGTAAAAAAAATTACATATAAATATTACATAACAAAACATAATTATTATCAAATATTTTACTGAATTATCAATATATTTAACATTTTAAATATAGTGCTGTAAAAGTAACAACAAAATGAGTATCCGCATGTATTTGTTACTTAGATGTTCGCTATTCGTTACTACTAATAGAATCGGTAATAGGGTGTTATATGTGCCCCATAACAAACACATCCGGGACAGTGTTGTTATGGGTATATGCCCCCATACATAAACCCATAACAAAACCTAACCAAAAAGAATTTTATTTAGCGAAGTTGTACAAAGTTGTATTTAGAGCTTATTTTCTCTGATTTACAGATTGTTTTTATACACATTTATGGTTTTATACAATGCTAAATTATCCGAATTACTGAGTGCACATAGAAATCTTCCAAAGACATATGCCATTCTTATTTTTTCTCAACCCCCTTTTTTTAAATTCTGAACGCTGGTTTAACCTGTTCATTCTTATCATAAAAAGTGTAAAGGAAAGCTTGTGACTCGTGTTTTTTCTGGGAGCGGGTTCTCGAATACTGAGATCCAGGGATTGGGCCACATATATTAAATTCACAGGGCAGGGGATCTCAGTATGATATCAACTACTTTGCGTCTCTACAAGCATAATATCTTTATTATTTGTGAGTTCTTATTTCATATCAAAAACTTCTTTTGCTGGACGATTTTTCGAAGTAAATTAAAAATTGCCATATTTTAAATTAAAATTGTTTAATTCAGCGAGAATTATCTATTTTTAAGATATTTCCAGTTCTATTTCTGCACTTTTGGGATGAAAGGGGTTAGCCCCTTCTGTGGGTGCATATATGAGAGCATTCTTCAAACAAAAATTATCACTCCTTTCATGCAGAAAGAATGGTTGCACCGGACTATGCGTATTTCATGAGTTCATGGAATAAAATGTACCATAAAATAGGGCAGATGGCCCCCTAAACGCCGACATTTTAGAAACAAACTGAACTTTATTGAATTATTTTAATACCAGTGGCTTACGCAGGAGTGGGCATAGAAATCCCGGGTAGCTCCTAATTTTTCATATATTTTTTAAACAATTACTTAAAAAATGTGTTTAGGTTTCCATGCTAAATATTTTTTTTAGTTCCAAATAAAAATGTGTGATAATAAAAATGTGTGAAATCGTTTACTTTATAAAAGTATATTTTTTTAAAAGGTGTATTTAAATAATTTGTTATTTATTACTCATATTTCGATTCTAGCTTAAAAAAAAGAAAAAGTTAAGTTCGCAATCCTGCTTCGGAACCACCCTGAAAGAAAGAATTCTGATTGCACCACTATTTAGTACTAAAATGTTAGAAAGCCCGAAATTAGCACCCCTTACTAACATGCTTCTCTTATATGTATTGCTCCTCTACAATTATAAGAACACCCCCTTTCCACCCCACCCCCCCCCGCATAATCATATCTGATTTTTGCGGGTCTGCAGTCTGTTGTCTTGTTATGATGCAGTCCCTGCGCATAAGAACATACTATACACCGGATCCTATCCCCCCATTATACGACCCATATCAATAGAGCAGCAGATAGTATATCCATCTCCATAACTGTAACGAAACATACGGATTTTTCCAAACCTCATCAAAACGATACCATTCGGCTTGGCACAAACGAATTGCAACCAGAACATACCACTACTCAAATACTGAAACTGATTTTTCCCTTCAAACAGCGAGAATCCATAATACTTCCGGTATCTAGTAACGGAACGGAACATACTATTACTCAAATACCGAAATTCATCCTGGTCGATCCGAAATGCACACTCAAAAGTCATTTTCCCCCTTGAAACCGCGATCCGATATCCAGTAACAAATAACAGAAGATATTAGTACTCGATTACTGGAACGCGTTTCCCCCCCTAGTTCGCCTCGCCTGGCAGTCTGTATTCGAAGTTCGAAGCTGCTCGATCCGAAACAGCTTCGGATCGAGTAACGATATCAACCGAAAAGTAGCAAATCGTTACATCGAGTCGGAGTGATTATCCGTATCTTAGTACTGAATACATGCGGTTTGCTTCAGCTCTATTTAAATATATTGATAATTCAGTTAAATATTTGATAATAATTATAAACAAAGGAAAAAACACAAACCAAGGAAAAAACTAACTTATAAACAAAGGAAAAAACTTACAATATACACTTTCAAACAAACATAAACTTTGTCAGATAAGAAAAATTCACATTTATACAGGGTGTTCTAAAAAGATGGAAATGGTGGAAATGGGCTTTGATTCTTTATCTATTACAGATAAGTGGGCAGCGTAAATTGAAAAAATGTTCAAAATAAGGTCGGAAATAATAGTATGTTAAGAAAAAATTCCTCTCGTTAATTTTCAAAAAATTTCACTTTCTAAATTTTGATACGACCCCATACAAAATCATTCCCAATTAGAAAAATGTGCTCTATGTACTAATGAGGCGATGTACCAAATTTGAGCCTTTCGTCATACGACATCGCAGAGATATCTTTAAAGATGATTGGGGACTATACATGATTTTGTATGTAAATGTTTATTCCTAGAGTGCAAAAAAAATTTTCTTTCATAATTTCTGAACGATACCTGAAATGCGATCATTCCGTTATGATTTTCTCCTTTTGAGAGCTATTGAAAAGTGGTTCTACTTATCTCTATCACTTTTCAAGGTATAGTTCTCAAATTTGTTACCTCTTTAGTGTATTGGGAACATTTTACTAACTGGGAATTGTTTTGCAAGGGGTTCGTATAAAAATTAAAAAGTATAACTTTTTCAAAATGTGTCTTGATCAAATTCTTGACCTTTTTGAAAATCAATGAGAGGTATTTTTTGTTAGTGGAGCATTATTTCCGACTTTATTTTGAACACTTTTTCAATTCACACTGTCCACTTATCTCTAACAGGTAAAGCCCGTTACCAATAACAAGGTAACAAGGATCCCAACAAGGACTTTAACTGTTTTCTTTTTCACTTAAATTGAATACAGCCTATCAAAGGTCCAGAATTTTACATATGGATTATTGACACTTTATCGTATTTATTGTTTGGGAGTTTATGGCAACACTATGCTTGGGCGATAGGCCAAGGATGGGAGAGGGAGTGTGCCGTGGTAGGAGGACTTTTTAGGGATTCTAATGCATATTCAAGCTTTTCCGTATTTAAATGGTGTTCAAGAGTAAATGCTTTTTTACACATATCAGACTAATCAGGCTTCACCACAAAGTGAATACGAAGATGAGCATTTAAACGATATTTGTGAACAAAGGCTTTTTTACACACATCACACTCGTAAGGTTTCTCCCCAGTATGGGTACTAAGGTGGGTATTCAAATGGTGTTTGTGAGTGAATGTTTTTTTACAAACATTACACTCATGGGGTTTCTCTCCTGTATGGGTACGGAAATGCCTACTTAATGTTTGTTTCCCAGAGAATGCTTTCTTACACACATCACACACATAAGGTTTCTCCCCAGTGTGGATACGAAGATGTATGTCCAAGCTTTTTTTTTCAAAGAATGTTTTCTCACACACATCACACTTATAAGGTTTCTCCCCAGTATGGCCGCGAAGGTGGACATTCAAGCTTTGTTTATTAGAGAATGCTTTCTTACACACATCACATGCATACGGTTTCTCCCTTGTGTGGGTGCGAAGATGAATATTGAAGCTTCCTATCTGCGAGAAAGCTTTCTTACACACATCACATTCGTAAGGTTTTTCTCCCGAGTGGATTCGAAGATGCACCATCAAGGTATTTTTTTTGGTGAATGCTTTCTTACACATATCACACACGTAAGGTTTGTCCTTATTATCATGGCTACGAACATTCAGGTGCATTTTCTGAGAAAATGCTTCCTTACACGTGTCGGACATGTAAGGTGTGTCCCTTGTATGGATGCGAAGATGAGCATTCAATAGTGTTTTCAGAGAGAATGCTTTCTTACACACATCACACTCATAAGGTTTCTCCACTGTGTGGTTACGGAGATGTAAATTCAAGCTATGTTTTACAGAGAATGCTTTCTCACAAAGATGGCACACGTAAGGTTTCTGTCCAGTGTGGGTACGAAGATGAGTGGTTAAGGCCCCTTTCTGTGAGAATGCTTTCTTACACACATCACACATGTAAGGTTTATCCCCTGTATGAGAACAAAGGTGAGCTTTCAAGTTGTGTATTTTGGTGTAAGTTTTCTGACACACACCGCACTCCAGACTTTTCTTGCTTTCCGAGAGGGCAGAATCATCTTTTAAATGCAGATCTTGTGACAGTATTTCTGTGCAAGACCCACTTGAAGAAGTTTTCACATCCATGGGAAATCCGCAAGGATTAAAGGGGGCCCAGCAGAATGCTGCTGTAATAGAGGAAAAAATATTATTTCACAGTTCTAAATATTTACAAGGTAGGATAAACATACCAGTGAACAAACACTCTGCATATATATGCAATATTTAAAATTAATAATTAAAAAATTATGGGTGTTTAATACCAGCAAATTCTTGACCTCTTCTTTGCCTGTTTTAAACCTTTGTCTTTCCATTTAATCTGAATAGCCTGTAGGAATTTATACTGTCTACTGCTACATAAAAATTCTTGATCTTAGCAGTTTGCTTAGAGCACAGGGTGAATTCGGCTAAAAAGAGTGAAGCTTTCGCTGCATTTCAATTCTTTTGTTTTATTTTATTTTAAAATGTGACCTACAGTTTCTTTAAGTAAAATGTAATTGAATTATATTTTGGCTGTAGTATCAGCCCATAAAGTTAGCACAGCTGAGTTAAGCTATTTTTTTAAATATCTACTTATATGTAGCTTTTTTAAAATGCGAATTTAAAAACCTTTTTCTAACTTTACTTAATGACTTTAACTTAAAAGTTTAGTGATGTTCAAACTTAATCAATTTTGACACTTTAGCTCATGAAACCGTAAATTTACGATAATGTAAAACATGTCAACTGTAATTATGTTTGTCATTCAATAAATGCATTTCAGTTAGCCAATTTCGGCTCTGTTTTATTTCTTAAATTTAAAAAAGGTATGCAGCTGGTGAATAGGTCTAGCGATGTTTTGTTCCACGGAAGAACATGGTCTTTTCCCATTCTGTGATGATGTGCTGGGCTAAAACGACTCAAAGCAGCATGTGTTCACGGTTGGTCTGAAATTAAAAACAGTGTCCTCAAATGTAGAGTCAACTCTCTCTAATCTGCAAAAGGTTGTGCAGATTATAGGATTTTGCAGATTATAAGTCATTGTCTTCATTGACATATTTCTTTTGCAGATTTTGAGTGAGTTGATTAATTTAATCATGCATAAATAAGCATTAAAATGAAAAGATGCAATCTCATAAATTTTAAGATCAAGTATTTTTTTAATACTAACTCAACTTATCAATTATTGAAGATAAATATTGTAAGCATATTCAAATAATATGATGCATTTAGCAATAAAATATACACATTTATTTAAAAAATATAAAATACAATATTTCAAATGCAGAAACACTTGTTCTCAGAAATTTTAGCTTGAAAATTGTGCAAAAGTGCAATTTCTTATTTAGAAATAAATGATTATTTTGAAAGAAAGCTATTGCAATTCTCCACAATTTTAAACCCTTCACCAAGGAATATTTTTTTCTTTGATTGATTCTGTATCAGACTGTGTGAGAATCACTTTGGAATGGGTTGTATCGAAATTGTACAATGCTGAATTTTTCACAAAATAGTTATATAATTATGATTATAAATTAGCTGGTAGTGTTACAGAGAACATATTACTCTAGTCACTTCACTTTGAACAAACAAAACATTCTAAAGTGTTTCTAGAAAAATTGCAATATAAAGTTATTTGTTTACATCTGAAATGCATAATATGAATTTTCGGATTAAAGAGAGTATACTTTAATAGAATAGACTGAGATCGTTTATGCTCAATAGCTGTGAATCATATTCCCATGGCTATTTACTACTATATGTCATCTCATGGTCTTTGTTAATTATCTATGCACTTTAAAGAATAAAAAAGTTATATAACATGAAAAAGGCTTAGTATTCATAACATTTATAAATTTTATAAAGGATGAAGAATCATAATAGAAAAAGATGTGCGGAAAAAAATACACATAAAAAAACTTGTTAAAAATTAATCTTTATCTGTAAAGCACTTTTAAAAGCTGAAAGCTATGCAAGCACTTTCGGTTCATCAAACCTGAGGCTTCCACTGCTGAAATTTCATATTTGGAAGAAACTCACATATAAGCATACCTAAAAAAAGAATTGACGTAAGATTAAAAGAATATTTCAACGACAATAAATTAGGGAAACAATCTACAGCCCTTTTGAGTCTCACCCTTACACAATTAATAGCAACAGTTTTAATATTAAAAGATAGTAACTTTCAAAATAAAAAAAGTTATGGTTTTTATAGTGAGCCATTGTTGATCAAACGATAAGCAGAAGCAGCAAACATGATGAATGGGAAACTAGATAAAGCTTCTAAAGAGGCAATTTCAACAGTTGAAGCCTAGTGATGTCCAGTAATGCCATGTCGAAAGTGCTTGCATACCATTTCGCTTTTAACCCTTTGAAGCGAAAGCATGTTCACATGAATATAGACTGGATAGACTGCCCAATGCTGAAAAAGTGCAAGTGTTGCCATGGATCCATTTAACTACCAACAATATGGCAGGCAATCAAATTGCCCATCTGGCACCAGAGCTATAGAAATTTTTTGACACAGCTGGGTGTGCGACTCCACAGCCAGATTTGAATGCATACAAGAAGCAATAAATACAAATAAACTAAAAAGATATTTTAAAAAATACAAGTAGATTTTAAAAAACTAATACTAGCCAACGTAAGTACATTCTCTCCCTCCATGCCCCCCCCCCCTAAAAAAATGATTGAGTGTAAATATCTCAAAAGCATATAAGATATATTATTTCAATGTTTACTATTATTAAAATGTGTATACAGTATGGAACCTGTTATCCAGAATGGTTGGGACCGGGTGTATTCTAGATAACTGAATTTTCTGGATAACTGGTTGGGGATTAACATGACATCTACTGATTTGATTGGTAGCATAAATGTTACTCTCTTTTTGATTAGAATTAAACATTAATTGTTAATATAATAGCAAAATAATATTAAAAAAACTAATATGATCAAAATAAATAATAATCATTTAGAGAGGAAGTAGTAAATATATGATAAGTTCTTGAAAACTTACTCACACACTAAAAAAATAAATAAAATACCTTACCAGATTGCTTACTTTATAAATTCTAGCTGTAGTACTCAAAATAAAAAAACAAAAGCATAAGAAATATAAATAAAAACTCATTTTTTGCTTTTCTTTCGGAAAAAATAGGAATTTAATCGATTGAAAAATGATTCTGGATAACTGGTTTCCGGATAAGAGGTTCCATACTGTATTAAACTTCTTGAATATCGCATCACATTATGAAATTTCTTGAAAAGAAACTTTTTGGGGAGTAATTTTTTAATTTAAGGAAATTCAATGTATACACAGGGATGTGCCAGCTGAAATTAAATTTTGGAGCAATTTGTGGAGCAAGAAGAAAGACATATTTGGAGCAATAAAAACAGATTAGTGGAGCAATTTGGAGCAAGAAAAAGTCACTTTTTGGAGCATAAGAATGTCAATTTTGAAATACAAAATTTATTTTTGGAGGGAAAGAGAAAAGTCATTAAAGAATGCCAATCAAAAAAATGAAAATTAAGGAGGTTTTTAAAAACTCTTAGCTTATAACAAAAACCAGTGTTTTTTTTTTTTTTTTTTTTTTTTTTTGGGGGGGGGGGTAGGAGAGTCAGAAGCTTATGAAATAAATAAAAAAATTTAGTTATTTTATACATTGTTATACAAAATATCTATTTTAAATCAAAAATACAATATTTACAAAACTATATTAACTACCATCAGCAGCTAATAAAAAATTAAATTTAAAAGAGGTCAATTTTTACTCTTAAAGCATTGGAGGTTTAAACAAAGGGATGCCAAAGAAAAAATATTTATTTTTATGATTAATAGAGAAAGATTAAAATTAGAATGTGTGATGACTTTTGTAAAAATTTGGGAGATTTACAAACGTTTAAACATATGGAAAAATTAAAAATGTAGCAGTTTTGCTGAATTTGGAGCAGAAATGTCCAAAAACAATCTTTTTGTAGCAGATTGGCACACCAGGATTGATTTGGCACAATTTAGAGCGATTGGAGCAGCTGGCACATCCCTGTATACATAATACACTACACACATTCGTTTGTGCACAATTTATTATCAATAAAAGACATAAATTAAAGATTTTTTTTTAAAGGTTAAAGTTAAGAAAAATGTAATAACATCATTATTTCATTGCAAATTTTATACAAACCTAATTAAAAAATAATAAGAAAAATTGCTTAAGAATGCCTTGGCCAAAGAAATAGTGATTAAAATAAGAAATTTTAAAAAGAAATTTAAAGTGAAAAACAAACAAATGCTTCAGTTCAGTTCAGGTGACAGAATATTTTATTTATTATCACTTTTTTTTTTTTTCAAAACATTTAGGGTACAGAATTTAATGCTTGTATAAAGACTAATTTGTTCTTCTCAAACTAAACTATGTACAGGACTGCCAGATTAACCTAATTGAGCCACATTTTGCTAAATTGGCTCCAAAATATATACGAATAGAAGCTAAAACTTGATCAAAATGGACACTTAAAAAAAATCATTTTTAATGAACACACATTTTTTTTTGGGGGGGGGGGGGAAGTTATTGATGTAAATAGAAAATAAGCTCAAGTTTTATTATGTTGTAAAACATAAAACTAATATATACCCCTAAATTAATAAAAAATTTAGTTTTGGCTTAAATCAATGATTTTTAAAAAACTGAAGTAATTTTAATCGTGGCTTTAATCAAGCTGATTTAAATCGGCTCACCCTGTTATATTACTTTACAAATGATATATGACTTACATAACAAGTTTAAAAGCAAAACTTTCAAAACTAAAAGTTCACAGATTATGTTATTCACATGCAATAACATTAATTGTACTGTGCACAACCTCTTTCAGTTTGTGGGCCTCAGAAATTCATATGTACAGTATCAAGGGCCAATCAAGTGGTGCATTCTTTTAAGTAATATAGTCTTAAAAAACTATATTAAAGACTAAGTCATGGGTATAATGACACAATTCCAAATATGTATTTATAATTTTCTTAGCAAATTAAACTTTTGAAAATATGATGGCACACATTCGCAATGCAATTGGGTGATTCCACAGTACTGTGAGTGTTTATGACATGTCCACAACAAATTCAGTTGATCATAGATAAACAAAAAATTGAGTTATGAATGGGTTTTCCTTTTTTGAAAACAGTACATTAAATTGTTTACAAAAAAGAAAAATTGCTCACTTAACTCAATTTTTGTGTGGAATGACTAATAAAATTTATTGCAGCCATGACATACATGCTCATAATAGTGTGAAATCACCCAACTATCAAATAAAAGCTCTTGAGAATAGAATGGAAGATATTGTTAAAAGTCAATTAATTGTAAATGAACATTTTCTGGAGCAATTTTTTTTATGACCATTGGAAGCAAATCTGAAATAATTAAATTTTCAAAATTAATTCCTTTTTTAAAAATTAAATTGATGGATTCTGATTTGTGTTTTTCATCATGCCACTGGGTAGGCGGGTGAATGGAATAGGGTGTCATGAGCTAATGATGAACAGATAGGCCAGATCCCAGATTTAAATTAATGATTTTTTAAAAAATCAATTGATTTAAATCACAATTAAAATCACTGATTTAAATCATTGACACACTGCTTTAGTACAATTTATAAAGACATTTATCCAATTTTATTTTAAGAGAAAATGCAACAATGTTGGGCATTCACGTGGTATCTGAGAGAATGCTTTCTTTTGCACACCACACCCACAAAGTTTCTCTATGAATATGAAGATCAAAATTCATGTTTTCAAGACAAAGTTTCTTAACACGCATCACTCTTATGAGGTTTCCCTTCTGCATGGGTTCGAAGATGTCTATTCAAGTTTTGTTTAAAAGAAAATGTTTTTTCACACACATCACACTCATAAGGTTTCTCCTTAGTATGGATACGGAGATGTGCATTCAAGGCTCTACTAGAAGAAAATGCTTTTTTTACACAGATCACACTCAAGGTTTCTCCTTAGTGTGGACACGGAGATGTGCATTCAAGACTCTTCTATCAGAAAATGCTTCTTTACACACATCACACTTATAAAGCTTCTCCTTAGTGTGGGTACGAAGATGTCTATTCAAGTTTGTTTTACGAGAAAATGCTTTTTTACACACTTCACACTCATAAGGTTTCTCCTTAGTGTGGATGAGGAGATGATCATTCAAGTTTCCTCTTTGAGAGAATTTTTTCTTACACATATCACATTCATAAGGTTTCTCATCAGTGTGGATACGAAGATGTGTATTCAAGGATCCTTTTACAGAGAATGCTTTCTCACATAGATCACACTTATAAGGTTTCTCATTAGTGTGGGTATAAAGATGTGCATTCAAGTATCCTCTACGAGAAAATGCTTTTTTACACACATTACATTCATAATAAGGTTTCTCGTTTGAGTGAATACGGAGATGTGCATTCAAGTGGACTCTTTGAGAAAATGCTTTTTTACACACATCACACTCATAAGGTTTCTCCTTAGTGTGAATACGAAGATGTACATTCAAGTTTCCGCTAAGAGAAAATGCTTTTTTACAGACATCACATTCATAAGGTTTCTCGTTTGTGTGAATACGGAGATGTGCATTCAAGTATCCTCTATGAGAAAAGGCTTTGTTACAGACAACACATTCATAAGGTTTATCCCCAGCATGGATACGAAGATGCATAATTAAATTCTGTTTGAAAGAGAATGATACCTTACAGACATCACATTCATAAGGTTTTTCCTCAGCATGAGTATGAAGATGCATGCTTAAGACTTTACAGAGAATGCTTTCTCACAAAGATGACACACGTAAGGTTTCTGCCCAGGTACGAAGATGAGTGGTCAAGCCTCCTTTCTGTGGGAATGCTTCCTTACGCTCAGCACGCATGTATGGGTACAACGGTGAGCTTTCAGGTTGTGTATTTTAGTGCAAGTTTTCTGACACAAACTGCACTCACAACTTCTCTTTCTTTCAGAGCAGGCAGAACTATCTTTTAAATGTAGATCATGTGACACCATTTCTCTGCAAGACCCACTTGAAGCAGTTTTCAGATCCATGGAATATCCACAAGAATTAAAGAGGGCCTAGCAGAATGCTGCTGTAATAGGGGAATAAATATTATTTCACAGATCTAAATATTTACAAGGTAAGATAGACCTACCAGTAAATGAATGTAACAAATGAATAAACATTTTGCATGCATATATATACATATGTAATATTTAAAATCCATAATTGTGAAATGATGGGTGCTTAATACTATCAGATTCTGGTAGGGATGGACGCGAGACGAAAAATAGACGTCTCGCGTAACAGCCGAAACGCTTTGTCTCGTCTCGCAATATCCCTATATCATAATGTTAAAAATATTTGTCTCGTCTCGCAAAAAAGCTTTAAATCTCTGTCTCGTCTCGTGTCCATCCCTAGATTCTTTGCCTATTTTAAATCACTGATTTTCAATTTAATCTAAATGGTCTTTCCCCACGCAGTGATGATGTGCTGGACAAAAAGAATTTAAAACAACATGCGTTGAAGGTTGGTCTGAAACTAAAAATGGGTTCTCAAATGCAATAGAACAGGCTGAGACTCTCTAGGCTCAATAGCCTTGAATCATATTTGCTCAGCTATCTACTACTGTATGTCCCTCATTGTGTTTGATAATTATCTACGCACTTTAAAGAATAAGCCAATTTATGTAACATAAAAAACAGGTGTGTAGCTAGGGTGGTGCAGGCAAGGAAAGTGTCACGGGTGCTGAACAAGAAGGTGGCACCTGAAAGAAAATTATTAATTAAACCTGTTAATGCAATGCTTTTTTTTAAGTTTACTTTTGGTTTTGTACAAACTATTTACATAGTATCACATGCCCTTCTAAGAAATTCGCTGTTTATTTTTATATCTTACATTTAAAGAAAATGAATGCCAAAACTGCTCCATCTGCACTCAAAATAGCATACCGGATCACAAAACAGAAAATAAAATAGGGCGAGCCACGTCTCTCCTTTTGGGAAGTGAGCAAAAGCGGAAATAAAAGCTCAACAATTGTCGTCTCTAATGTCGTCATGGCTGAAGGCTTACTGAAGTGTATAACAGGAAGAGTATATCCTGTACTGGACGACCAAGTACCAGTCACCACAGTTTATTTCCCCACTCTCTTTCCTTTTTTCACTTAAGTTTTTATGAATAGAAAGTAAAACAGAAATGGGACATTCAAACAGATATTGTTGGCAGGAGACAACTAAACTCCAAGATCGATTTCGGCATGGTAGGAGGGTGGTGGTGTGTGGGGGGGGGAGGGGGGGGGGTTGAGCTGGATCTTTGATAAAGGGTATTAGTAACACTTGACCAATTAGCAAAAAGTAATCATCTGTTGTGGAAATTTGCAAACAGGGATTACGACAATGCGTAAGACAGTTTCGAGCAGACATAGGTGAAGAATCTTAAGTATTGCTAAGGGTGGGGGGAGGGTAGAGCTGGATCATTGATAAAGGGTATTAGTACCACTTTGACCAATTAGCAAAATCAATCATCTGTTTTGGAAATTTGCAAACGGGGATTACGACAATGTGTAAGATTGCGGTTTGAAGCAAAGACCTGCACTTGTTTGTTTTTGCAAAATTTCCAGCAATTTGCGGGCTCTCTTTCTGAGGACAAAAATCTGAAAAGTGGCGAGCATTCATTTATAAATTCTTTTCTTGCGATTTATTAATACCAAAAAAATAAAATAAATAAACATTTCAAGATTTATTGCAGCATAAAGTTGATGACAGCTGTCCATCGCGGAAAATTAACAATGTTCATCATAATAAAGACCAATGGAGTACGCAAATGCAGCCGCGGGGGGATTTAAAAATAGGGATACTTTGTTCTCGAAAAAAAGGCTCTTTTGTGTACCCTATAGAAAAAATTCAGAACTGGTTTGGTGCAATCTCAAAATGATTAAGTTTATTCCTAAACCTTCATTTCTTATAGTCCGACACATAAATTCAGATCAATGGATGTCACAAAGTCGCGCAATTTAACTCGCAAAAAGGCGCTTTTCATTTCTAAATCAATGCTTAATTCTCTAATGCTTAGTAAATATCTTTAATACCTATAGATAATTTGAAGTAGGAAGGCCAGATAATGATTATGCTAAGCGATCATTAAAAACAAAAACTTGCAAGTGCACAAAACAGCCAGTTATAGACTATAGGAGCTGCCATTATTTATACTAACAGCTTTTATTAAAAAGCTGAAGTCTAGAATTATGATTGTTTAATAATTATCAAATATAACACCCACATTATAGGATAGACGGTGAAGTTATTTTGAATCCCTTTCTTACCCCCAACTGAAAGTGTTATGTGCCAGAGATTGCAGTTTTTTATTGCTATATTAGGTGAAAACAAACATCCCAGAAGTGCCTCATTTTGGGTTACGCGAACAAAAGAAAACAGATGAAATTAAAAAGCGATGACTGTCACTGTCCGACTCTGATAAACATCTCAATTAGGAAAAAATCTGGAGTGACTCCACTCGACTTTCAGACTCCACTTACGATTAAGATCATTACGAAGCATTTAAATAAATTTGAATCGATGAATCATTCAAACATATATACCAAATTGAAGCTCAATCGAATGCGCTGTTTAAACGCTAGTGCACTTTCAAGAATTTCTCCCCATACGGCATAATGTAAAAGAAATTTTTGTCGTAGACCTGTAGAAAAACTATAAGTCCTATACACAACAAAATCAATACCGTTCTTGCGACGGTGGTTTGTAACATATATACCCAATATGAGCTGAATCGAATGCCCGGTTTAGGAGCTATTGTGTTCACTCACATACACACACACATACATACATACATATATACATCTCATAAAAATAGCATAAATGAATTCAGATGACCTCAAAATGTGTCAATACACCATAATCTCGAAGTCGAATTTTTTCAGGATTACAATACTTTCCTTACATGGTACATGTTCGGAAAGTAAAAAGTAACTTATTTTTAAAAGGAAATTTTAACGTGTCTCATTTACAATAAATGTCTGATTGCATTGCTTGGAATTTTGTGAAGGAACAGTTATACATTGTGTTTAGCGAAGGGTTGTCTCAATCGATCGTATTTTTGTTATAGTATCATTTTAATAGGAAGTGTTTTGTAAAGAGGCTTGTAAAATGATCAATAATCTTGTCTGCGATGATCCCTGTAATGGAAGGGGCATTGGGAATGGCAAGTTTTAGAGTGAAAACATGGAAGTACCAGGGCAAAGGGGGCAAAAAAGACTGCCAATTGTTGAAAGGGTGTCTGGCACTGTGCTTTTTAAAGAGTGGTAGTAGGGGGGTACTACAAAGAAATGCTTTTGACAAACGCAAGGTCATAGTCAGAAAAAAAAAGGATTAAAGTCTGGAAAGGTTGAAATTTTGTACATCACCTATTTAATGTAAGGGGGCACATTTTACTAACTGGGAATATTTTTGTATGGGGGTCCGTATAAAAATCAAAATTTTTTATTTATTCAGAACAAGCACAGTAAATTTATGACAGTTTTTTGGTGTATCTTTATTCATATTTGTCGAAAAGTTTACTCAAGTGCAAAGTAAAAAATGAGGAAATAAGTAATATGAAATTTTACTGCAAAAAATAGTTTTACACTATTTTAAGACAGAATTTTAGGTTTTTGACACTTGTCAAAAACTATGTCAAAAAGGGGTTTTATCCAGTTTTTGACATGACAGTTAAAACCGGATAAAACCATCAGTTGTCTAAAACTAGCCAACCCTGATTTTCAAGAGTTGTTTCTGAGAGAATGCTTTCTTACACACACCAAGCTTACAAGGTTTACCTTATAAGCAAGTTACAAAGATCTTTATCTAAGTTAGTTTTAAGAGAAATAAGCCACAATGCTGGGCATTCATGTGGTATCTGAGAGAATGCTTTCTTTTGCACACCACACCCATGAAGTCTCTTTTGCATGGAGAAAATCAGAATTCACATTTTCAAGACAAAGTTTCTTAACACAAATCACTCTTGTGAGGTTTCCTGTCTTTATGGGTACAAAGATGTCTATTCAAGTATACTTTAAGAGAAAAAGCTTTTTCACACACCTCACACTCATAAGGTTTCTCCTTAGTATGGATACGGAGATGTGCATTCAAGGCTCTTCTAGCAGAAAATGCTTTTTTTTACACAGATCACACTCAAGGTTTCTCCTTAGTGTGGACACAGAGATGTGCATTCAAGACTCTTCTATCAGAAAATGCTTTTTTACACACATCACACTCATACGGTTTTCATTAGTGTGGATACGAAGATGCCTATCCAAAGATCCTTTTACAGAGAATACTTTCTTACATAGATCACACTCATAAGGCTTCTCATTAGTGTGGATACGAAGATGTTTATTCAAGCATCCTTTTAGAGAGAATGCTTTCTTACACAGATCACACTCATAAGGTTTCTCATTAGTGTGGGAACGAAGATGTGTATTCAAGTTTGTTTTACGAGAAAATGCTTTTTTACACACTTCACACTCATAAGGTTTCTCCTTAGTGTGGATGAGGAGATGGTCATTCAAGTTTCCTCTTTGAGAGAATTTTTTCTTACACATATCACATTCATAAGGTTTCTCATCAGTGTGGATACGAAGATGTGTATTCAAGGATCCTTTTAAAGAGAATTTTTTCTTACATAGATCGCACTTATATGGTTTCTCACTAGTATGGACATGGAGATGTCGATTCAAGTTTCCTCTTTGAGAGAATAATTTTTTACACACATCACATTCGTAAGGTTTCTCCCCTGTGTGATTTAGAAGATGAACAGTGAGGTGTTTTTTCCAAGCGAATGCTTTCTTACACACATTGCACTCATAAGGTTTCTCCTTACTGTGGACACGAAGATGGACATTCAAGTTTCCTCTTTGAGCGAATAATTTTTTACACACATCACATTCATAAGGTTTATCCCTTGTATGGGTACGAAGGTGAACTTTCAAACTGTGTATTGTAGTGTAAGTTTTCTGACACAAACTGCACTCCAGACGTTTCTTTCTTTCAGAGCAGGCAGAGCCATCTTTCAAATGCGGATCTTGTGACAGTGTTTCTCTACAAAACCCAATTGAAGAGGTTTTCACATCCATGGGAATTCAGTAAGAATTAACGAGGGCCCAGCAGAATGCTGCTGTAATAGAGTAGAAAGTATTATTTCACAGTTCCAGATATTTACAAGGTAGGATAAACCTAAGAGTGAGTGAACGTAACCAGTGAATAAACATTCTGCATGTAAGATTTAAAATTTATGAAATTATGTGCTTAATACCCTGCAGCCTGGGAGCTTTCAAAAATAAACTTATCAAAACAAGCGATAGATTCCTTACAAAAGGACACAATACAAAGCCTTATGCTCTTAGCAGAATCAACATCTGCTCGTAACAGCTGACTGAATTGGTCTGGAAACTCTGGAGCGACCCTACTCTTTTGTACCTTACGCTAACATTATGTGAACACTCAAAAGTTTCTACCTCTAGAAAAACAATCGCAAACATTAACTGTGTAACAGAAATGCAATAATTGGATAATACTAATGCAGGGAAGCAAACACTACTGGACGATTAATAAACACACACAAAATGTTGCCAAGCTTGGCATTTTTTTTCCAAAAAAAATTGCGAAATTTGTAGCCAAAAATAAGTTTTCAAAACTCAACAATCAACTAAGCGATAGTGCCAATATTTCTCGAGAATTCAAGAAAACTCTCTGTTAAACAATGGAGACACCAAAAACTCCCTGTCTCACATTCTAGTTAACCTTTTTTTGATTCAACAAAATTAAAAATTTTGATTATTTGTTTCTTAGGATATGAATTTTAGATTAGTTTAATCCCCAGTAGAGAGAATCCCCCCCAAAACTTGTCACACTATCTTCACATCTCTTGAAGAAATAGCAGAAGCTCATGATATTGAACTGAGGTGTCCTCATACAGTTAATCCCCAAGCTAGCAGTTTTAATGCAGAAGTCAAAAAAGCAGAAACAGAACACTACTTTAGAATATCAATTATGTGGATGATTAATAGCCAGACCCAGATAATATAGACGAACGCTGTTTGCAGAAAATTTTCAAACTTCGCAGACAGCTTTGATTTTTTTTTTTTTTTTAAATAAATTTCCTTCTTAAATTTAAAAAAAAAAAATTGTGCAAATAAAATAATTAAAATATAACATGACTATGAAAAAAAAAGTAAATAAATCATATTTATTATGTTTGATTTTACAAAATAATCAATATGAATATGAACTTTAGCTTAAAAGTAGTAATGCTATTTTAAAATAATATGTTTAGATGTTGGCAGTCAGAGTTCCTTCTAGGCATATTTCGCGGGTCTGCGGTTCCCTGCCTGCCCTCATAAAAAAATTGCATCTTGGCATGCCTCCCTGTGAGTAATGCTAGCGCCCTGCTAAAAATGTGCCCCTTTTCCAGAAGTCACCCACTCCATTCTATGTAGAAACGATCCACCTTTTCTATACCCTATTAGTGTTGAGTCTAGACTGATTTGACAATGTGCAGCTCCCGACGGCCGTCCCTTTTATAGTCTTTTTAGCAGGGTTGGATGGTATTTACCGTCTTTGGAAAAACATGTTTTTACCAGGGTTTTTACAACCTTTGAGAAAAACTTAGTAGTTTGACTATTTTTTGAAGATTTATCTCTCCACCAATGGCTGGGAAGTTCTGCTCTCGAAACTGGATGATGGGAGGTGCCAGGTTCATACCCTGGTCGTGCCTGTTGATCTAGCTGTTCGGAGTTTTCATTGTTTTTTTTTTTCCAGAAACCGCGCATAAATACTGGCTAGGATCCCTTAGAAATAGGAAGATATTCCCCTATAGGACTAGGACCCTAGTGCAGTCAATCGGCCTTAATCCACAAGCATACAATGAAGATTTATCTGCTATTTTTTCATTTTCTCAGGGATAAAAGTTCAAGACATTTAATATCACTATTTCCATTTCCATATAACGATATTCACCTAATTCAGTGTCTGATTTGGTAAGTAAAAGAATGCTATACGAAAATAGCTCATTTTAAGGAATATAATAAACACAGAAAACTTTCATCCATGTTTTCATCTTACAAGAAATTCAAATTTATAGATAATGTACATTTATCATTATTAAACTTATTAAAACTATTATTATGAGAAGGCACATTACAATATTTATTACAATTGTGTAATGCAGGCTAGTTTAATAATTTTTACTTAAAGGAAAATTGTAAATATACTTTTATTACACTTAACTTATCTTAATCATTTTAATGAAAACCAAATGCTTACGAATATTATTTATTAGATAATGTAATTTGCACAATCACATAATGTAGTTTGCATCATCAGGATGTCCTAGTGATGATATATCTACATCAATTACATGAAAATGCAGTTTTATAAATAGCATTAATATACAGTTTATAACTCAGGGAGTTTATTGTATCAGTAGGTTTATACCCCCTTTTGCCCAGGTTTTTACCATGCCCTGATAAAAACCAGTTTTATCAGGGCTTCTTACCGGTAAAAAGCCAACCCTGCTTTTTAGCAGTCAGCAACGTTTTCTTTTCTTTCTATGCACTTCTGCTTTCACATTTTTATTATTATTTGTCAACAATTACCAGGGATGAGATGCTCCAGCTTTTGTGAATAAAGAGGAAATCACTTTTTTGTCTTTTTTCTCTGAAAATTCTGGGTTTTTTTTCGTGAATTCCTGATTGTAGTTATTAGTTAACTGTGTGATATTTTTATATTGTAGCATGTTCCAATGTTTTACTTCTCTTAAAACTTTCGCATTAATTAGATATAAATAACATATGTACAAATTTTTTGCTCTCGTACGATTTCAGCTTTATTGCTCTATTGCCAATCTCATCCCTGAATTACCTTTTATTAAATTTCCTTAACACTATTTTGGGTACTTTTTGCGGCTCATCACAAAAATACATTTATTAAAACGGGCCATTCACACAAATACGATTGATTACAATAACCCATCATGAGAATAGGATTGATTGAAACAGCCCTTTTACAAAATTACCGTCAATGAAATTGGATTTTTCTCACAAACGTTACTTATTAAAATGCCCTTTTCCAATATTCTGTTTTTTCGCATTGAAATATTGTCACTGCCTATTTCATTGTCTTTGTTCTCATTTGCGAGAACCGAGTAACATGAAAAGTGGCCCCTTGCATGTTTTTTTTTTTTTGTTTTTTTTTGCTGACTCAAGTGAAAAGACCGACCGAGACAGAATTACGAGCGCATTTCACTTAGGAGTTGAGGGAAGAAAATATAGTTGGAAAATTAAAATTTTCTGATTTGACCTATTTTCAAATATCGGTCTTAGATGTAATAAATTAGTAGTTGCGGATTATTAAACAATCATTAAAGAATTCGTCGCCAACCGCATTGTTATTGCTCTTCATGATGTTTCTAATTGCTTTGCACACTAGCAAGGTTCCCCCCCCCTGAACGATTTACTCTCTATTTCATTTCTTATTACACATTAACCATAATTATTACAGGTAACTATATATAATTATGGATGATATCGAAAGTACCTTAGCAAAACGACGTTTTGCGATTCTGAAATTTTGTGGGATTTCCAGGAATTGATCTGAAAATCAGATTGAGCAATTTGCAACATTTTGTGAATATTGCACTTGAAATATATTATGCTATCCTCAAAAGCATAATAATGATCTTTTCCTTCAGCGTTTAGCTAGGGTTAATGGCACCCGATGTGATCCTTCAGTTTGCCATTACATTCTTTGTTTCTTATAAAGTTCTAAATAAAGTTTAGCTTCTGCCAGCCACCTATTTTTGTTTTCATCTTGCCGCCTCAGCAGACCGTTCCCTCCTCTTATTATGCCACTGTTTTGCTTATATAAAAGTAGAACAACTGCAGAATTTGGTAGTTCAGACTATTGAAAAGATTTGCTATTCTAAATATTCAAAACATATCTTCTGAAATTTAGAAAATTTTTATCACTTTACTAAATGATGTAAAGCATCTATAAATAAAATAAAAGCAAGAGGAAGCAAATTCTGGAAAAGGATATCTTCAAAAAACTTAATTGTGTCACAAGCTGACAGTTAAGTTATCCTTAGAACAAACTATCATCAATTTAAGCTTATTTTCAGTTTTAAAAAAAATAATAATAATTCTGGAAGTTTTCTTCTTTTTTTTTAATTTTTTTAATTGTTTAAATACTTTTTGTTACAGGATGTTATTTAATCAGCCTATTAAAAAACGTATTGGTTAAAATAAATGTTTAAATAATACAATTTTAAAATATTTTTTTTCTTTTTGATGTTATAAAGATTAAATCAAAGAGTAAGAAAGACAATTTACTGCTTTTAAAGAGCAATACAAAAAATAATGTTTTTTAAAAAAAGTAAATCATTTAGAATATTTTAAACATTTCTTACCTATGGAGAATTCAGCAAGCATAAAGTTGTTTTGATTTATATTTATCTACTAAAACTTACATATCTTATTTATGATAATTAGTTTTATTTATTTATTTCAAGGATAAAATAATACTGCTTTTTAAAAACTTATATTAAATTTTCATTAATGAGCCAATATTAAGTGAGAAGTGAAAGAGGAAGAACAGATACATTTCAATAATAAAATCTGAATTGGTGCTGAACATCCAACAGTTGGATGCAATATAAAATTCTCATGACTCTCTGTCATTTATTCTAGCAATATTCTGTGATCTGAATTTAATTTTTGCAATTTCTATAATTATCAATGAGTTAAATTGTTTTTTTGCGCTATTTCTAAATAAGTTTATGGGTAGTTAGTAAAGGTTATGAGAGTTTAGTAACTTTGAAAATCTTTGCCTGCTATTTATTCAATAAATATTACAAACTAATGAATTTAAATAAAATTCTGATTTATTTTATTAATTTTGATGCATCCTGCACTGCAAGAACTTTAATTTTTTATTTTTATTGAATGCTAAACACATGTAACCTAATCCACATACACAGAAAGGGTACTTACGTATTAGCCCGTCGGTCATTCCCACCAAACTATTTTTCCGTCAAATGAGTAGCCAAACTATTGTCAATCGTATTCAAAACCATTAATAATTTCATATGCCCGGCATTTCTCTAGGCAAAAAAAAAATTGCTAGTCTTGGTGGAATGCTGGGATAATACGTAAGTACCACTGAAAGTCTTTAAAAAAAGAAAAAAATTCTGTACCAATAAAGGTGCAATACCGAATATGCATGTAATCAAGTATGAAAGCTTGTGGCCCAATGATAGTGAGATAAAATTGAGTAACAAGAAGTTACAGTCCCCCCCTCCCCTATTCTTCTGGCTAACAAATCGTATCAGGCTAAAAATTTCGTTAACGTTCTGCAATAAATGTACTATCATTCTTATCAGGGGCGTAGCGAGGGGGGGATATCGGGATATATCCCCCCCCCCCCGAAATATTTGGATTAGTGATGAAATTCCGTCTATTTATACACATATAAGTTCATATTCCCCCCCCCCCCCCCCCCCCGAAAAATTTTCCTGGCTACATGCCTGATTCTTATTAATACTAAATATGTACGAAATGAAATATCAAGAAAAAATTAAGGACAAAATTCATATCATAAATTAATTGTATTCAAACCTCTTCTTTTTTTAATTATCATAACATTTTATTTATGTCATATTTAGGGCAAAATAATGTCTACAAATAAATTTTCCTAATTTGCTAACTTTTACAGGAAATTTTCTCCAAACTACGGTGTGTGTGTGTGTGTGTGTGTGTGTGTCAAAAGTGCCCTATTTATCCCCCCCACCACCACCAAAGGGGCCCCCCTTTTTTTCTAGAATCAACACTAACTATGTGTACATAGTCAATTTTTTTTTTAATAAATTGCCCTAAAAATTATGGAAGTGCCTTTTTTCATACTAGAATGAAATCTGGGCAGTGATAAAGGACTCGGGAGGTACACAGCATTTTTTTACAGAAAACTTTTAAGAAAATATTCCAATTCGCAGACAGCCTTGCATTTTATCTAGGTCTGTTAATAGCACCTTTTCAAAAAGGGTTCTCTACAGACATACTTCGGGAAAGTTTTCTACGACCTATTTACACTTCACCCAACAAGAATGAAAAAATTGGTGAAAAGACAATTTAGAAAAATGAAGCGGGCTGGAAGTTCCTATGGACAGAGTTGGCATGCTTTAAACTAAATGGTTTTTTTAAAGAATAATTTAAAACTACGAATACTACAGATAGAATAAGTTATTATGCATTTTAAAATTATCCTTATAAGAGTATCAGCAATAAGTTTTTATATCAATTTAATAAATACTTTAATCATTATTAAAAATTATTAATTAAACTTAAATTATAGACTGCATTTTTAATTTGTTTCTAAAATAGAGGTTTTGTTTTTTAATAACTTATTTTTGAATTAATAAATATCATTTTGAACAACTTATCACTTATTACTGATGAATCTAAAAGCAATATTCCATGTAAAATGTAGTAAACAATTACTATTGTATTATATTAATATATTAAGTTTAAAAAATTGTATCTTTAAATAAATATTAAAATTTGATTTCAATGACCACATAAGTATAGCAGCAATTGTTTATTTACTTTGTTTTAATTATTTTCACATGTAATATTAATTGTTATTTGAACATTTTACAAATAATTTTATATATAAATATGTATACATATAATTATAAAAGGATTTATTTAAAAAAAAATTAAACCTAAAAGTCCACTTTCTTTGGTTAAAAAAAAAAAAAAAAGTTTATTTTTTTTTTTTCCCAACCCTGCCTATGGAGACTTATTGCAAAATATTTTGTCTGAAGCCAAGCATACTATGAAGTCTGTGTTCGATTTCTGAACCAATATAATTTGATACAAACACACTTTGTCAATTTATTAATCCATCATATCAAGTTCTTTCCAATAGTGTTTAAAGGCTTGCAAATAGCTCTAAAATTTACAGCTATAACCTGCATGGCAAAAAGACCTTTCAATATAATACATAGAGTTAAGTCCTAGAAAAGAGCAACAATGACTCATCAGAGATTATCAGGACTTTGCATGCTAACTGTTCATCGAGAAAAAGTTAAAGGTGATTTGGAACACTTAATCTTCATACAAAAGGTTTTGGACGAGTACGTGGTACACAGCAGAACCACGTAGGGAACAACTTTTAGACTGTTAGCCAAATTTCCCAATCCAATTTTATATTTTTTTAATTTATTTTCCAAAGATATTCTTCAAAAAATTTTTTGGCTTGCTGCTGTAGGTGTGCCCAGGGCATGGGCCCAAATGCCTGTGCAATAATCAGGGCGTGCATTTATTCAGAACAAGCACAGTAAATTCATGACACTTAGTTTTTTGATATATCTTTATTCATATTTGTCGAAAAGTTTACTCAAGTGCCTAAGTAAAAAATGAGGAAATTTGTAATATGAAATTTTACTGCAAAAAATAGTTTTACACTATTTTAGGACAGAATTTTAGGTTTTTGACACTTGTTGTCAAAAACTATGTCAAAAAGGCGTTTTCGACATGACAGTTAAAACCATGGTTAAAACTGGATAAAACCATCAGTTGTCTAAAACTTGCCAACCCTGATTTTCAAGAGTTGTTTCTAAGAGAATGCTTTCTTACACGCACTACAAATACAAAGTTTATCTTATGAGCAAGTTACAAGATCTTTATCCAAGTTTGTTTTAAGAGAAATAAGCCACAATGCTGGGCATTCATGGTATATGAGAGAATGCTTTTTTTTTGCACACCACACAAAGTCTCTCTTTTGCATGGAGAAGATCAGAATTCACATTTTCAAGGCAAAGTTTCTTAACACACATCACTCTTAGGAGGTTTCCTGTCTTTATGGGTACGAAGATGTCTATTCAAGTATGCTTTAAGAGAAAATGTTTTTTCACACACATCACACTCATAAGATTTCTCCTTAGTGTGGGTACTAAGATGTCTATTCATGGATCTTCTTAAAGAGAATTCTTTCTGACATAGATCACACTTATAAGGTTTCTCATTAGTATGGACACGGAGATGTTCATTCAAGTGTCCTCTTCGAATGAATCCTTTCTTACACAGATCACACTCATAAGGTTTCTCCTTAGTGTGGATATGGAGATGCATATTCAAGGTTCTTCTATCAGAAAATGCTTTTTTACACAGATCACACTCATAAGGTTTCTCCTTAGTGTGGGTACGAAGATGTATATTCAAGGATCCTTTTGATGAGAATGCTTTCTTACATAGATCACACCCATAAGGTTTCTCATTAGTATGGATACGGAGATGTATATTCAATTGCCCTCTATGAAAGAAAGCTTTTTTACACACATCACACTCATATGGTTTCTCGTTAGTGTGGGTACGAAGATGTTCATTCAAGTGTCCTCTTCGAATGAATCCTTTTTTACACACATCACACTCATAAGGTTTCTCGTTAGTGTGGGTAAGAAGATGTTCATTCAAGCGTGTTTTTTGAATGAATCCTTTTTTACACACATCACACTCATAAGGTTTCTCCTTAATGTGGGTACGAAGATGTCTATTCAAGGTTAATTTTAAAGAGAATCCTTTCTTACATAGATCACATTTATAAGGTTTCTCATTAGTATGGACACGGAGATGTTGATTCAAGTTTCCCCTATAACAGAATCCTTTCTTACACACATTGCACTCATAATAAGGTTTCTCTCCTGTGTGGCTTAGAAGATGAATAGTCAGGCTTTTTTTCCAAGTGAATGCTTTCTTACACACATTGCACTCATAAGGTTTCTCCTTACTGTGGATACGAAGATGGACATTCAAGCCTCCTATATGAAAGAATGCTTTCTTACATACATCACACACGTAAGGTTTATCCCCTGTATGGGTACAAAGGTGAGCTTTCAGGCTGTGTACTGTAGTGTAAGTTTTCTGACAAAAACTGCACTCCAGACGTTTCTTTCTTTCAGAGCAGGCAGAATCTTTCAAATGCAGATCTTGTGACAGTGTTTCTCTACAAAACCCACTTGAAGAGTTTTTCACATCCATGGGAATTCAGCAAGAAATAAAGAGGGCCTAGCAGAATGCTGCTGTAATAGAGTAAAAAATATTATTTCACAGTTCCAAATATTTACAAGGTAGAGTAGACCTACCAGTGAGCGAACATTAAAAGTGAATAAACAGTCTGCATGTAAGATTTAAAATTTATGAAATTATGGGCTTAATACCATCATATTCTCTGCTTCTTTTTGGTCTGTTTTAAACCACTGTCTTTCCATTTAACCCAAATGGTCTTTCCCGATGCTGTGATGACACGCTGGTCTAACAGAATTTGAAACAGCATGTGTCGAAGGTTGGTCCGAAATTAAAAGCCGGTCCTCAAATGCAATAGAATGTAGAGATCCTTTATGCTCACTAGCTGTGAATGATATTTGCTCAGCTATTAATCCAGTAGTTTGATAGTTCTAGGGGAAAAGAATTGTTGGAAAAGGCTTTACTGTTTTTATAAAACCATAAAAGTTTAAGGCAATAAAGCTTCAGTTATGTCACAATATGAATGACTTTTTTTTAAAGTTCAATAAATTTATGATTATTATGAAGTTTAATAAAATTCTCATTTAGAATATAAAACATATATTTTTAATTTTTCCTGCTTACTAGAAAACACACATTCAAACATAGTAAATCTTTCTTAGTGTTTATTAAAAAAAAATTATTTTTTAAATATTTCATACTAAAAAATGTCCAAAACCTCAAAATGAATATGTATATTGTACAACGTATTGTTATATGATTTTCTTGAATTAAAAGGTCTTTTTATGATTTTTTTTTCTTGAAAATAATACAACCTTTAAGGATTAAAATCCTTTTGCTGTTTCCTCGTTTAAAAGCCCTACATCAGGATTCTGAAATGCCTACTACAAGAATTTGTACAAATGCAAAAATATTTCTGCAACATTTGTTATTTATGGATGCATACACACACAAACATGTATGTGCAATGAAGTAATAATTTCAGAAAAAAGGGAAAAAATATTTTTAATATGTATATTTAAATGTATTTACAAATAATATTGTGTAGTTATACTTCAATGTGTTAATTTCAAATAAAATATTCTAAGTAATTGAATTTTAAGCTGAATGAAACGTAATCTAATGTATTTAATAATATTACAGAAATTCAGACTTTTCTCTACACATACTGTAATTTACAGCTAATCCGCAGCGATAGATAATCTGCAGGTGCTTATTTTCAAGTAGAAGAAAAATATTTCCTTATAAAATTTGCAGCGGTAAATTATCGATCCGCAGAAAGTATGGCGATGCTTTGACCGAAATTGGTGATTATTTTCTGTGTATAGTAAAACCACAGTATTAATATTAGAATCGGCTTACTGTAAAATATTTCCTACTAAAAATCTATTGCTATGAATAAGAATTATCAAACATACTTTGACGGTCTTTTTTCAATTTAAATCACAATTGATACACAATTTTTAAGCTAGGCATTCTACCTGTAAGCACTAAGAACTGTACTATGAAATTAATCAAAATTAAAAGCGAACATTTCTTTCGGAACAAACAAAACAAAATGTATGGTAGCATGCAGAATACTTATCGCATATTTTGTAACATCATAATTATTTAGTCAAGTGACATTATTATGAGAAAAACAAAATTGAAATGAGACCTACCTTTTTACTGGCATAATATATATCCATATATTGACAACAAATATTGAATAAGTAATCAATATAGCCAATACTCAGCAAAATTTACGCTTAATATTTACAAGTAATTAAAAAGAAACTAAAAATTAGAATCATCTGAATCTGGAAAACCCAAAAGTAAATCATCATTCAATTCCAAGGAATTATCAGAATCGTCATTCAGTTCAGTGGTTGATTCAAAATTTTCTTCTAACAGTCCACATTTTTTAAATGCATTTTTTATAGTACAAACAGAGATTTCATCCTACGCAGTTTTTACCCAGTGGGTTACGTCTGCATATGATGCACGTCACATTTTTCCACTCTTTGTATACTCATGAACATCCTCTTCCGGAACCGGTAGCACCACATGGGGGCCACCATCGAAACCTCTAATCTGCATTTCTTCGGCAATTAATTTAGCATTTATTCGTATTTTAACTGTAGATACAGGATTCCCTTTACTTTTTTCTTCTGTAATCCAGCAATGTAACACATATTCTAATTCGGGCCATTTTGGCTGGCTAAACTGAAAACTATTACATTTTTTGTTTCTCGCATTTTCTAACTTCTCTTTAGATTTTCTCCATAAGCGAACGTTGGATTCATCGACTTGAAATAGTCGTCCGGCCTCCCTATTTCCAAATTCTTCAGCTTTACTGATTACTTTCAGTTTAAAATCAGCTGAATAGCTAATGCTTTCTTTCGACATTTCTAGAACTTTCGTATTAATCTTTTCAGCAATGATCAACACGTACCTTAATATGAAGTAGTGATGCCAATTTTTTTGACAAAATTTCCCCAATTCACAGACTATTCATTTAGAGCAGACAGACCAATCAGAAGTCGTTTCAGGAAGCTATGACGTATGACCCTCAAAAGTCCCTGTTTTTCCCCATCTTGAAGAAATCTACTGAACGACTGCAGTGGCATCTAGTGTCATGTAATTGATTAACAGACTTAAATCTTTTTCAGGGTCTAAATCTACTGGAAAAAAAGAAATGAACTTTTGTTTTATTTCTATAAATAAACTTTTTATTGTAAAATCTGAAGGCTTCAGGAAAAATTTCAGTAGATAGTATGCAGTGATGCATAATACGCACTGGATAAATTTTCATCTTTTTTAGTGATAATCCACAGATTATAAGCCGGAAATTACGGTATATATATATATAATACATATATCAGGGTTTCTACAGATTTCACAGCTTTTGCTTCCCTGACATCTATCATGCTCTTCCCTGACTTTTCATCTAGCGTGCTTTCCTGAATTTTGTGTTTCTATTTTTATATTACATCCTTTTATTAATAACTTTTTATATATTTTGCCCCTTTTTTTACAAATAATAATGTAATAATAATATACAAAATCAATATATAAAATCAATATACGCAAAAATATTATTTGAAATCCCTGGATTCTAACAAAAACCATGTTTGATAATAATTTAGGATAAAACTAAGAATATTTTAATTGAACAAGATATGTTAATAAAGGACGCATTTTAAAATTATTTATAAGGTTAAATAAGAAAATGAAAATAAAACAATTTCTACAATTAGGTTCAAACCGAAAGTATTTTCTGGATTTTGCCGCAAAATTCAAATATTCTTGCATTTCCCTGACCTTTCTTCAAATTTCCCAGACTTTTTTCCCTCAAATCCCCAACTTTCCCTGACTTTCCAGGTCTGTAGAAACCCTGTATATACATATATATATATATATATATATATATATATATATATATATATATATATATACATACTTGGTGACACTACTTGCCTCGGTTTTCTACTTTTCTTTATGGGGTGGGGATACGGGAATCTTTACAGATCCTCAATTACAAACATAATTATTTAACTGTGTAATAGATATCTTTTCATAACCAAGATATTTTTTGTTTTACATTTAGTTTGCCACCCTTTGGGGGGGGGGGGGGGTGCTGAAGCCTCAAAGCCCCTCTCTCGGATCTGCCACAGTGCAACTCCAATGATCCAAAGTAAAGATTAACGGATATTGCTTTTGCTGGAAACTCCTTTGTAGCCGGATAGGGATATCCGGCAGTAAACATGAAATTTAGTTATTAAAAAGTTTTTCCTTTTTTTAATATAATGACTTATAATTTGCAAAAACGAAATATCTTTACATATATGTACATAAAAAATGTTACTTAAATTGTAAACAGTTAAAATATATTTTTTATGTGTACACTACTGGCAGAAACAAATAAATTTTAATCATGATAATTTATTAATATACCTATAATTGTAGATTATTTTCACAAAGAAATGCATACTTTTTTTTTATTTATTTAAGAATAAGATATATATCATAGGTGAGTTATTTTTTTCCAACCATGGGTTTAATGCAATGTTTCCCAACGTGGGGCCCACGCCCCACATGGGGGGCAATTCGAAAATTGACTCGACAGAATTTTAACCCTTTTACTCTGAGCCATTTAATTGCAATGCTAGATTTCGGTGCCAAAATTGAAAGAAAATAGCAAATTCTTAAGTAATTGTGGCCAATAAATATTATAAATTTGTTAGACGAGACCAAAATATCAACTGCGTTTTTGGTGTCGTCAAGTTAACGTCCCAGAGTAGTGTCCCCTCAACGGCTCAAAGTAAGTTTTGGTAAAATCATACAAGACGGTGCGCACCCCATGTAAACATGGCGGCAGTCGCTGGAGCCCTAGACATGGACAAGCCCTAGCGACTGTCGCCAACCATTTTGCCTGATCAGCTAAGTCGAAGTATTTAACACATTAAAATTGCACATATATTCCCCTAACAAAAGCATTAAAACAAAATACACCATCCATGTTTAACCTAAAAATCGTCTGCAAATTCAGTAGCAAGCAATTTAAAATGAGCAAACAGTGTACCATTTTTAACTAACAAAACTTCAGTGGATTAAGCAACCTAGTTGTACAGCTAATGTAAACTGGGCAAACACTGGTCCGTTTTCAACTCAAAAACACATCGGTGGATCAAACAACCTAGTTGTACACCTCATATAAGCCAGTATGATTAGAATAGCACATAAATAGCACTTACAAAAAGATAAAAACGTCAAATATCAATTTAAAATTCACATTAAAAACCTTAAACATTGCAAAGATTTGTTAAAAAAAAGCACTTACCTTTATTTTTTTTAATTAAACACTCAGAAATGTCCCTAACGCCCACCAGCTTATAACGTAAAACCAACATGCTTTCCTTTATTTAGCTTTATATTCACACCATACTTTTTAACAAACACACACACACTTTCTTTTCATACAATAACAACACATTTCATTGCCTTCCATCCAAAACATGAAACAATTTCAAATTCCCAAACTGAAGATGTACACTTTTTTTTATGGTTGCCAGTTAAAAATACCAGGTAACTTCACTCCGGCTGCTCATCGCCTACCCTGGCACCAGAATGATTACCAATGAAACATAAACACAAACATTGATGTGTAAACAAGCACCAGATACGGAATATAGTCCGAAGTTTTAAAACAGGTTGCCAGACGACTCAGCATATTCGTCGCAATAGTGTGAACGACTCCCGCTCTGCGGAAAGAAGAAACAAATTTTCTTCACCCTTTCACAGAGCCTTATTATCGCATGGGCAAATCGGGACTTTGCCCAGGGCCCCGGCTCGAAAGGGCCCACAATTTCAAATATTGTTCTGAAATATATTTTTTATATCAAAATTTTATGAAAAATAAAACAAATTTCATAGATTGGGGGGCCCCCAAATTCATCAATGCCCGGAGCCCCCATTGGTCATAATCAGGCACTGCCCTTTCAAAAACTCTTGTTGATGCAAAAGTGAAGATATTTGGTTTCATTATCCTTATTGAGTTATGTCAGACAAATATTAACAACAGAAACTTTGGACAGTTTCATTGGCTCCAAAAATGTGAAGTAAATGATACTGCTTTACTTGTTATTGTCGATCCCCTGAAAATTCTATCGGCTGATTTAAAAGAAAGATTTTCTGATTTTAAAACATGGATGATGCAGCCAATGTTAGTCGATTTGTCTGATATATCAAATACGCAGTATCAAGAAGAACTTGCAGAAATGCAAAATGACTAGTCAGTTAAAACTTTATTTAACCCTTTAACGTGCAGTGTTCCCGCTCTGGGAGCACCAAACTCTGACGTTTTGACTGTTGCCAGTCATAAAGAATAGATTGGATTTCTATAAAAATAGTTGCGGGTGACATAGCTCCACGTGAATCCTTTACTTTTCAGCACGTCATTTCTCATTAAAAAATGGTCCCGATTATTTTTAACAGCACTGACATCTGATGAAAAATGGAAGAATGCGAGAACAGCAGGATAGTTTGCCCCATGCTGAAGAAAGGGCTGCCGTTGCCATCGCTCGACTTAACGACCAACAAGATGGCGGACGATTGAAACGTTCATCGCGTGCCACAGATCGAGAGACCCTTTTTTGACGACAGCTGGGCCGTGCCGCACAACCAGCTGTCGTCAAAAAAGGGTCTCTAGATCTGTGGCACGTGATGAACGTTTCAATCGTCCGCCATCTTGCTGGTCGTTAAGTCGAGCGATGGCAATGGCTGCCCTTTTTTCAGCATTGGGAAAGGGTTAATGTAAAAGGAGCGATGGCATGGCTTTGTGAGGAAACAGAAATCAAATACCCAAATGTGCAAGAAAACTATTGTTACCATTTCCATCTTCATATTTTACCGAATGCGGATTTAGTGCTGTAAATGATTTACTGGTAAAAAATAGAAATTGTTTGGATATAACACAATGGGAAGACTTGAAACTTAACCAAATTGAAACCTAACATAAAATCTCTGTGCAGCAAGGACAAGGATCTCAATAAATTAAAATATTAAATTATTATAGAAAAATCTTTATCAAAATTACTTCGAATTTGAATTTCAGTTTTTCATTATAGGGGAAGGTGGTGTACCTTGGAGGTACATTGATTGTCCAGCCACCAGGAAAGATAAATTTAAACTAAAATATTAGTTGCATATATTTATTACTAGAGGCTCATGGGAAGTTGTTCTATGACTGATCAACACACGTGTTGCTGATGTAAAAACCAAAGTTTGTTTTTAGCATCAAAAAGTTACATTTCAAGGACATATTTTTCTTCCATAACTGTAAGTATTAAATTTTGTCTTGAACTAATAATCACAAGTTTAAAAGCATGTTTTCAGCTACATTTATGTATATTTGAAAATGCTTAACTCTTAACATAATAAGATATGGAAGCCATTTTGTAAATAATTTTAGTATAGTAATGAATAATTTCATTTGTTGTCATATTTTTTAATTTCCTTACTCTTAAGTGTAGTTTTATGAAATTTAAATTTTTATGGTAAAAATACTCTGGTTTAAATTTATACCCTGAAATCTGCAAAATCCTGTAAGCAGCACACCCCCCCCCGCGAGCTGTGCGGATTTCTCGGAGTGCACTGTATTAAAAAACTCGGGTTTTATTGGGTAAAATTTATATTTTTGGTACTTGAACTTGAAAATTCACACATATAGGAATCCAAACTTCAATCCATAGACAAACATAAAATTAAGGCTTAAATCACAAAGGGAACTTGCCCTCCAAAAAATAAATAATGAATAAATCTGCTTCATAAGACTTTCACCGCATATTCTTTTGAATAAATAATTATTACCTTAGTAAATTATAAGTAATAGAAACTTAGCTTGATATATTTTAATGGTATGCCACTTAAGTTAAAAACAAAAGTAAAAGCCATTAAAACTCCGTTAAAAGGTTAAAAACACAAACCATCATAATGCCACACAAACACAATCCATACAAAAAATGGTTTGGGTTTTTAACCTATTAACGGAGTTTTAATGGCTTTCACTTATGTTTTTAGCTTAACTAAGGTACCTCCGTATATGATTTTAACTAAATATATCAAGCTATATATATATACATCCAATATACAAAACTGTGCTAATAGAAATGTAGTAAAACAAAACATAATGGATATCTTTTCGAATACCCTCCCAAAAAGTATTTGAGTGTAAGTCAAATTTCCTACACCAGTTTCATTTGCAAAGCATTGTTCTTCATAAAAAGAGCACTAATTAGTTACTCACTAAACTGTAGTGAGAAATTTGGCTTTTACTTGAACACTTTTTTTTAGTGGGTATAGCAAAACAAAGCATACAGATAATTTTTATTGCCTTAGACAAAGGTTTATCTTTTCATTTTGTAATTTAAAAAATTATTATTGTTACTTATAAATATATTGTAAAAAAATAATAAAGAAACTCCAGTGATTTAAATATGAAACAAAATGTTAGCAACAACGCAATAACTTCTCATAGAATTTCTCAAGTTATTTTATTTTCTTTGTTTTTAAAACAATACAAAAATGAATGTCGAAAACCTACCTGCACATTTCTTTTTAATACTTAAATAGTTAATAAATAGCACAGAAAGTTAAGTTTAATTCCTTTTATTCCATAATGCATGCACTTCTTTATTTTGTGGTATTGATTTATTAATCCATAGTGTAGTGACTACACTCACCTCAAAATCCAAGAGAACAGCTGAGTTAATTTGGTTACTTCTTTCTCTCAATTATTCAGATTAGTAACACTAGCAATTTAAAAAAATGAAGGTAGCTTATATTTATCAAAGAACACACAAAAACAACTAACTAGAGATGGCCAATGATTCGATGAGTCGAATCAGTGATTCGAATCTTGGTACTGAGTGGCTCAGTCTTTACACTCACTCTCTACTGATTCGAATCTCAAGCCCTCAAGGGAAATACATTCCAAGTGCAAAGGGGAGAAAAACTTATTTTCCCTTTGCCGTTCCCAGAGATTTTCCCTTATTCTTTCAACTCTTTTCGACTCTTTACGACTCTTTTCCAGGAGTGGCTCCAATGGGGGGTCCGGGGGGGCACGTGCCCCCCGTCGGGGAACTTGTGACCCCCCATCGGGGCTATTTGATTTATTCGTCGGGGAATTTTCATAAGAAGAAATCTATATTTTAGCTGAGTTTTAATTTTGATTTTGCGATTTAAAAAAAGTTAATTTTGTAATTTTTAAATACACATGAAAGGCGAATGAGTATTGGAGATTGAAGCGGATATGTTTACATTTCTGGGAAGGGGGGGGGGTATATTCCTCAGAACTTCTGAATAATGGCTAAAAGTACTTTCCGTTTTCATTCATCTCTTATCTCTGCGATCCTTTTCATGTCGAGAAACAGCCACTTCCTGCATCTTCCAATACTGTGATGTGTTGACGACGGCGGGGGAGACTTCAAATTCGAATAGTGTATACTTGAAATCTGTGATCCCACTCTCAGGAGGCATTTAACTGGATTTGCAGCAAGACATCAATCTTAAGGTAACAAAAGTGCCAGTCTATTCTTCAAACGACAAATTTATGAGACCACATGTGCGCCCACTTTCTATTCCAGGCTCTTTTAATTGCTTAAACGATTGTGCATTTTGTCGCCGACACCGTAGGAAAGTACAATATGGGTGTGTGTGGTCGGGATGGGGGAGACAGTGACCGTTAATTAGCCCAGTCGGGTAGATAAAAAATTTCGAGGGAAGGGAAGTATGGCTTCAAATGGGGGATGTTCTTTTTTCCAGAAATACGGTTTTTGTACTTTTATTGGTCCTCAGTGACAGAATGATGAGAAAGAAATGGTTCGTCGAAATATCCCATGTATTTTTATTTTTTCTTCGCAAACCCATAGTACATCACTTTTCCAACACTTGTTATTGTGCATTGTGCCAGTGACTTAGACAGAGTTTAGAATAGTGGGCATTTTCTTTTTCTTGTTACGGCAGCATAGCATATCATTGTGAAGTGTATAAAAGTTTAATTTCACTTTTGGCTTTATATTTCCTAAAAAAAACATCGGTGGTGCCAAAAGCACAAGATATAAAGTACAGTGTGCTTTATGTCGTGATATTTTTGATAATGATTATGTAAAAAAAAAAAAAAAAAAAAAACATAGGATAACTAAGCATTCAGATCTTCATAAACAAAATCGACTGGGGCCTGTTCAATTACCAAATGGAATTAAGAGAAAGAATCCTTGGGATATTTCTTCTTGCTCTTCGAATGTATGTTTATCTACGGAATTAGAGAAAGAAAACCCTTCAAGTTCATCAGATCCACAAACTTCAAGTGAGTTATATGTAAATTACATTCATATATTATATTTTAAATTTGTTTAAAAGCTTTAATATTATTATTTAAAATATGGTCAGTTTATATCTCTAAAGCATTCAATTATATCTTCTAAGCACTTGCTTTTTGTCATGTATTTGTACAAATATACTATGCCCAAGGGCGGATCCAGAAATATTTTTCAGGAAGGGTGCAAAGCTTGAATACCAATTCAGAATTGCATGAACATGCAATTTTATTTGAAGCGTATTTTTACTAGTGTAAATATTTTCCTCTCGAGGAATTCGCACACCCTGTGCCCTCGCCCTAAAACCACACTTGCCTCTCACCCCGCCCCCCCTTATAAAAAAGAATTGAAACTAGTTTGAGCACAAATTTTGAATGAACACATTCTGCGTTAATTAAAAATAAAAATAATTTTAAAATAAGGCACATATTTCAAAAACTGAGTCACTTGTTCTGTCTCAGAAATTTTAAAATACTACTTTAAAGTTTATTTATTAACAGGATTTTAATGATACATATATATCATTAAATGTCCTTAGACATGGATGCTCGTAATGGTTTGGAGTGCACTTTTAATCATAGCTGCGGTCAGAGTGCACTTTTAATCATAGCTGCAGAGTCATAACTTTTTGACTTGAAGCTGTAGTAGAAGTCGGACTTTTTGACCTCACATTCTGATTCTATGAAATGTTTTACAACATTATTGTATTTTAAATTATATTAACTGTCTGAGTACTCTATGAATTAATCTAAATTTTCTCCTAATTGGTCTTTTAAACACTATGAGTACTTTTAAATGCGCTCTTGCTTTTAAACCATTGATAAGTAACATGTTGTTCACCCCATTATATGTCATTCCCGCTAAATTACAGGACAGGATATACATTTTAAAAATATATTCTTTCGTTGCAATTTCGAATTGTTTGGTATATTTATCAAATACGATTTAGTAATTGGAGTGAGGACGAAAGGTATGTCTTTATAAACTTTCAAATTGCATTAATGCAAATTTAAATTAAACACAGATTTAATGTAATTGTATGTAAATTAACAGTATTTTAATTCACGAGTCAAAAGTTTTTGTGTCATAAATGTAAAATAAAATTTCCCATTGTATTACTTTTATTCATAGAGCTACAAAATTTATAAGTCTTAATTGATATTTTTAAAAGGGATTTACGACTCGGGCGATAAGAAATTTCGGATTTTGTTTACTACGGGAACTTTTTAAAATGTATATTTAATTGTGTAAAAATTTGACATGACAAAATATTTATAAAATTATCTTACAGTTATTCATCTCTGGCATTCAAAATATGTATAAACCTATGAATATTTAAACGCTTTAACTAAAAATTTTCATTTTAATTAGAAATATTTTAAACTGGTCGTATTTTATTTATTTATAAGTTAGTGTGTTATGCATTCTATGTCTTTAAAATTATTTTATCACAGTAATCCTTACTCAGAGCTGGGGAGTAGCGCGCTACTTGTAGCGAAACTACAGTAGCCGCTACTTTTTTTTGTAGTTTGTAGTGTAGCGCGCTACTTTTTTAAAAAAGTAGTGTAGCGTGTAGCGCGCTACAAAAAAACAGTAGTTTGTAGCGAATTTTGGAAGCTACTTTTGCCGTGTCATCATTTCCGGCGATTGATCCCGTGGTGCACTTTCTCTCTCTTCTGACTCCAAGCATAACTGAAACTGATGCTTGAAAGACACCCAATCTCCCCGGCCCCCCCCCTCATGCAGGGGACACACGCACACGAGGGGGGGGGGTTGCTTTGCCTGAAGCGGAAGCCTGACATTGTGCATCTTTTTTCTTTTTATCGTTCTCAGTATTATTTGTAGAATCACCAATCTGCCATAAAGAGGACAAAAAAGGAAGGAAAGAGATGTCCAAAGTTGAACAGAGGTTATTTTGATGGGGCCTCGAGAGTCTCATTATCACACGGGCGTGTGGGCCCGTGAGCCCCTGAAAAATAAAGGCCTCGCAAATCTCTCCATTTATTGTATATTAAATTTATATATGCTGCAATAATAATTTTTATTAAGCTAAATTTCCTTTATCTATATCATAATTGTGTAACAATAAAAAGGCTTCGAGACTTATTTTCTGTTCTTCTTTCTAACACAATGATAATGGTTTCGACTAGATCAATAAAATAGAAATTAAAGGCGTTATTGAAAATTTATGGCCATATGTACTTATCACAAAATATACATTAGTTAGCATTTTTTTTTAATATTATGATGAAGAAAAGAAAATTTTCTGGCAGGTGGAACTCAGCGCACACATACGCTAATAATACAAATGGATTAAAAAAGTATTAAAATCAATTTTAAATGCATAGTCTTGTTCTAAATGAGTATAAATACATGGGTAATTTTTAATTTAATTTTAGAATTATTTTGAAATGTTTCATTTTTATGCTGGGAAAATAGAAAACAATCACAAATAAGTTAAAATGTCTGTAATAGTATAGGGGCCCAAAACAACCTTTTTTTTGCCCCGGGGCCCCTTCTATGTCTGATCAGGGTCTGTATATTTTTGAATGCTATTGCGTGTTTGCAACATAAATCAACATAAAAATGAGTATTTTTTGCTTTCGAAAAGGAATTTTACATATCTGTAAATTGTATGCTTTTGTAACATCATTAATTTTCTTTGATCTTTTTTTTTTATTGCACCCATAAATACAGTGTAGTGTCCACTTGCCAGGATGATTGCCAATCATTCAGTGTCCAGTATTCCGTGAACTTCCTTTTAGGCGATATCCTTTCAAATCTGACATGACATATAGTCAGTCCTCGCAATTAGCGACCCCCCCCCCCCATCCTCTCACTCACCATCTACGGAAAACTACGAAGCGTGAGAAAAACTTATGGTTTTCTCACAGGAATTTTCTTGAAAGCATCGAGACCGCTTCTGGAAGAGTCACCGACATTTTTAATTTTCTCTTTGCCTCCTCCTTATGATCGATGCATTGAACAACAATTTTATTTATGCTTAGTTTTACTAAGTTTATTTATATTAAGGTTTGGTCATTTTTCGACGTTACAGTGCACTTTTTTGAGTTTGGGCACACTTTATTATCCTTCTGTCGTGTTCAACTTCCACAAGAGTAATGACAGTTCTGCAGTATTGTAGCTTTTCAAACATTAATTAATTACGTGATTATGTTCTACAACTAGGAATGTTTTTTGTCTCAAAGAAGTGTAAAAACTGATTAGTACATTTTTCGTGGAACCTGAAACTGAAAAAAAAGAAAGTAAATATGTAGAAATTGTACACATTTTTTTTTTTTTTTTTTTTTTTTTTTTTTTTGACGAGTTGAGAACCTTATCTTTTTTGAGTTTGTTGAAAAGGGACAAAAGGTAATAAGCATATGCATCCAAGATATTATTTCAGGGGCTAAAAATATTGCTGACCTCGGTTACAGTGTTCTTCGTTTGTAGTGACAGTTTTCAGATCCGGTCCTAAGGTAGAGCGAACGGTGCGACCGCACCGGGCGCCATCTCTACCAAGGCTGTTCAGAATAATATAGCACTGTGGATGTCGGAAATGGTTTCATTTACCTGTTAATAATTGTTTAATAATAAATCTTTTAGTCAATGTACAGTAGTAATCAATCATGTTAATAGTGAATTTTAGTGAACTTTCTGTGAAAATATAAATTATTAACAGGTACTCGAGGACGACTTATCAAACCCTACATTGTTACGTGATTCATAACCGTCTTATTTACCTTTACCACTCTTTAACTTTTTGCCAATGAGTTTCAGAGCACCATGCATATTTGACAGTCCGTATATTATTGAAGTTGAAAGCCTCATTTTAACCCCTGAAAGCTTTTATAGATAAATGTGTGGCGTAGCTAGGTGCAAGAGCTGATCTAGGGTACGTGGAGCCTCCCTGCAAACGTAAAGAAGCCCCGTGTTATGCTCCAGATTAAGTTTTCCTTAGTTTTTTAGTTCGAATATGGCGCTCCGATGCCTTGCTTACCGTGTCGGGCCGTCCCTGGCTACGGGGGAGCAAGGAAGGTCAACTGTACCCGGGCGCAGCATCGGCCAAGGGGCGCTAAATGGTATATGAAAGCTACCTAGTTGCATTTTTAAAAAATAGGAGGGGGCGCAAAATCTTCAGTTGTTAGGTGGAAACGAGATTTAGTCATTTGCTGTGGGACAGAAAAACTGTTCTCTCAGCTTGTTTCCATCCCAGATTCAAACTGTTCTGGATTGAGGAGGAGAGGAAGACAGAAGCCAAAAAAATGGATGGAGGAATACCTCCAGAATATGTTTCCGACAACTTCAGATATCAGTATCGAGGATCATGACTGGATGATGAGGCCCATGGATGATGACTTTTCTGGTTTTTTTAATTTCTCTTTCGCATGCACTCGAAATAGTTACGAGGAAGAACTTACAAGGTTCTTGTCAGAGCCAATCAAACCCGTATCTTCGCTTTCGGCGTACACGTAAATGAAGCCTTCAAAAAAACTAACACTGGCGTGCCGTCCAGTGCATCTGTACAAAGATTGTTTTCGATTGCATCGGACGTATTTTCTCCTCGACGATCATGTTTGGCGGATAACAATTTTGAGATCCAGCTCTTGTTAAAATTTAATAAACATGTTTTTGAATAAATTTATGTGGTTTTTATTTTATACTAGAGGCATGGCAGTCTTCCATGAATATGTTGAAATTCTGCTTTCTTTCGTTAAAATTTTAAAGTGTCTATTATATTTAAATTATTAGGTTTTTTGTGTAATAATTTTCAGAATTTAATACGAAAATATGAGAATTTCTATTAATAATTAATAGTTTGTAAAATCCTTAGACTTATCTCTCTCTTAGCCTTAAAATAACAATATAATTCTATAAAATTCTTTTATACCTAACACAAAGAAAAAGTTGTGTTGATGATAATAACTTTTAAAATTTCTTTAACATATATAGAGGATTTTTTTAATGCAATGTTTTAAATAGATATATCATGAATTTAATGAGTAATTGTTTTCATTATTTTATAATATGCATATCATATGTGATGTTTTCAATTAAAACAATTATACAATATTATATGGTTCACACGGGTCATTCGTCATAAATCACTAATTTGGTAAGTCATGAAAAAAGGCCTTTATACTCATTAATTTTGATTTGTGCTCAAGAAACTAGAATGTTTGTACAACATGAAAGGGGTCTCAAAACGGGCCTTTTTTTCCCGTTCAGACATCCATTTTATTATATTTTTAAAAACTTTTTTAGTTCTCATGATTTTTCTCATGCTTTCAGAGCTCACTTTCCCAATTTATTTTTATCATAGAGGTATTAAAACTTAATTAGTTTCAGCAATACTTCAATAATTAGCAGTAGTTGCCAGTAGCGTATATATAGGCTAGGCTTCCATTTCGGGGGGAGGGGGACGATTCGGTATTTTAAACTTTATTGTTCTAAAGTTAAAAGAAATGTTTCAAAATAGCTCCTTTTTAATAATTGCTTTACATTTTCGGAGGGGGCCCGCCTCCCCCTGCTCAAATACTCGCCTGGTAGTTGTTTATTAGAGCAATAGATTTTTCTAATTAAAGGCGAAAAGGTGCCCGGGGTCTTCCGTGCGTCCACCAAATCTGCGGCGCTCAACGCTACAAGGAAACCACCTTTCGTTCTTTGGACGCGAGAGATACCCGCTGAGGTCATTAATCACGCTGGACGCGAGTAGAAAACCAAGGCTTTAGATATCGATAGTTTTCTCTAATTAGGATATAAATATCCTTAAATATATAGAGCAAATTGAATCTGTTAGCAAAATTTGTCTCCTAAAAGTAGCGAAGTAGCGACTACATTTCAAAAGTAGTGTAGCTAACTACATTTGTCAAAAAGTAGTTGTAGTTGTAGTTAACTACATTTTTCGAAAAGTAGCGGTAGTTGTAGCGCGCTACAAAAAAAAAGTAGTTTTTCCCACCACTGTCCTTACTTGAACTCTTATAACTGTTGAGAAAGTAAGAAGATATTTTTATAACTAAGTGGTTAATTAGATAATTTAACTTTTAACTTCTTCCGAATAAAAAAAATAGTACTTTTCTGTTTCTTAGATGGCATATTCGAATAAATTCTAAATATAATTTTTATTTATAAATAGATTCAATCGAACACAATATGCACGATTTAATCTTTAATTTTATAAAAATTTAGCAGTAAGATTTGTTTTTACTTTTATTTTTTTTGTAATTTAAGAATTAGTCAAATACATAGTTTGTTTATTTGGTAACATACTGTATACATATACAACGAGTGAGAATTTGCACTATATAGAGAAATCTAACTGGATTAACCGGCCCTCTTTAGCTAAGAGTTCATAGCTATGCACACCAAGAAGATTAACAGCTGCAAGGGAATTATTACATTTTGCTTGTGGTAAAAAAAGTAAAGTTAATTTTAAAAAATTAAATAATAATAATAATAACCAGCTCCTCTGATAGACCAAAGCCCTCTCCAGTCCAGTATGAAGATGGCTGTGGATAGATCTAAAAACGGAATATAAGTTAAAGGAAACTGATTAATCTTGACTGACAATTTAATTTTTATATCGTTGTGGAAAAAATAACTATTGTGAATTTTAATTCAGTTATTTTACTGCAAAGTAAATAAAAATTATGGTATACAGCGTCTATATCGTCTTCAAAATTTTCCCTTTTATCCTGTAAAATAAGTAAATAAAATAAATACAATAAAAGTTTTATATTTCCATGTAGATTTGTATGTTATATACAGTGGCGTATCGTAAGCCACCGCAACTTCCCTTATTTTGAATCTTTATACAAATCGCTGTTGAATCCATGGATGGCACCAGCATTAACATAAACTTAAAATAAACTAATAGCATATGTTCTAAACTGATTTTTGAGTTACAGAATTATATGTATCAGAATTCAACTCTAAAACTTTTAAACAGATTAATATTATGTTTGTTATTCGTCTTATTAATTAAACTCTTTTTCGTTAATGTTGAAATTTTAAAAATGATACTTTCACTATGAATTATTAGTAAATGAGCTTGCTTTATAAAATTATTCATCACGTTTGTGGAAACCTCGTTCAAAACTATCTTGGAGTATTACAAAAAAGTAAATTTTTATCAAGGTTAGTTTCGCTAAAAATAATTATTTTTTGGTGTGTCTTGGCAAATTATAAGCTGTCCGATTATATTTTTCTGACGATATTTTTTATTTTATTTTATTTTACATTTTAAAAGAAAATGGTTAATTTTCTTCATGAGTGCTTGACTTTATAAAAAAATTTAATAGCGCATATATTTACGTTCTCTTTCGGAGATTTTTATAATTTATTATTATTATTATAATTAACTGAAGCTCCCAGGGGTACACTTCACAACAATTCTTTTCGAAATTGAGATACGGTGCCATCTTTTAGCTTTCAATAAGTACTATCACCACATGAATTATTATTGAAGTAGAATCATTTTAAAGCTGTAGAAACAAGCGCTAAAGTTTCGGTATGCCACTTTACTGCGCGCCTTCAAAATCATTTTTCTCAAAAGAAAATTTTTGTTGTAAAGTGGTTCTACCTATAAACATTTCAGTTGCATATTTCTCACTTTATTGTGATTTAAAATATTAATATTACATAAATTAACAATTCGATTAATATTTTTACAGTAAAACATGTTGGCCAGAAACACTAGACTTTTTGAGATAACGAGTTGAAATTAAAGGGAATCAGTTTGTAAATGGAAATGTAGATTACGGCCAATTATCTACGCTAGGGATCTTGGCCGGTGGTGGGTTTGCCCTCCGTGGGGGACTTTCTAAGAGGTCCTAACCCGTATTTATGCAAAGTTTTGGAAAAAAAACACGGAAAACACTGAACGGTTAGGTCGGCGGACGCGACCTAGTGCCGAACCAGGCACCTTCCGTCTCCCAGTTCAAAGCGCTAGCGCAATGCCACTGGTGGGGTGGGATTCAATTTGTAAGGGAAAACGCATTTAATGCGATATCAAGAATTTCGATGTTCGAGATATCGAAGTTAAACTGTAATTAAATTTACATATATCTCTTAATTTTATAAAAATAACTATAATTTGTGTAAAAGCGTGCAAATTTAGTCATGCATAATTTATAAAATAAATTTTCAGTGAATTTACAGCAATATTCTTGCACAAAAAACTTTTGTTTCTGATATTTTTTTCTGCGGGGGGAAAAAAATGCGTAGAACTTTCTTCGCTGAACTTTTTTCCAAAGAATTTCATTCATATGAAATATTTTAAGCGTTAACCTGAAGAACTCTTAAAAGTAGCTTTCGAGATTTTACAGAAACGTGCAAGGCCGTTACCAGGGGGAGGATCATGTGGGTTATACCCCCCCCCCTCCAAAATTTCAGTAAATGCATTATCAGTTTATTTGCGTTGATTCTAGATATCAGTTAATTTAATTTTAGCACTACAGATCCCCTCCACCCACCGAAATTTTTTGCTTGCTGAGGCCTTGGGGAAATATTTGTGTAATGTAAAGGGATTTTGAGATACGTTAATTGGGGTCAGTTTAAATAATAATCTACCAGGAAAGATTGTGCAGTGGTTTTTGAAAATATCCGGGGCCTGGGTGTCCGATAATGTATGTCGATCCGATTCCTGGAAATATTTCACAAAACAAAACATTATATTGTCCTCCATCTCCTCTAAACTTATCTGGATCCTAGATATTTTAGTTTAGAAAATGATTTATCGTGAAAAAATCACTTTCTAAAGTAAAATATTTTCAAGTGGCGCAAATAGTTGCAAATTTCCATATCATACTTGGTGACAAAAATGTCATAAAAGAGGGAGGTCAAAGCCCCATCTTGGATACGCCACTTAGCATATGTACATGTATATTTGTGCCCCCTCGTCGGGGAGTTATGACCCCCCGTCGGGGAAAGTCTAGCGCCACCACTGCTCTTTTCGGCTCTTTACGACTCTGAGTCGATAGATGATTTGAAACAGTAAATGAGTGGGTGTGGGTGAGTTGGTCACTGAGTTGGTGCAGCAACGAATCTTTACTGATTCAGTGTTTCGCTCTGTTTCGGTGATTGTATACTATCGTTGAGATTCGTTAGTTTTTCGAATCTTCTATCGACTCAGAGTCGAAAGGAGCCGAAAAGAGTTGAATGGATGTTTCATTTAATTGGAGGGGTTTTTTCGAATCTTCTATCGACTCAGAGTCGAAAGGAGTTGAAAGGATGTTTCATTTAATTGAAGTTTTTTTTTCGAATCTTTGGAGTGGGTCGAACATCGTTTGCTTTTGGCGGGGGGCATAGGCGTTACTTCCTAAGGGCAAGAGGGGTCAATCTCCCCCCCGAAAAAAAAATTAAGAAAATCCCTCCTTCCAACTTGTCTGACTGATTTAATATTTGTTTAAAATTTAATGAAACATCCCTTTTCTACTTTTAACTTCAATATATGTCCCCCTGCCCCCACCCTCAAAAAAAAAAAAAAAAAAAAAAAAAGAAAAAAAAAAAAAAAAAAAAAAAACGGAACGTTAAGTTTACATGGTGGCGGATTTTCATGTGAAGGGAAATAGAATGAAATAAAGTTAGGATTGTGCTTGTCACTTTTAATGAAGGATACAGGGGCGGTATTAAGCGCTCTCACAAAAGGACTTTGTAGTAAGCAAAATAACATTTCGCTTTATTGCAGCAGATTTCGTTTTTTTTTTTTTTTTACCTTGTTTTTCGTTTAAGGGGAATGATTTTATTTTCTTTCGTAATTCAGAGAAATACAAAATAGGGTCTAAAGCAGTGGCGTAGTTAGTGTTATTGACAGTGGCGTAGCCAGGATTTTATTTCGGGGTGGGCTGGGTATCAAATTTAAAGATAAAGTTCAATTGTAAGCTAAGTAAAGGGTCCCATTTTTTTTTGGGGGGGGGCTAGCAGCCCCTCAGTAGGACTGGGCCAAAAATCGACATATCGGTTTTATTTCAACATCAAATATCCGATATTCCCATTTTCATTTCAGTGAAATCTCGAATTCGATAAAGGGCAAAAATACAGGCCGGCCAGGGGCGTAGCCAGAAATTTTTTATGGGGGGGGGGTTATGACTACTACAACTCATATATATGTATACGTGTGTATGATAATGTAGTGAAGAATATACATTTTGTATGGCAAAAAATTCCTCATGGGGGGTTATGACCCCCCTAACCCCCCCCCTTGGCTACGCCTCTGAGGCCGGCGATAAGAAAATCCTGAGATCAATACCAGCTTGTGATGCTTTTGCTACTGCTTTCTCTCGGAAAGCTTCTTCTTCTCTCATCGCAGAAAAAACAGCTCCATGGTTTATTAGTCTAATTACCATAATTAATTAACGTATATCTTGGAACCTATCAACCGGAGCGCGTTTTTATTGATTCTCGACCCCCCCTAGACTCGACACCCCACCGATACTTAAAATTTCGAATGCTTTGACACCAAACTTAACCTTTTAATCTTACAGGCCCAGGGGGTCAAACGAAGCTCCCCTATATTTTCAATTTTGGCATTTTAAACACTAGCCTCCTCCGACGGCATCTCCAAAGTCTGGAAACCATCCCAGGGCCAATTTCTACATGTTTGCAGTCCTTTTAAGCCTCAATCATGGTTAATTAGTCTAATTACCATAATTAATTAACGTATATCTCGGAAACTATCTATCGGAGCGCGTTTTTATTGATTCTCGACCCCCCCTTAGGAACTGCCATCGATACATAAAATTTCGAATACTTTGACACCAAACTTAACCTTTTAATCTTACAGGCCCAGGGGGTCATACGAAGCTCCCCTGTATTTTCATTTTGGGCAGTTTAAACACTAGTTTTACTGGAGCAAGGAGAGAGATGCTAACTGCCCGAGAACTCAGCGGAGAAGAAACCCGATGAATGGGTGAAGGGTGTTTAAATAGTACCGCTTTCGGCGCAGAGAGAGGGAAAATTTCTTTAGTTGTTTTATTGATTCAAGATTCGAATCATCGAAGTAGTGAGTGAGTCGAGATTCGAATCAGTAAAATGAGTCGTACCGCCCATCTCTACAACTAACCAGACCAGCCAGATATGTATGTATCCCCCGGGCCCCGGCTATCCAAACGGGTCTAAAAACCGGAATCTGCGGCAGTTGGCATTCTCTCCGCCGTGGCGCTGGTGTTATGCCCAGAACAGAGTGATTTAAAGGGCCAGTCCATACCATTACAATGGGCATTAAAACTGCCAAAAATGCTTCATTTTTAATTTATTTTTTTTGTTTAAACAGAATGTATCTTTATCTATAAATATTTTGAAACGTTTCCATGTTCCATGTTTTGAAACGTTTCATCCATGCACATATTAAAAAAAAAATTTAAGAAATTGTTAGTTCGTTAATGCTTTTAGGAGCTTCTTCTACATGTAATAAATTAATAATAAATAAATATATTAATCATCTTATATATTATTTCTCAAAGGGTTTTTTTATGGCGCGTCTAAATCTCATTAAATACTTTTGACAAAAAATCTGCAAAAATTCGGAAAAAATCTTTTGTTAATAAAAAAAAAACAATTATATATTATTTCTCAAACGTGTTTTTTTTCTGGCACGGCTAGATCTCATTAAATACGTGACCAAAAAATGACAAAAAAAAAAAAAAAAAAAAAAAAAGAATGTAACAGACTCCATGGTTTCAGTTTGCCATGGAGTCAGATGAACTGAATATACTTTCTTTAAAAATGAGTGGAATGTCTGATGCTCTGATGAAGTCCGAAAAGAGGAAGAAAAACGGGAAAAAGAGTTGAAAGAGAGGCACCCAGACAGCACAGCAAACTTGCATCAAACATGCAGCAAGCTTCTTTTATCAAGTCAATAAGCTTGAAAATTTCAAGCGTGTAAGTTTGATGCAAGCTTGAATCAAGTGTTCTAGTTTACACTTGCCCAGCTTGTATTAAGCTTGACATTTCAAGCTTTAAAAATTTTCCAAAAAAAAAAAAAAAATCCTAAATACACGGGGCGCCCGTTGGAGAACGCGCCCCACATAATTTATTTTTCCGCGCACTTTCCCCCTCTATGCTGAAATTTTAAGTTATTTTAATCTGTTCCATCACACGTCGACGGCTGGGTTCTATCCCGGGAACTTTAGGCTGGAAGGAACGCGTGCTAACGGCTCGGCCATTATTGCCTCGGGCAGCTATGACTAAAGTTTGAAGTGACTGTTGTCACGCCAGATCGATAAGTATGGGCGATGCTGATAAGTTTCTTTTATTTTTCCATGGGATGAATCAAAATTTAAATAATGTTATGTGTGATTTATAGACTCTACTAATAGGGAAATAAGCATAATATAAACTTAAAAGCAGGACACGTTTTAAAACTTTCAATATCGCAACACTCATCGTTGAGCAATACTGCTGGCCAAAATCGAGACAAACGACTGATTTTGAAATCAATTTCGTAGTATAATTGTATTTTATTTTGAAGAATTTCCATATTTGGAAATATAGAATGGGTTTACTTACTTAACACAAATTTTGTGTTAAGTAATCTGAAATCAAAGAAACAGATAGTTAAACGTTACTTCGAAATGCTATATCACAGTTGCTAACATGTATGGAATACAAACACTTTAGTCATTTTTGTAAATATTTCTTAAAATAACAAATAATTGAAAAATTTTGCTATTTTTTAACGCTAAAAATTCTCTTTACAAATGTGTTGTTATTTTCCTACATATTGGTATGCTATATCGATATAGAGCATTTCGAAGAATTAAAAATAAGTTTAAATTAATTTATACAAATGTAAATTTGAATTATTTTCATTGTTCATACTTTATAATTAAAAAAATTATTTAACTTCTGAATTTTTTTTATCCTTTGTAATTTTATTTTAAAACTACAAAAGTGTAAGATGTAAGATTTTTGGGCCCTAAAATCTGTAGGCCCTGGGCAGTTGCCCCGTTTGCCCTGCCGGTAATATGGCACTGGTAATAAAATAAAACACATCTTTTACGAACTTTCAGCAAATTTCAGGACGCTAGACAATTAATGTCCATTCTCTGTCACAGATGGCGCCATCACTGCGCACTTTGCTAGCTAAAATCCAGCTTAAACCAAGCTTGCATTGCCAAGCCAAATGTCAAGCTTGATTTAAGCTCATGTTCTGTCTGGGCAAATGGAAAGAGATTTTAAAATTGAAAAACTGAAAATCGCACAGACGAGCGAGACTCTCAGTTTAAATTCTACTACAGACGAGAGAACTCCTAAAGTTTCCTTGAAAAAATTAATGCCCTGTTTTGACTCCTTAACTTCAGACATGTCACTTTTTCTGACATTGTTTCAGAGACTTGATAATAAAGCTAATATTGAGGAAAGTGAATGGGTTATGCAATTGTTATCCCTTTTACCTATGCAAATAGCAGAAAGGATAATTCGGGAGCCCGAATCTAAGTTAGAGGATTTCAAGTATGTGAGCAAAGGGGGTGGTCAAAAATGCACTCCTCTTCAACTTGTGCCCATAATTACAGAAGTTTTTCCCCGATTAAACATGGATTTAGTGAGACCACAACCTCCTACCTCCACTAATCCATTCTCCAATGAAATCCACAAAAAAAAAAAAAAAAAAAACCTTGGGCGAAAGGAAATGAGGAACATAAAGAGGAGAAATTTAGACAGTCTGAAAAATTTCACTCTGATAAGAAACCTGAAGAAAATAAGGTATCAAATTGGAGAGATAAAAATAGCGAAGGGAAGCAAGGCGAGACGGAAAATATCTTTGAAAGAAGGAAACCTCCAGCTTGTTTTTTCTGTGGGAGTTTGGAACATTAACGCCATAACTGTTCGAAATTCAAACAATATCAAGCGGAAAGAGTGAATAATGTGACTAGTGTAGAAGGTTTTAGCCCATTATTTACTCGCTGACTCGGGGTCAAGCGTAGACTTAGCCCCAAGGGAATTTATACGTCCCGTACAATTTACTTGAGAAGTTATTTAGCTCAAACAGCCCCTAGAAAATGAATCCAGATGTTTGGCTGTTGCAAAGATAGAATTAGAAATTGGGGAGATCGGGGTGGTTACGACCAAAGCTGCAGTCGTAGGCCCAGAAATTGAAATGCAACATTATATCCTAGGAAATCAGACCCAGGAATTAATCCAGTCGAAACGTGACAAACCGGAATTAATTAACGCCATCGTTACACGCATTCAAACTAAATTAGCCGGTAAAGAAAGTTCATCCAAAGAAGATGAAAGAAATGTAGAATTTGAAGAAAGCACGGCTCGGGCAAAGTTTAAGGTCGACGCAGAAACGGAACTTGAACTGCCACTAGTGGAACCCGACGGGGTGTTAGGATTAGCGAAAGTTAGCCCGGCGCAGCTCATAGAAAATCAGAAACTAGATGGCACCTTGAAAGGCATACGGAAGAAAGCGGGAAAGGAGAATTCAGAGTTTTTCTTAGAGAATGAATGCTATTTTCGCAGGGTGACTGATCACCATGGGAATTCATGAAAATAGATTGTAATCCCGAAAATGTATCGGGAGGAATTATTAAAGCTGTATGACCACGGAATAGGTGCGCATTTAGGTGCCACCAAAGCTAAGGAAAAGCTGTTATGGTATTTCCTTTGGCGAAATATTATTAAGGACACAGATGAATTTGTAAGGCCGTGTGAGCCATGACGAATCGTCGTCGGCAAAGCGGGTGATCAAAAATGCTCTCCTCTTCAACTTGTGCCCATAATTACAGTTTTTACCCGATTAAACATAGATTTAGTGAGACTATGCCTCCATTGGAGACAGGAATTTTTTTTTTTAAATCAGTTTTATGTGAATCAACAAAGTTTCTCGATTGCGCTCCTCTTGAAAATATTAAATCCGATCGGTCGTCAAAGCTCTGTTGATTGTTTTCAGTAGAACTGGTTTCCCGAAAGAAATACAGCGTGATTGGGGCTCCAGTTTTGTTAAGGCACTCACCTCCACCTTTTTTGAAAGATTCGGAATTAAGGTGAAGTCCTAGTAAGAAACAGCCCCTTTATGCTCTATGTTACAAACATCTGGACCAGCTCATTTGCATTTTGTATAAAGTCTTGAAATTTAGTGAAAGGATACAAAAATGATCATTTAACAAAATGACATAAATTAAAAGCACGAATTTAGAGCCTGATACATTTGATATTTTACTTGAAATATTTATGTCACAGCCTCATTCTCCAGATGGCACCACTGCAAAGGCATTGACGGAAGGGTTTCAAGTGAAAAAGTATTAGAAGCTATCTGAGTATTTTTAATTTATGCCATTTTATTAAATGAATCATTTAATTATTAATAATCATTTTCATTGATATTCACCCAATTTCAAGGTTTTATACAAAGCAGTTACTAAATGAACTGGTCCAGATGATTGCAACATAGCAAGTATAAGAGCTATGCCTGACTAGGACTTCACCTTAAGGTGATTCATAGCTCTGTGCACCATCCACAGAGAAACGCTGTGGAACGATGGCACAGATCGGCGAAGAGATTATTGAGGGTTTTGTGCTTAGAAAGTGGGAAAGACTGGGAGAGAAACTTACCTTTTGCGCTACTAGCGTTGAGGAGTGTTCACACGGGATTTTCTCCGAGCGAGCTAGTATTCGTGAAAAATTTGCGCACCCCTGAGACCTCGTTGTATGAAAAGTGGAGCGCGGAAAAAGAAGAACCGAATTTAGTCACTGAATATTTGTTTGACTTAATGTTAAAAATATGTCAGGAATTAGCCGCCGAGCGAATGGAAGAAGCTAGAGAGAAGCAGAAATATTGGTAAGATAAGGGTAGCATAAAAAGGGAATTTAAAAGAGAACAAGGCTTAGTCTTGGCAAATTGAAAACCAAACAAATTGGCCGCGAACTGGGTAGGTCCAGGGATGATAGAGAGTAAAATTTCGGAGACAAATTATATTGTAAAATTACCCGGAAGGAAAGAAAAATCGCAAATATATGACATTAATCTATTAAAACCATACCACCATATAGTTAAGATGATCAATTTGTTAGTTGAAGATAGCGTAAATAGAGCGATAGAGGAAACAAATTTAGAGGAGATCGTAAGAGATAGTAATCTAGATAAGCTGTGCACTAAGGATCAGATTACTCAATTAAAACAACTGTTAGACACGCACCGAAAATTGTTTTTAAACGATCCAGGTAGAACAGATTTAATTGAGCATAATATCAAGTTGATTAGTGATCAGCCTGTCCGATCAAAACCTTATAGAACCTCGCCGAGGCAAACAGAGATTCTGAAAAGGGAAATAAAGAAAATGCTAGAGTGAATACACTTCGCCAATGTTGTTGATAGAGACACTGGGGCGTGACCCGCATCCGCGTATAAATTAGGGAATGCGATCCCGATCTCACGGTAACGGGATCCCGCACAAATTTTTGCGGGACTAATCCCGCGGGATTGAAACTGAGAAATTATTTTTATCACAATTTCATGCCACCGTCCCAATTATCAATTGGCCAAAAGTTTTTGCATAAGATGAACAATAAGCACCAGGGATCGCGGGGTCACACCAATTTGCAAGGAGGGGACATAGTCATCCCCCGCCTCCCATATTGTTATAATTTAAGTAGTACTGGTATAACGATAAGGCAGAACTGTTTCAACATTAAATATTGTATCTTTCTGGGACAGGACCCTTGAGCTGTCCCCTTCCCTTCCCAATCATATGGCCAGGCATACCAGTGATGTCTTTGAAAAGTGAACTTCAGTTAACCATGCTAAAATGTATGGCTCCTTCAGGGTTTCACGCAAAAAAAGAAAGGGGGGGGGCGGCCTTTTGTCACGTTCTTTTGTATTCTCTTACCAAAATTAGATCGAGACTAGGAAGACGAATGCTTCTACGTTATCGTTTTTACATTCTTCTTTTTTAGCAACTAAGAATTAACTAGTATATTATTATAAACATCCTGACTATAATTTTCATATTTATGTAAGCTGTTGTATTAATTATCCAATAAGATGAATTACTTTTTAAAGTTAAACTTGTTAGTGCTTAAAATCTTACTTTTTCTGGTTTTTCTCTATTCATATTAATGTTTAATGGAATGAAATCTCAATCCCGAAATCCCGCAGACCGAAAACTAGTGCCTGATTGCATTCCCTAGTATAGATTACTGGAAATTAAATTCAGTAACGAAGGCGGAGTACTTTCACCTGCCTAATATTGAGGAGAGAGTGGAGTTAGTCCCCACAGCTAAGTACATTACCATTCTAGATTTGACCACTAACACCCAGAGCTCAAATATTAGCCACGTTCGTAACTACTTTCGGGTTCTATTTAACTGGAACCTTGCCCTTGGGATAGTCTCTGCATCTTACCGTTTCTCTAAATTTATGGATATGTTATCACGAGCAATGGAGGAGTTTTGTGTCCCATATCTGGACGATACAGTAATTATTTCGGAACAATGGGAGGATCACCTCAAACACGTGGATTGCGTTCTAAAGAAATTGAAAGAAGCGAAGCTAACGATAAATCTTCGAAATGCAAATTCACGCAAGTGAAATATTTGGGACACGTCCCAGGAAATGGTCGCCGAACGCCATCTCAAGCGAAGATTCAGGCGGTGTTAGATTTCCCAACTCCCAGTAATAAAACTCAAATTAGAAAAATTTTGGGTATGGCTCAGTTATTTGGGTCCCTCAGAAATTCAAGATGATTTAAAAAATGAAGAAAAGACAGAACTGTTGACTAACTCTCGTTCAATTGACAGGCTCATTAAATGGTCAGAGTGTTTCATTAGAATAGATAATGAGCTTCAGTGTCTGTATTGTAGTAGCACTTTAATTTACGACTTTATGAATGGTGATTCTTTTGCAGAAAATGACTTAGTCATCCAGTTTTCTAAATTTAGATTGGATGCACAGTACATTAGAAAGTATTTAGTTGATTTAGCAGCGGATGGACAGTATATAAAGTTGGGAGTTGAAGGTAAGGTGACCATACGTCCTCGAAATTAGAGGACAGTCTCCAAATATAGATCTTAAAGATTTATACCTTTTCCCTGAAAGTTTCCGTTAGTTTAGAAGTTTAGTTAAGAAGAAAAAAAAACAACTAAAAGCCCCTTCTACTCAGAGAAACAATCAAATTCAATCTCTGAAACCGTTTGTTGTCATTGTGTGTGTAGCGTGTACAGACATTCAATAAAGTATTCAACTGTAAGCCAAATTTCCCATTTCAGTTTTGTTAATGATTAATCACTTTTCATGAAGAATCATGCTTTAAATATGAAATTGATGTACGAAATTTTTCTTGCGCTCGAATACTTCTTTTAAAGGGTGAACAAAGTTTCATGAAAAATTATCACAAAATCAGCCAATGTAAAAAGCAATGTCTTCTGAAAAATACAAATACCATGTCAAGAGTTAAATTTTGAATAAATTGGAATATTTCAGCATGATGTTCCTTTCCTAACTCTGGTTTAAATAAATATTTATAAATGAATGGAATACTTCCACTAATTTATTAGAAATAAGAATACAAAATTGATATAAAAAGCCGAGTTCATTTTTAAGTATCACAGTCAGTCAAGATTTAAAGTATGGGTATACTGGTATAGTACATGGTAATATGTTGTGTCCTCGAATAACTCCTCCAAAATATTTCCTAGTGTCTCCGAATTTTCCTTGGATTCGAGGACAATGCTAGATTTGCCCCGAAAATACTGTTTAGAAATATGGTCGCATTAGTGTAAGGTCACATAAAAAATTATTTGAATTTAAAGAATGTTTTGGTATCTTGGGATATGATGCACCGTACTGAGTTAATTGAAAATAAATCTGAGATGCCAACTATTATCACTAAAGCACACACTGTTATTATGGAATGCATGAACGAATTTATGCATGGGTTGAAGTATGAAAACCTGGAGAAATCTTTCCATTGGATTACTTAAATGAAATAATAAATTTTAGATCTTACTTAGAAATATTTTTGCATTTTATAAATAAGATGTCTGCACTGGAAACAACTGAAGATTTATGCGAGCTTTTGGAAAATCCTCCTAATTGATTTTTTGAACCTTCAAAAGCTTTGATAGAAAAACACTTGATCTATTTATTAATCCTTCATACTAAGTTCTTCCCTAAGTGTTCAAAGGCTTGCAAATAGCTCCAACATTTACAGCTATTACCTGCACAGTAGAAAGATTTCTAGTATTCTAGAGTTAAGACCTGGATAACAGCAACAATGACTCATCCATCAGCAGTTATCAGGACTCTATGCTAAGCCCAGTGGCAGAAAGTTTTGTAGTTGTCTGTGACAAATTTTCAGAGTTTCATAATCAGTCGGCAAAATTTTGCGTGTAATTTTAGAGGATAATTCATACATATAGCCAACAATTTTTAACCATTGCTTTTAAATAGTGTTGACTCTAGAGAGAAAAAAAAAAGGCCGCCAGGAAAAGATTAAAAAAGGACAGCCTGTTTTCAAAAAGGGTACTTGAGTTCCATGATAGAGTATAGTTAGATAGCATATTACAGAAAACTGGTTCGAAATAATCTGAAAAGGACTAGGGCTTATCCTCAAAACTTGTAGGGTTGAAATGTGTGTTTTGATTTACAGTGCATAGTTAGTTCCTTTCTTTTTTTCCCCCTTTTTCAGAGTCATATACAAATTTTGTATTGCATCCAACTGTTGGATGTACAGCACCATTTAAAATCAAGTTACTGAAATGTATTTGTTCTTCCTCTTACACACACTCTTTTAATTTGATGCTTGCTCATTCATGAAATGTGAATATAAGTTTTTTAAAAAGCACTATTCTTTTATTCTTAAAATATATCAATAAAAATTATCATTATAAATAACATATGTAAGAAATAATGTTTAAAATATTTTAAATAATTTTAATTTTTTTGTGGCATGCTAACTAAGTCCCTTTAAGGAAATAATTTACCATTTCAGCATTTTTTTAAACTATAGTACAAATGATGAACTGGATGCCTTTCAATGGTCAACTAATAGTACATTTTGAAAAAATAAATCTCTTTAAACTGCACATTTAAGTAAAATTATTAGAAAAGTTTAAAAAACTGATTAAAAAAAAATCTACTAAAAAAAAAATTGTCCAATTAAAAAAAATAATAAAAGATTTTCAAATATATATTACACAAGGCTGTGCAAAATTTTATAATTTAGCAAGCTGAAAGAAAATTGATTCTTTGACCTTTGATTTAAACTGTTCCCTTAAAAGCAATAAATCTTCTTTCTTAAACTTCAATTTCGTAATGTAAAAAGAAAAAAAGTATATTAAAATCGTATGAATTACAAATTTTATTTTAAGCAGCAAGTTTTGTAACTGGCTGATTAAAATAAATAACATTCTATTACAGAAAGTGTTTAAACAATTTCATAAGGAAAAAAACTTCCAGAATTATTTATAAAAAAATAGTTTTTTTTTTTTTTTTTTTAGTTTTTGAGAGCAAAATAAGCTTAAATTGATAATAGTTTATTCTAAGAATAACCTAACTGTTAGACTATGACAATTATTTGTTTTCTGAAGACTTACTTTTCCAGAATTACTTTACCTTTGCTTAATTTTTTTTTTCTTTATTTAGTAAAATGTTGAAATTTTTCAAAATTTCAGAAGATGTATATGATTTGTAAATTTAGAATACCAAATCTTATCAATAGTCTGAATTACCTAATTCTGAAATTACTCCACTTTTTACTTCCTTGTACGTAGTATAAGGAAGTAATGTGATCCCGAAAAATTTTGGGGACCAAATTTCGACAAAAAATCCGATTTTGACTACCTCTAAATTTAATTTTAAGAATTTTTTCGATGCATCTCATCGTAGGCTAGCATGCACGATCATATTAACGCGTCTGCAACTCATTTTGACCAGCGGCGAGTTTATTGTGGTCAGTTTTTCCATGCCGTCTGTACGTACGTACGTAGGTACGTAACTCGCATATCTCAAAAACTATGGGTCGTAGAATGTTGAGATTTGATATTTAGGATTTTTCTATGATCTAGTTGTGCACCTCCCCTTTTGGTCGCAATCGAATGAATAGTTTATGTACAGGACCGCACAAAAGATTCGAAATGCATTACGCTCTATGGGCCGAAATTCATTAAACTCGCATATCTCAAAAACTATTAGGTGTAGAATGTCGAAACTTCATATTTTGGATAGTTGTAACATCTAGTTGTGCACCTCCCTTTTTGATTCCATTCGATTGGATAGTTTATCTACAGCACCGCCCAAAACATTCGAAATACATTACGCTCAATGGGCCGAAATTCATTAAACTCGCATATCTCAAAAACTATGAGGCGTAGAATGTTGAAACTTTATATTTAGGATTGTTGTAACATCTAGTTGTGCACCTCCCCTTTCGGTTCCATTCGACTGGATAGTTTATCTACAGAACCGCCTAAAAGATTCGAAATACATTACGCTCTATGGGCCGAAATTCATCAATGCGTTTTTTAGAGGTATTGGGCTATTTCAAACGACTCAGAAGTGATATATGCTGTAAAGAGTTAGAAAATGAATTTCTCCATTAAAAAAAGTGTCTTTATCATTTACAGTTCTGCTACAGGAACACTCAAAAGATTTCCAATACATTACGGTCATGGCAATTTTAGGAGATTCATCCATTTCAAGCACAATACCGTCCTACCACATAAGTTAGGTAATGGTCCGACCACGGTCACGTGCCTCCCTCAAGAACTATGCCAAAAGTCGCCAAGCTTGGCGACTTTTTTGTGTACGTGTGTGCATATTTAACTCTCAAATCTCAAAAACTATTATGAAATTTCATATATAAGATTGTTGTAACATCTAGTTGTGCATCTCGATTTTTGGTTAAAATCTACTGGAGAGTTTATTTACAGCACCACCGAAAAGAATTTCAGTACTTTAATGTCTATGGACATCTTCAATATAATACAATTGTAGACAGTCATTGTTTGGTACATGCCCAAAATCTCGCCGTCTGTCCTCGACCTTGGCGAGTTTTGCCGAAATGTCGCCAAATTTGGCGATAGTCAGTCATTTGGTCCATGCCCAAAGTATCGCCATTTGTCATCGTTCTTGGCGAGTTTTGGCGAAATATCGCCAAATTTGGCCATAATCTGTCATTGTTGGTCCATGCTTAATATCTCGCCAAATGTCGTCGACATTGACGAGTTTCGCCGAAATATCGCCAAATTTGGCGCCAAAAATTATTTCGTATTTTGTATAACTCTAAAACTTTAACTCGTAGAATTTTGAACTTTTGTATTTAGAACTATATTATAATATCTAACGGTTTTCAATATCTTTTTTGACAGCAATCGACTGGGAATTTATTTACAGGGTGAGCCAAATGACTTTAAATACATTGAGGTGTATGGATGCATTCAATTCATTGAAAGTCTGTGGTCAATGACTACTTTGGCTATCCCCAAAATCTCGCAAACTATTTCAAGTTTGTCGGCTTTTGGTGAAATATCGCCCAATAAAGTGTCAGGAAGAAATCTTTCAAATTGAACTCAGCTTGGCGATATCGAAATGTTTGGCTAGAAATCGCTATATCTTACTATTATTGATATTTTATATCTTTCAAACAAATAAGTTTAGAGGAAGTGCGTAAAAAACATTTTTGATTTAATAGACGTGCAAGGAAGTCATGTGTTGGACACATCAGATTTTTTTTATAAGCAAAAGAGTGGCGTAATAAGGGGGGGGGGGATTGGCGGTCCGCGAAGGCGGCAAGATAAAAACAAAGATAAGCGACCGGAGAATACTGACACTTAAGGCGAGCGCAGACTCGCGTGCGATTGCCGTACGCTGCACGACATGAGGGGAGTTTTTTAAGGGTCATTTTGCATGTGCACGCTTTGTAAAAGGGGGGAAACAGTGCAGGGTCGAAAAATTTATAGGCTTTTAATGGCCAGTCGGGATTCGCCAAAAAAGGATAACCCGTGAAACCACAAAACCACGCCAAACATACAATGGGGACACTTTTCTCCGCAATCCGTCTTGAAGATACGGAAAAATACATTGAGTACCCATTCTAGCGTACCGAAAGCACTGAAGTCTGCTCTGGCCTTTAGTAGAATGTGGCAGAAAACGAAAGGGCGCAAATAACCCCAGCTACACCTATGCTTAATTTTGGCAAAACATAATACATTTCAAGTGCTGTATTCGCAAAATGTCTCAAATCGCTCAGTCCCACTTAATTTCAGAATCGCAAAACGTAGTTTAGCTAAGACACTTTTTATATCATTCGTAGTTATTTATGTTTAGTAAATATCCGTAATAATTATGAATAATGCGTAATAAGAAAGCCGGTTAAATAGAGTAAATCGTACAGGGGGAAAAAAAAGCGAAAAAGCTTGCAAGTGTGCAAAACAATTAAAACAGAGAAGAGGAATAACTAAACAACTGGCGACGAACTCTCGAATAATAATTGTTAATAATTCGTAAGTATTTATCAAACGTAACTGCCGATATTTGAGGAAATTAAATTCTTAGATGACTTAAAACAATTTTGTATTTTTCAACTATATTTTCTTCCCTTTTCCCTTACTCAATTCCTGAGCGAAATACGCACGTAGTTCTGTCGACCGAGTTCTCACTTGAGTCAGCAAAAAACAAAACATTGCAGTAGGGGCACTTTCAGGGTAATCAGCTGGTGCAAATGAAAACATAAGATGAAAAAAGCAATAAGAATAATATTTCGATCTGAAAAAAAATAGAACATTTGTAAAAGACATTTTAATGAGTAATATCTGTGAGAAAGGTCCGATTTAGAAGGTAATTTTGAAGAAGGGCCGTTTTCAATCAGTCATTCATATTTTTATGATAGGGTTATTGTATTTAATCATACTTATCTGAAGGGGCCATTTTAAATAAATGCATTTTTGCGATGGGCCGCAAAACGAATCCAAAATGGTGCAGGGGAAATAAAAAATGATGATCGTATAAAAATGGGGAACCAGGAGGATTCAGAGGTGTGTAAAAGCTAGATTCGGCCGTCCCTTTTCACGCGTTTTTCACGTTAGTGACGTCATCGCAGAGCGGAGACAGCGTAACGAGCCGCAGCAAAATGTTCCAGAAAGTTGCGGACAGTTAATTTTTTTTTTTTTTTTTTTTTTTAATACGGCAGACAATTAAAAACTTTTTTTTTTTAACATGCTGACAAAAACTGCCCGCAAGCAGATTTCTGTGTCCGCGACATTGTCGCCGTGTTTCTGCTACGGGGATGCTAAGTGACCATAGAGAAAGAGTATATGGTGATTTGGAACACTTCATCTTAATACAAATGGTTTTGGAAGAGTATGGGGTACACTGAACCACATAGGCAACAACTTTTAGTCTGTTAGTTATATTTCCCTTGCCCGTTCTATATTTTTTAACTTTATTTTCCAAAGATATTCAGCAAAAAGTTATTTTACAATTAACAATTGTATACATTTTTCCTCTGCGACACATTTAAGTAAAATTAATGCTTTGCTTAGCATCAAATTAAAAAATATATATATGGTCAGATTTCAGATTTAAAAAAATACATTTATAATGTTCTGCCATTTCCTTCAGCAATGGTGGGCATTTGTCCACCTTTGCCCAAAGCTGGCGGCACTCGTGATGACAGGTTTTTCTTCTGCATCATTACAAAGATGAATATTCAAGAGTTGTTTTTGAAAGAATGCTTTCTTACACATATCAAATTTCAAGGTTTATCTTTTGAACAAGTTACAAAGATCTTTATCGAAGTTTGTTTCTAGAGAAAATGCCACAATGTTGGGCATTCATGTGGTATCTTAGAGAATGCCATGGGTGTGGGTTTGCACACCACACGCATGAAGTTTCTCCTTTGCATGGATATGAAGATCAAAATTCATGTTTTCAAGACTAAGTTCCTTAGCACACATCCCTATTATGAGGTTTCCTTCTGTATGGGTAGGAAGATGTCTATTCAAGTTATGTTTAAGAGAAAATGCTTTTTCACACACATCATGCTCATAAGGTTTCTTCTTAGTATAGATACATAGATGCAAAGCTCATTCTAGGCAGGGTCATTGATTCATGTTAGTGCCCCGATGATCAAAAGTTAGAGATCCTCAGTTATTTGATAAAAATATTACCACAACCTCCGGAGATATATATTTCGGCTGCCCATCCTCACAGCCGTCATCAGTCTCTCGCTTCTGTGGGAATAATTTTCTTCCCCGCCTCCTTTTCTTCTGCGCCATTCTTATTGCGCATGATGTCATTCCATACTTCATCCACCGTAGCGTGCGTCATGTCGTTGATGCTGCCCTCTGTAGTTAATATTTCTAGTGATTCTCGTAAATAAGCGTAGGTGTGGTTATTGAAATTCGCTATTTTTTGTATTGCTTAGAAATCTATTGTAATAGCAGGGTTGGCTTTTCCCCGTCCAAAACTTATTTTTCCCATCCCACTGGAAAAAACTGGGAAAAACCGGGAAAAAGTGGTAAATACTGGGAAAAACTTCCAAATGACAATATGTTAGATGTATTCTGGCTTCCTGAATGTAACATGTAAAATTAGTTAGAAATACATAGTTATTACAAACTTCCCTTACGTTTAAAATTATTCTGTAGGAAAGCAATATAATTAAATAAGAATTATTGCATAAAATATAAAAAAATGCTCATAAATTTTTTTAATAATAATGAATTTCCTAATTAAATATTTCAGAACTTAGAACACAATAAAATAAAATTATTAAACTTAAAAATATCAGTATCATCAAGAGAAGCAATGAAGAATTTGTGTTAAATTTAAATAAAAATGTTATTGTTTTCGTACATTATCAGTATCAGAAGTCCACCATATTCATGTACATTTTTCTTGTTGCCAGATTCTTGTCTAGTATTTAATAGAATGACTGAAGAATCAGTCTTTGAAGACTGATTCAGATTTTCTTAAAAAAAAAAAACACATCGAACTCCATACAAAAACAATTAACACATAAGATATACAGCAAATAATCAACCAAAGACAGTTCACAATCAACTAATCAATCAATAGTAAATAAATATTCAATTATAATCAAGTACAGAAGTACAAGAATCTGCTGTAGAGAAAACAGCTGGAAGAACTGTTACACTCATGCAAGATGGATGGAGTAACATACATAACGACCCTGTTATAGCCAATTCCATATTTTGTGATGGAAAAAGTATGTTTATTTCTGCAATAGATTGTGGAAGAAAATAAGAAAACAAGTGAGTATTGTACAAACCTTGCTCATGAGGCAAAAACTGCAGCAGAAGCTACATATGGATGCATTGTAAAAAGTTTCGTTTCAGATAATGAACAGAAAATGCTTAAAATGCGGCAGAATCTTGAAACAGAAGATATTATACCAGTTACATATGGATGTGCATCACATTACTTAAATATTCTTGGCAAGAATGCAACTATTGATTCTGTTATGGCTAATGTCAAAATTCAGAAAATTTTTAGAAATCACCATATCCCTGGGAGTTTATTGAAAGAGTCTGACGATACAGTTAAACCCCAAATTCTAGATGAAACAAGGAGGAACTCCCAAATAGCTTGTTTAAAAACTTTTTTTAGTAACAGGCCTTTTTATCTTCAAGTGGATAGTCACGAAGATGAAATTGATAACGATATTAAGTATTTAGTAAATGATCTTCATATGTATAAAGAAGCAAAAAATATGTGCAACCAGTTGCAAAAGCCCTTACAAAGTTACAACACGATAATAATGCCAATATTGCTGATGCTTGTGAAGTTTATCTAGAGCTTCTTCAAAATAAAGAACTCAATCCACATTTCAGCAAAGTGAAAACTAGCTTTGATAAAGCAATGACCCCTGTCTATTTTTTGGCACATCTGATGAGTCCAAAATACAAAGGTGAAAAGTTATCACAAGATCAGGAAGAATCTGCTCGTGAATATTTGCAGGCTTTAAATCCAAAGTACTTACAATACACGATGCAGTTCAAGACAGAAGATGCACCTTTTCCAAAGACATTTTTCTTTGAAGACATTACAAACACTATTTCACCTGCACTATGGTGGAAGAATTTAAGTAAAAGTAAAACTGGAATAGATGCAGAATTTCTCCAATAAATGGAACATCTTCAGGGGTGTCCTGCATCATCAGCATCTCTGGAGCGTATTTTTTCTAATTTTTCTTTCATTCAAAACAAGATTAGAAATAGACTGGGTTTACAAAAAGCCTCTAAATTGGTATTTTGTTATATGATGCTAAAATCTAATAAAGTGGAAGACGAAGAATATGAATACGATAACACTTGGTAAATGTATGGGAATCTGTACCTATGGTGTGTAAATAAATATTTAAATAAATGCACTCCATTTTCTGTTTACCTTTCAAGTTATTTACTTAGAACTCAATTTTGACATTTTTAAAGGTTGTTTTGAATTTATATTTATTTTTTTAATAATCAGTTTTTCCCAAGTGGGAAAAACATAGTATTTCCCAGGACAGTAAATACCGGTTTTTACCATGGTATTTACTGGGAGTGGGAAAAACCTTGCCAACCCTGTGTAATAGGGGTGTTTAGTGCGAGGCGGGATAAGGCTGTTGATTCTCTATTGAATTTAATGTTGTTTATATGTTCTGTTTGACGATCTTTAATTTTTCTTTTAGTGACCCCAATGTAGCAGCCGGTAGTTTTGTTTTCGTTATTTTTTATGTTAATATTATAAATACCTGCGGTGTCTGTGGGTTTTATTTGGTCTTTTTCGGATCTGATACGTTGAAAAATGTTTTGATAGGAATTCTAATATTTTTCTTAAGAGCTGAGTGTGATATTTTATTAGCAGCTCCCCTGCAAAAAGGTATAGCGGTAGTGAATTTTAGTTTGGGTTTCTGTCTATTGCTAATTGTATTGAGTTTCTTTTGTCTTTCTTTGATTAATTTATTAAAAATATGCTGTGGGTAATTTGTTTTCTGACATTGTTTCTTAATAATTTGTAGTTCTTTTTGTAAAAGTGTTTCATTCGAACAAACTGTTAATGCGCGATCTATATAGGACCTGATGGCGGCTATTTTATAATTAAAAGGTGAGTTTGATTTGAAATTAACTATTGCTGTGTTACTTAGAGGTTTACGATATACTGTGGTTTGCAGTTTGAGATTTTTATTTTTCATAATTCTAACATCGAGGTAGTTTATGGAGTTATTAGTTTCAGTTTCATAGGTGAATTATATATTAGGGTCTAGGCTGTTTAATTTATCTAGGAGTTTGTCTTCATTTACTATGGCAAAAATGTCGTCAACGTATCGTACCCACAAACGAAAAGATTGGTTAAAATTAGTGTGAATTTTATTTTCAAGAAGGCGCATTTTCCAGTCGCTATTTTTTGTATTCCCGAAATTGGTGACCCCATTGGGACACCCTTTGTTTGTTTGTAAAAATGGTTATCGAATTGAAAGTATGAGTTAGTCAAAAGTTGGTTTATGGCTCTTGTTAGAGTATTGCTAATTTCTTCATTTTTGTAGTTTAGGGCTATTTGTTTATTTATTATGGGAATCATTTCATTAATGTCTATGGATGGATAAAGATTAATAACATCAAAAGTGACCATTATTTCGTTTTCTTTGAGAGTAAAGTTGTTTATGTGTTTTAAACAGTCATTAGTGGAGTTCAGTACAAAATCGGAGGGAGGGATTATTTCTAAAAGGATATTTTAACTTTTTAATTAGAGACATTACATTTTATTACATTTTAAACTTTTAATTAGAGATCCTCTTTTGCGAAGTTTTTTTTTTTTTTTTTTTTAAATCTCTACGGAAGTTTCGTTATTCCTTTTATTTATTATTGTGTTTGGTAGCTCATTTGCCAAAGATACGGAGGAATTTGCACAACTTTTAAGGCCATTGCCCAGACCCAGCGACCGTCGCAGATACAATGTATTTGAACGGGGATATTTGACAGGGTTGACCCTCTACCAAACAATAGATGGAGTGTGAAACCACAAGTGTAAAAACCACAATATTATCTGCAGCCACCAATTACCTATTGTCCGGAGTATCTCCCTCATACTCAGAGGAGCGAAAAATTTACTGCTTACAAGTGATAATTGGCCAAGCGGTCCGCGACACCCTCTCGAAAGCGGCTTGTCAGGAAAGCAGCATTTATGGTAATAGATCTCTCCCACCTGCTCCACCTACTTTCCCTCCCTGAAAAGCATAGAAGAGGTGGGGAGGGAACGAGGAAGAAAGATGGAGTTGAGGTTATTACCTCCTTTCAGGCTGTTTCAATATTGCCACTTATATAGGTGTGATTAGATGAATGTTAAAATCAGCAGAAGAATACTTATATATAATGACTGCATTATAATCCTGAATTTTTTTTTTATCTATTGTTGTCCATTTTCAAAAAATTTCTATAAATAACTGGAATTTGTAGTGGAATATATATTGATTAACTGGAATAGATGTTTATACGATTATATGGTTATATTGAACAGAAGTGTTATTAATATTTTCATGCATTAAATAATATTTTAATTGTTTGTACTATTGAATTAATTCTTAGAAATACACGAGAATGATGAAAAATTGAATGAATTATTTATATAGGTGTAAAAACTTGAAAACTGAAAAGTTAGGTTTAGAACAACTTAACTTTATTAAGCGTTTCTTAATTTAGTTAAACTTTTATCGGTGATTCTTAACAAGGTGATCAAATAAATATTTATTAAAATCTGCTTCTTATGCAAAATATTTACTTCATTAAGCATTTTCTTGTCTGTTGAGTGTTAAATTTGTTATAAAAAGAAAAAAAAAAACCTTAAATTTTTTTTAAAAATTTTTCTTATTAACTTAACTATTTATAATTTATTTAATAAGTTAACACAGTTACTTAAAGAGTAATTAACTCTTTTACATTACTTTGCTTTATCAACTTAATTTTATATAAATTTTAATAAAGAATGGTAAATAATTTATTAATAAAAAATACTAATTAATTATTATTAATTTATAAATCAATAAAGCACTGTTTCACTCAGTTTTTTTTTTAAGTTTTTGTTTTTATTGTGAATTAAAAGTGCTTTTAGTCAGACTATCTACTGTCCTTTTTTTAAAAACACAATGCCCTTTTAAAAGAATGATGCCCTTTTTTAAAACCTTTGCACCCTGCCCTTTTTCCTACCTAGAATGAGCTCTGCGGAGATGTCTATTCAATTGTACTCGGTAAGAGAATGCTTTTTTACACAAATCACACTCATAAGGTTTCTCCTTAGTGTGGGTACGAAGATGGTCATTCAAGTGTCCTCTTTGAGAAAATGCTTCCTTGCACACATCACACTCATAAGGTTTCTCCTTAGTGTGGGTACGAAGATGTCTATTCAAGTGTCCTCTGTGAGAGAATGCTTTTTTACACACATCACACTCATAAGGTTTCTCCTTAGTGTGGACACGAAGATGTTCATTCAAGTTTCCTCTTTCAGAGAATGCTTTCTTACACACATCACACTCATACGGTTTTTCATTAGTGTGGATACGAAGATGCCTATCCAAGGATCCTTTTACAGAGAATGCTTTCTTACATAGATCACACTCATAAGGCTTCTCATTAGTGTGGATACGAAGATGTTTATTCAAGCATCCTTTTAGAGAGAATGCTTTCTTACACAGATCACACTCATAAGGTTTCTCATTAGTGTGGGAACGAAGATGTTCATTCAAGTGTCCTTTTTGAGAGAATGCTTTCTTACACACATCACACTCATAAGGTTTCTCCTTAGTGTGGGTACGAAGATGTTCATTCAAGGATCCTTTTATAGAGAATGCTTTCTTACATAGATCACATTCATAAGGTTTTTCATTAGTGTGGACACGGAGATGTTGATGTAAGTTTCCTTTTTGAAAGAATGCTTTCTTACATACATCACACACGTAAGGTTTATCCTCTGTATGGGTGCAAAGGTGAGCTTTCAGGTTGTGTATTGTACTGTAAGTTTTCTGACACAAACTGCACTCCAGGCGTTTCTTTCTTTCAGAGCAGGCAGAACCATCTTTTAAATGTGGATCTTTTGACAGTGTTTCTGTACAAAACCCACTTGAAGAGGTTTTCACATCCATGGGATTTCAGCAAGAATTAAAGGGGGAGTAGCAGAATGCTGCTGTAATAGAGGAAAAAAAAATTATTTCACAGTTCCAAATATTTACAAGGTAGGGTAAACCTACCAGTGATCGAACGCAACCTGTAAATAAACATTCTGCACGTACGATTTAAAATTAATAATTACAAAATTATGAGTGTTTAATTGCATCAAATTCTTAGCCTATTTTTGGTCTGTTTCAAATCACTGCACTGAAAGTTTCCGTTTAGTTAAGAAGGGAAAAAAAAAAAAAAAAACTAAAAGCCCCTTCTACAGAGAGAAACAATCAAATTCGATGTCTGAAAATGTTTGTTGTCATTGTGTGTGTAACATGTACAGACATTCAATAAAGTATTCAACTGTAAGCCAAATTTCCCATTTGAGTTTTGTTATCGAATAAACACTTTTCATGAAAAATCATGCTTTAAATATGAAATTGATGTACGAAATTTTTCTTGCGCTCGAATACTTCTTTTAGAGGGTGAACAAAGTTTCATGAAAAATTATCACAAAATAAACCAATGTAAAAAACAATGTCTTCTGAAAAATACAAATATTATGTCAAGAGTTAAATTTTGAATAAATTGGAATATTTCAGCATGATGTTCCTTTTCTAATTCTGGTTTAAATAAATATTTATAAATGAATGGAATACTTCCATTAATTTATTAGAAATAAGAACACACAATTGATATAAAAAGCAGAGTTCATTTTTAAGCATCAAAGTCAGTCAAGATTTAAAGTATGGGTATACTGGAATAGTACGTGGTAATATGTTGTGTCCTCTAATAAGTTCCCAAAAATATTTTCTAGTGTCTACACGTTTTCCTTGAATTCAAGGAAATGAGGACAATGCTTGATTTGCCCCTAAAATACTGTTTAGAAATATGGTCGCCTTAGTTGAAGGTCACATAAAAAATTATTTGAATTTAAAGAATGTTTTGGTATCTTGGGATATGATGCATCGTTTTGAGTTAATTGAAAAGAATTCTGAGATGCCAACTATTATCACTAAGGTACACACTGTTATTATGGAATGCATGAAAGAATTTATGCATGGGTTGAAGTATGAAAACGTAAACCCAGTAAAATGTTGAGAAGATTTTGTACAAACAAAAAATTTTTAGAACTATGAAGTTTGCTTCATATTCAAAGGAAGTTTTGAAGACATTCATTTGTAATTATAAATCTTTTATATGTGCTTGTGAGCATAATGCTGATTTATATTCCTTACATGATAAATCATTAAATACAAGCATCATATTGCATATACTTTTGCTAAAAGGTTTGTACAATATTATGTCAAAATTTTCTGCATCAGTACAATCTAGAGAAATCTTTGCATGGGATTACTTAAATGAAATACTAATAAATTTTAGATGTTACTTAGAAATATTTTTGCATTTTATAATTAAGATGTCTGCACTGGAAACAACTGAAGATTTGTGCGAGCTGTTGGAAAATCCTCCCAATTGATTTTTTGAACCTTCAAAAATTTTGATAGAAAAACACTTGATATATTGATTAATCCATCATACTAAGTTCTTCCCTACAGTGTTCAAAAGCCTGCAAATAGCTCCAATTTTTACAGCTATTACCGGCACAGTAGAAAGATTTCTAGTATTCTAGAGTTAAGACCTGGATAAGAGCAACAATGACTCATCCATCTGCGATTATCAGGACTCTGTATGCTAAGCGATCATAGAGAAAAGTATATGGGGGGAGAGAAAGTATATGGGACAATGGTGGGCATTTGCCCACCTTTGCCCAAAGCTGGCGGCACTCATGATGACAGGTTTTTCTTCTGCATTACAAAGATGAATATTCAAGAGTTGTTTTGGAAAGAATGCTTTCTTACACATATCAAATTTCAAAGTTTATCTTTTGCAAAAGTTACAAAGATCTTTATCGAAGTTTGTTTCTAGAGAAAATGCCACAATGTTGGGCATTCATGTGGTATCTTAGAGAATGGCATGGGTGTGGGTTTGCACACCACACGCATGAAGTTTCTCCTTTGCATGGATATGAAGATCAAAATTCATGTTTTCAAGACGAAGTTCCTTAACACACATCCCTATTATGAGGTTTCCCTTCTGTATGGGTAGGAAGATGTCTATTCAAGTTATGTTTAAGAGAAAATGCTTTTTCACACACATCATGCTCATAAGGTTTCTCCTTAGTATAGATACATAGATGCAAAGCGCATTCTAGGCAGGGCCATTGATTCATGTTAGCGCCCTGATGATCAAAAATTAGAGATCTTCTTTTGCGTGCAAAGTTTTTTTTTTTTTTTTTTTTAAATCTCTACGGAAGTTTCGTTATTTATTATTGTGTTTGGTAGCTTATTTGCCAAAGATACTTGGCAAATGATAGGGAGGAATTTGCACAACTTTTAAGGCCATTGCCCAAACCCAGCGACCGTCGCGAATACAATGTATTTCTACGGGGTGACCCTCTACCGAACAATAGATGGGGTGTGAAACCACAAGTGTAAAAACCGCAATATTATCTGCAGTCCCCAATTACCTATTGTCCGGAGTATCTCCCTCATACTCAGAGGTGCGAAAAATTTATTGCTTACAAGTGATAATTGGCCAAGCGGCCCGCGACTCCCTCTCGATCAGGAAAGCGGCCTTTATGGTAATAGATCTCTCCCACCTGCCCACCCACTTTCCCTCTCCTGAAAAGCATGCAAGAGGTGGGGAGGAAACGAGGAAGAAAGATGGAGTTGAGGTTATTACCTCCTTTCAGGCTGTTTCAATATTGCCACTTATATAGGTGTGATTAGATGAATGTTAAAATTAGCAGAAGAATACTTATATATAATGGCTGCATTATAATCCTGAATTTTTTTTTTTATCTATTGTTGTCCATTTTCAAAAAATTTCTATAAATAACTGGAATTTGTAGTGGAATATATATTGAATACCTGGAATAGATGTTTATACGATTATATAGTTATATTGAACAGAAGTGTTATTAATATTTTCATGCACTAAATAATATTTTAATTGTTTATACTATTGAAGTAATTCTCAGAAAGACATGAGAATGATGAAAAATTGAATGAATTATTTATATAGGTGCAAAAACTTGAAAACTGAAAAGTTAGGTTTAGAACAACTTAACTTTATTAAGCGTTTCTTAATTTAGTTAAACTTTTATCGATGATTCTTAACAAGGTGATCAAATAAATATTTATTAAAATCTGCTTCTTATGCAAAATGTTTACTTCATTAAGCATTTTCTTGTCTGTTCGGAGTGTTTGGGTGATTAAATTTGTTATAAAAAGAAAACAAAAACCTAAAAATCTTTTTAAAAAATATTCTTATTAACTTAACTATTTATAATTTATTTAATAAGTTAACACAGTTACTTAAAAAGTAATTAACACTTTTACATTACTTTGTTTTATCAACTTAATTTTATATAAATTTTAATAAAGACTGGCAAATAATTTATTAATAAAAAATACTAATTAATTATTATTAATTTATAAATCAATAAAGCACTGTTTCACTCTTTTTTTTAAGTTTTTTTTTTTTTTTGCTTTTTTTGTGAATTAGAAGTGCTTTTAGTCAGAATATCTACTGCCCTTTTTTTTAAAAACACAATGCCCTTTTAAAATAATGATACACTTTTTTAAAACCTTTGCACCCTGCCCTTTTTCCTACCTAGAATGAGCTCTGCGGAGATGTCTATTCAATCGTACTCGGTAAGAGAATGCTTTTTTACACACATCACACTCATAAGGTTTCTCCTTAGTGTGGGTACGAAGATGGTCATTCAAGTGTCCTCTTTGAGAGAATGCTTCCTTACACACATCACACTCATAGGGTTTCTCCTTAGTGTGGGTACGAAGATGTCTATTCAAGTGTCCTCTGTGAGAGAATGCTTTTTTACATAGATCACACTCATAAGGCTTCTCATTAGTGTGGACACGAAGATGATGTTCATTCAAATGTCCTTTTTGAGAGAATGCTTTCTTACACACATCACACTCATAAGGTTTCTCCTTAGTGTGGGTAAGAATATGTGTATTCAAGGATCCTTTCAAAGAGAATTCTTTCGTACATAGATCACACTTATAAGGTTTCTCTTTAGTATGGACACGGAGATGTTGATACAAGTGTCCTCTTTGAGCGAATAATTTTTTACACACATCACATTCATAAGGTTTATCCCCTGTATGGGTAGAAAGGTGATCTTTCAGGCTTTGTATTGTAGTGTAAGTTCTCTGACACAAATTGCACTCCAGACGTTTCTTTCTTTCAGAGCAGGCAGAACCATCTTTTAAATGTGGATCTTTTGACAGTGTTTCTGTACAAAACCCACTTGAAGAGGTTTTCACATCCATGGGAATTCAGCAAGAATTAAAGGGGGAGTAGCAGAATGCTGCTGTAATAGAGGAAAAAAAATTATTTCAAAGTTCCAAATATTTACAAGGTAGGGTAAACCTACCAGTGATCGAACGCAACTTGTAAATAAACATTCTGCACGTACGATTTAAAATTAATAATTACAAAATTATGAGTGTTTAATTACATCAAATTCTCAGCCTATTTTTGGTCTGTTTTAAATCACTGAAAGTTTCCGTTTAGTTTAGATGTTTAGTTAAGAAGGAAAAAAAAGAAAAAAAAAAAATCTAAAAGCCCCTTCTACAGAGAGAAACAATCAAATTCGATCTCTGAAAACATTTGTTGTCATTGTGTGTGTAACGTGTACAGACATTCAATAAAGTATTCAACTGTAATCCAAATTTCCCATTTCAGTTTTGTTAATGATTAATCACTTTTCATGAAGAATCATGCTTTAAATATGAAATTGACGTACGTAATTTTTCTTGCGCTCGAATATTTCTTTTAGAGGGTGAACAAAGTTTCATGAAAAATCATCACAAAATAAGCCAATGTAAAAAGCAATATCTTCTGATAAATACAAATACTATGTCAAGATTTAAATTTTGAATAAATTGGAATATTTCAGCATGATGTTCCTTTTCTAATTCTGGTTTAAATAAATATTTATAAATGAATGGAATACTTCCATTAATTTATTAGAAATAAGAACACACAATTGATATAAAAAGCAGAGTTCATTTTTAAGCATCAAAGTCAGTCAAGATTTAAAGTATGGGTATACTGGAATAGTACGTGGTAATATGTTGTGTCCTCTAATAAGTTCCCAAAAATATTTTCTAGTGTCTACAAGTTTTCCTTGAATTCAAGGAAATAAGGACAATGCTTGATTTGCCCCTAAAATACTGTTTAGAAATATGGTCGCCTTAGTTGAAGGTCACATAAAAAATTATTTGAATTTAAAGAATGTTTTGGTATCTTGGGATATGATGCATCATTTTGAGTTAATTGAAAAGAATTCTGAGATGCCAACTATTATCACTAAGGTACACACTGTTATTATGGAATGCATGAAAGAATTTATGCATGGGTTGAAGTATGAAAACGAAAACCCAGTAAAATGTTCAGAATATTTTGTACAAACAAAAAATTTTTAGAACTATGAAGTTTGCTTCATATTCAAAGGAAGTTTTTAAGACATTCATCTGTAATTATAAATCTTTTATATGTGCTTGTGAGCATAATGCTGATTTGTATTCCTTACATGATAAATCATTAAATACAAGCATGATATTGCATATACTTTTGCTAAAAGGTTTGTACAATATTATGTCAAAATTTTCTGCATCAGTACAATCTAGAGAAATCTTTGCATGGGATTACTTAAATGAAATACTAATAAATTTTAGATGTTATTTAGAAATATTTTTGTATTTTATAATTCAGATGTCTGCACTGGAAACCACTGAAGATTTGTGCGAGCTGCTGAACCTTCAAAAACTTTGATAGAAAAACACTTGATATATTTATTAATCCATCATACTAAGTTCTTCCCTACAGTGTTCAAAAGCCTGCAAATAGCTGCAATTTTTACAGCTATTACCTGCACAGTAGAAAGATTTCTAGTATTCTAGAGTTAAGACCTGGATAAGAGCAACAATGACTCATCCATCAGCGATTATCAGGACTCTGTATGCTAAGCGATCATAGAGAAAAAGTATATGGTGATTTGGAACACTTCATCTTAATACAAAAGGTTTTGGACGAGTATAGGGCACACTGAACCATGCAGGCAACAACTTTTAGTCCGTTAGTTATATTTCCCTTTCCATATTTTTTAACTTTATTTTCCAAAGATATTCTTCAAAAAGTTATTTTACAATTAATAATTTTATACATTTTTCCTCGGTGACATATTGAAGTAAAATTAATGTTTTTCTTAGCATCAAATTAAAACAAATTATATATGGCCAGATTTCAGATTTAAAAAAATCTATTTATAATGTTCTGCCATTTCCTTGGTGGCACTCATGATGACAGGTTTTTCTTCTGCATCATTACAAAGATGAATATTCAAGAGTTGTTTTGGAAAGAATGCTTTCTTACACATATCAAATTTCAAGGTTTATCTTTTGCACAAGTTACAAAGATCTTTATCGAAGTTTGTTTCTAGAGAAAATGCCACAATGTTGGGCATTCATGTGGTATCTTAGAGAATGGCATGGGTGTGGGTTTGCACACCACACGCATGAAGTTTCTCCTTTGCATGGATATGAAGATCAAAATTCATGTTTTCAAGACGAAGTTCCTTAACACACATCCCTATTATGAGGTTTCCCTTCTGTATGGGTAGGAAGATGTCTATTCAAGTTATGTTTAAGAGAAAATGCTTTTTCACACACATCATGCTCATAAGGTTTCTCCTTAGTATAGATACATAGATGCAAAGCTCATTCTAGGCAGGATCATTGATTCATGTTAGCGCCCCGATGATCAAAAATTAAAGATCTTTTGCATGCAAAGTTTTTTTTTTTTTAAATCTCTACGGAACTTTTGTTATTCCTTTTATTTATTATCGTGTTTGGTAGCTCATTTGCCAAAGATACTTGGCAAATGATAGGGAGGAATTTGCACAACTTTTAAGGCCATTGCCCAGACCCAGCGACTGTCACGGATACAATGTATTTAAACGGGGATATTTGACCAGATTTGGACGGGGTGACCCTCTACCGAACAATAGATGGGGTGTGAAACCACAAGTGTAAAAACCGCAATATTATCTGCGGTCCCCAAGTACCTATTGTCCGGAGTATCTCCCTCATACTCAGAGTTGCGAAAAATTTATTGCTTACAAGTGATAATTGGCCAAGTGGCCCGCGACTCCCTCTCGAGCAGGAAAGTGGCCTTTATGGTAATAGATCTCTCCCACCCTCCCCACCCACTTTTCCTCTCCTGAAAAGCATGCAAGAGGTGGGGAGGAAACGAGGAAGAAAGATGGAGTTGAGGTTATTACCTCCTTTCAGGCTGTTTCAATATTGCCACTTATATAGGTGTGATTAGATGAATGTTAAATCAGCAGAAGAATACTTATATATAATGGCTGCATTATAATCCTGAATTTTTTTTTTTATCTATTGTTGTCCATTTTCAAAAAATTTCTATAAATAACTGGAATTTGTAGTGGAATATATATTGAATAACTGGAATAGATGTTTATACGATTATATGGTTATATTGAGCAGGAGTGTTATTAATATTTTCATGCATTAAATAATATTTTAATTGTTTGTACTATTGAATTAATTCTTAGAATGGCATGTGAACGATGAAAAATTGAATGAATTGTTTATATAGGTGTAAAAATTTGAAAACTGAAAAGTTAGGTTTTGAACAACTTATAGTCTGGGAGCCAGCGACAGATTTTTGCGACCAAAATCCTCTCAGCCCATAATTTCTGAGATGTTTAAGACGGTTGTGTGTTGAAGCATGGTGATCGTCAGCTGCCGCACCATGGTGGTGGGGCTGAATCGAATAGTGGCAGTACTGTTGGACCGCGATGCTCGCCCTTCCACCTAAGGAACACACGTGTCTAAAAAAAAAAAACACAGAAAGATAAAAACAAAAAATACATTACGAGGAGGTGCATATTCATTTTTATATCTACTGGCTCTTGACAATAATAATTTCTGAAATGTACAATTAATTATGCATTCGGCAAGCTTACCAGTAAGTACCGTTTCGTTTTCTTGAATAAAACACAGCTAAAAACGACGGCTCACGGACACTGGCAGTATGCAGGCCAAGCGGCGGTGGATTATACGTCAGCTGCTCATACGAACATGTAAAAAATAATTTTTTTTCAATTTCCTCCCGGTTGAAAATTTGACAGATGTTAGCTTACATTCTACTTTAAATAAAAAAAACAAGCCAGCTGGCTGTATGCCGGTGGAAAACCCGTCAGCTGGCACAGTGAAAGTGTGGCGCGGAAAGGTAGTGTGGCCGCCGCTAGCCTATTTCAATGCACCAGCTGACGGGCTTTCCCCCGGCATACGGCCAGCTGAATTTTTTTATTATGGCAAGAATTATGTCAACTATTATTTGACAAATTTTCAACCGGGAGGAAATAACGCACTTTATTTTATTGGACACAATGCGCTGATGTCCTCAATAATCCTACTATTTTTCATAATTATGTATAGAAATATTTAAAAAAACCAATCTGTGCTACTTTAAAAACATGAAAACCACCGGTTTCCTCATTTTTAAGTGATTTTTTGGCATTTTTAGCTCTATTTTATTTCTCCGAGTCAAAGTTTATCATTTGTGTGACAAAATTCGGCTCTACAAGCGGAAAAGGACGTTATATTGACGTTATATCCGGCTTTGAAGGAAAAATTGTGATTCCTTCCTTTTAAATTGCTTTTCTAGATTACACAGTTTAATTTTTCTTCTCAAAAATAAATCGAGGATTTATAAGCAGACTTCGAGCCAAGCAAAGAAATCGTCTGCCTGAATATAAGAATGGCTATGTATACACAATGAAATCTTTCGAATGCGAAAATTTTTCATGTTTTTAGAATAGAATAATTTGATCGTTTTGGGAATATAAAAATTAATATTTTGGAATTGGAGATATTTTGAAATAGTCAGTGGAAACAGATCTGTTAATTCTGTCATCTCGACAGAATTTTATCTCAACAGAAAAGTTGAGAGAAAGTACGGCTTTACTTGGTTCGCTGGCAGCCAATTACCAATGTCTGTTACTGAAATTACAATTCAGCCCGAAAAAGGTATGAACATTTTTTCAGTTTTACTCATATCGCTTATACACACACACACACACATATATATATATAGATAGATAGATAGATAGATATACAGTAGAACCTCGATCTATCGTTTTTCAAGGGGTGCGTAGTAAAAAACGATGCATGCGGGAAAACGACGAATGCGGGTTAAAGTCAAAATAAGAAGAAAACAGTATTTATGACTACACACAATGTATACAGTATAACAAAAATACTAAATTTGTGACCAAACTGTAAAAGAAACAAATTGAAGTTGTGTGGAAATTAAGTAATACTTATTTTTAAAAAATCAGTAATTTTACACTGGGTTTTTCATTAATCTTTTAATAAAACAAAATTTTCAAGATTTACAATATTTTTATTTTTTTGTCTTTTTATGTCTATTCATGTTTGTATATAAAAGTAATATGATTTCAAGTACAGTTATTGCGTACGATAAACTAGGCAGAGGCACTAGTGTAGGCTCGGTCTCATCGACATGAATATTATTCTCAGATTCTTCGCGATTATTTTCATTTTTTTGTGTCACATTTCTTCCATTCTTAGGATACCGCACTTTGCTACTTCTAAATCAATAGAAATATAATCACTAAATTTCACACCATACTCATCCCTGCTAGATGTAAGAAAATAATTAGATTTGTAAGTCATATTGATCCACTTGATCTTCTATTTCATTTCGGTCAGAAGAAACATTTTAGAATGATGAATGCGGGAAAGCGAATTTTTGACGAACGATACATGCGGGTTTTGTTAAGGTTATTTGAATACAGTTTGTGCAGGGACTATAGAAATAAAACGATCAATATGGGAAAATGATGAATGCGGGAACGATAGATCGGGGTTCCACTGTACTTACTTTTTTGTTTATCTTGTTAAAGATGATGATGATGATGGACACATGATGGCAGACAATTTCGATGATTCACAAAGTGATTCGGAGGACTATGAGAGTCCCACAAGTGAAGATGAAACATTATAGTATTTAAGAATTATAATAATTTTTACTGTAGATAAAAAATATATTGATATATTTATATTCAAACTTAATTTTTGTTATTCGGTCGTTTGATTATTTCCTGATTATGTTTGCAACTCACCTGCAGAGTGCGTTGTGTCCAATAAAATAAAGTGCGTTATTTCCTCCCGGTTGAAAATTTGTCAAATAATAGTTGACATACAGTCAACTCCCTCTAATCCGCACTCACTGGGACCAAGGGTTGTGCGGATTACAGGATTTTGCGGATTATAGGTCATTTTTTTGTTTACATTTTTACATTTAGAATTTCCCTTTAAATTATAGTCAATTTACTGTGAACAAATAGGAAATGAAAGAAAATGCATATGCTATTGAATAAAAACACAGTTAATTGTCAATATAAATACAATAAATAATACAATTAAATTTAGAGAATTTACTAAAGGACAGATGAAAGAAAATATTTATACTGCTGAACTAAAACACTATTTTTAATATTAAATACAATTACTAATACAAAATTAAAAAAATAAATTCTCTCTAAATTTTTATTTATTTTTCATTTTTTCACACGTTGCAGTGATAGTAATTTGTTTAAGAGATTTTAATTTTTCTTCAGAAATTTTGTCCTGAAGCCTTCTAATTGTCAGTAACTCTTGGTCACTGACAAATGATTGCTTTTGCAAAATGTTTAAAGGGACCCCAAATCCAGAAGTTTTTCAACAAACAAACATTCTTTTTTTTTTTAAAGGGCAGTTGTTGTTGTTTTTAATTTCTTTAAAAGACCGTTTTTAACTAAATATATATCTATTATAAAATAAACAAGCTCAATCAGAAAGGGAGGAATTTCACTGGTCGCTCACGAAGGGGGAGGGGGGGGGGGGCATGCGGTGCATCATTTGTATATTTGTTATCTCAGTATTACATTAATTTCAGATCTTGCGAGGTAATTTTCGGTTTCTCGTTATGTAAAAATATTTATGCTATTATATAAGCTCTAAAGAGGAAAATAATGTTATCCTCTTCACACACAAACACGTGCATTACATTTCAAGTGCTGATGATTCATTATTTCTGCATGTGCTCCTCCGGCAGTTAAATGTAAACAAAGAGACAGGCCATGTGGTCTGTTTATGCTTTTCTTTCTTTCTTCCTACAGAACTACAGTTATGTGGAGAAAGTTTTTGTTGCATAATAAATCGCTAGACAGAAGATCAAAAGGGTGAGGTAGGGGGAGAATCGGAAAATTGCGCAACTGTTGTGTCGTCTGCCAAATTGCGGTTTGCATTTAAAGTTAAACATGTTACATATTTTCACCCAATTTTAATTGCAACGGTCAATCTTTAGGATCGTCTCGAATGTTTTTCTCTCTCATACAGCAAACGTTTTCATTCATTTTTTTTTTTTTTTTTTTCCATTCAGGAAAAGAGTAAAGCGATGTGATTGGACGGTGCATTGCTTCGGAGTTCGTTATTTACATCCATTCACTGAACACATGCAACTTAGGATATAAGTTTCTGTATGTTTAATTACATGATAATATGCTCAAATATATGAAATTATTTACTTCAAATACCTGTGGGAAATCATTAATAAATGTCTTTATAACATTCAGCCAATCAAATAACTTCTATAACAGTAATACTACCATTCAAATGCCGCTCAAAATGTAAACAAACAAGTTTGTTTACATTTGAAATATATCGCGGATTACAGGCGTTCGCGGATTATAGAGTCGTGGATTAGCGGGAGTTGACTGTAATTCTTGCCATAATAAAAAAATTCAGCTGGCCGTATGCCAGACGAAAACCCGTCAGCTGGTGCATTGAAATAGGCTAGCGGCGGCCACACTACCTTTCCGCGCCACACTTTCACTGTGCCAGCTGACGGGTTTTCCACCGGCATACAGCCAGCTGACTTGTTTTTTTATTTAAAGTAGAATGTAAACTAACATCTGTCAAATTTTCAACCGGAAGGAAATCATTGAAAAAAAAAAAAAATTTTTTTACATGTTCGTATGAGCAGCTGACGTATAATCCACTGCAGCTTTGCCAGCTGACGTTTTTTTTTAAACAAGTACTATGCCAACTATTATTTCAGAAAATTTTCAACTGGGAGGAAATGACTGAATTTTTTTTTTTTTTAACGTGTCTGGAAGGCGGCCGCCGCCCAACCCACCCATGGTACGGCAGCTGACGATCACCATGCTTCAACACACAACCGTCTTAATCATCTCACGAATTATCGGCTGGGAAGAAATAACTGACCAAAATCTGTCGCTGGCTCCCAGACTATTAACTTTATTAAGCATTTCTTAATTTAGTTAAACTTTTATCGGTGATTCTTAACAAGGTGATCAAATAAATATTTATTAAAATCTGCTTCTTATGCAAAATGTTTACTTCATTAAGCATTTTCTTGTCTGTTGGGAGTGTTTGGGTGAGTAAATTTGTTATAAAAAGAAAGAAAAACTTTAAAATCTTTTTAAAAAATATTCTTATTAACTTAACTATTTATAATTTATTTAAATAAGTTAACACAGTTACTTAAGTAATTAACTCTTTTACATTACTTTGCTTTATCAACTTAATTTTATATAAATTTTAATAAAGAATGGTAAATAATTTATTAATAAAAAATACAAATTAATTATTATTAATTTATAAATCAATAAAGCACTGTTTCACTCAGTTTTTTTTTTAAGTTTTTGCTTTTATTGTGAATTAAAAGTGCTTTTAGTCAGACTATCTACTGCCCTTTTTTTAAAAACACAATGCCCTTTTAAAATAATGATGCCCTTTTTTAAAACCTTTGCACCCTCCCCTTTTTCCTACCTAGAATGAGCTCTGTGGAGATGTCTATTCAATTGTACTCTGTAAGAGAATGCTGTTTTACACACATCACACTCATAAGGTTTCTCCTTAGTGTGGGTACGAAGATGGTCATTCAAGTGTCCTCTTTGAGAGAATGCTACCTTACACACATCACACTCATAGGGTTTCTCCTTAGTGTGGGTACGAAGATGTCTATTCAAGTGTCCTCTGTGAGAGAATGCTTTTTTACACACGTCACACTCATAAGGTTTCTCATTAGTGTGGGAACGATGATGTTCATTCAAGTGTCCTTTTTGAGAGAATGCTTTCTTACACACATCACACTCATAAGGTTTCTCCTTCGTGTGGGTACGGAGATGGTCATTCAGGGATCCTTTTATAGAGAATGCTTTCTTACATAGATCACACTCATAAGGCTTCTCATTAGTGTGGATACGAAGATGTTTATTCAAGTGTCCTTTTTGAGAGAATGCTTTCTTACACACATCACACTCATAAGGTTTCTCCTTCGTGTGGGTACGGAGATGGTCATTCAGGGATCCTTTTATAGAGAATGCTTTCTTACGTAGATCACACTCATAAGGCTTCTCATTAGTGTGGATACGAAGATGTTTATTCAAGTGTCCTTTTTGAGAGAATGCTTTCTTACACACATCACACTCATAAGGTTTCTCCTCAGTGTGGGTACGGAGATGGTCATTCAAGGATCCTTTTATAGAGAATGCTTTCTTACATAGATCACATTCATAAGGTTTTTTGTTAGTGTGGACACGGAGATGTTGATGTAAGCTTCCTTTTTGAAAGAATGCTTTCTTACATATATCACACATGTAAGGTTTATCCTCTGTATGGGTGCAAAGGTGAGCTTTCAGGTTGTGTATTGTACTGTAAGTTTTCTGACACAAACTGCACTCCAGACGTTTCTTTCTTTCAGAGCAGGCAGAACCATCTTTTAAATGTGGATCTTCTGACAGTGTTTCTGTACAAATCCCACTTGAAGAGGTTTTCACATCCATGGGATTTCAGCAAGAATTAAAGGGGGAGTAGCAGAATACTGCTGTAATAGAGGAAAAAAAAATTATTTCACAGTTCCAAATATTTACAAGGTAGGGTAAACCTACCAGTGATCGAACGCAACCTGTAAATAAACATTCTGCACATAAGATTTAAAATTAATAATTACAAAATTATGAGTGTTTAATTGCATCAAATTCTCAGCCTATTTATTTTCTGTTTTAAACCACTGTCTTTCAATTTAATCTAAATGCTCTTTCCCAATGCCGCGATGACATGCTGGTCTAAAAGAATTCGAAGCAGCGTGTGTTGAAGGCTGGTCCGAAATTAAAAACGGGTCCTCTAACGCAATAGAACGTACTGAGACCCTCTATGCTCACTAGCTGTGAATCATATTCGGTTAGCTACTAGTCCAGTAGTTTGATAGTTCCAGGTGGAAAAAAATTATTTGTAAAGGTTTTACTGTAAAGTTAAAATACAGTTAAAAGCCATAAAAACTCCGTAATGTTACCATAAAAACTCCGTATGTTTAAAAATGCACCATTTAGCACTTTCGGCAGCTAGGCCGCTGCCATCTTTGGAACTGGTGAGCTCATTCCCCGCTTCAGCATTTCGAGCCATGTATTTTCTATCTGAGCATGTATCGTGTCGTTGTCGGTGCCCTCTTGTGTTATTATTTCCAACACTTCCCATTTTAAACTATAACTATGGTTATTGTAGTTGGCTATTTTCTTAACATTTACGAAATCTATATCAATATTTTCTTTTAATGCTAGGTGGGAGAGGGCAGTACTTTGTCTATTATATTTTATATCGCTAATGTGCTCTTTAATCCTATCCTTAATTTTTCTTTTTGTCAGACCGATGTAATGTCCGGGAAGGTTAGATTCTTTATAAGTAAAATTTATTTTGTAGACTCCTGCCGTTTCTAAAGGGTTTATTTTGTCTTTGTCGGATCGAATTCTTTTAAAAATATTGCGATTAGGTTTAATTGGGATACGGAGGTTCATTTTATGGGCAAGGTTAGAGAATTTTACAGCGAGACCGCAACACTAGGGGATTGGGTGAGAAAAAGTGGGTTTTTCTTCCTGTGCATCATTAATGAGGTTTAGTTTCTTTTTCCTATTTTTGATTAAGCGGGATACAATATTTCTGGGGTAATTGGCTTCTTGTGAAAGTTGTTGTATAAATTGTAGTTATTCTTTTAGTAGATTTTGGTTGAAAAATATTTCGAGAGCTCTATTGATATGAGAACGAAGTATTGAGATTTTATAGTTAAAGGTAGTTTTTGATGAGTAGTTAACTATTTATTGCGATTAGGTTTGTAACTACTCATCAAATATAAGTAAATTTTAGCTTGGTACGTTTCTTTTTTTCACTCTTAGTCTCTTTTTATAAATGGACTTATCTACAGTTCTATATCAAATGTGCATACCTATATGCAACTATACAAGAGAACATTTTTATGAAACAGCTTCCTGGCTTTGTGGAAAGTGATAAATCACATCTAGTCTGTAAATTGAACAAGGCACTTTACGGCCTGCATCAAAGCAGCCGTGTATGTTTCATGGAAATCAATAAAATTTTAACAGACATCGGCTTTAAAAAGCTTGATTGGTGTAATTGTGTTTACACTTTCAAATCAAAAATTGTTCTTCTTTTGTATGTAGATGATATCGTTGTATTTGGAAAAAGCAAAAATGTCATTGAGGACAGTATAAAATGTATAAGTAAATTTTTTGAATTTAAAGCACTGGGAAAAACGCGTAAGCTTTTAGGTGTTGAGTTTGAAGAAGAAAAAAAGGGTATTCTTATACACCAAAAATCCTACATTGAGGATGTATACAAGAGGTTTAGTGAATATCATATTCCCATTTCTTCACTCCCTATAGCAAAAGGCTCGGTGTTTTCCAATCCCAATGCCCTCAAACTAACCCAGAAATAGAGGAAATGCTGCAATACCCATACAGAAGCCTCTTAGGCTGTCTTTCATTTATTACTAGTCGTACCCGTCCTGATATTAGCTAAGCTTTAAATATTTTCAGTCAATTTCAAAATAATCCCGGTATTATCCATTGGTCTGGCTTATTAAAATTGCTTGGTTATGTGTATTACAATAAGGATCTGAAGTTAAAACTTTCTTGTTCCAGTTTAAAACTTATAACTTACACTGATGCGGATTTTGCCGCGAATAGAGATGATTGTACGTCGATCGGTGACCAAATCGTACTTTTAGGCAACTCCCCTGTAACATGGAGGACGTTTAAGGAAAAGTGTGTAAGCCTAAGTACAATGGAAGTGGAGTTCGTGGCCTTAACAGAAGCCGCGAAAGAGCTCCTGTGGTTTGACCGCATTATTGATGAATGTATAAGTTTAAAAATTATTAATCATTCCAAAAACACATCCTTATTATATGTTGACAACATAGCCGCAATCGATTTTGTCAAATCACCCATTGAGAACTATGGAACAAAACATATAGATGTTAAGTTTTTTTTCGTACAGATTTAATATTTAAAAATATCTTTGACATTAAATACATAAAATCGAAAGAAAACCTTGCAGATGTCTTTACAAAACCCCTTACCAAAAATGAGCTAACGAACTTTAAAGAAATCATTTTTCGTGCTTAAGTTTAACGACTTAGTAGGGGATGCTTTTGCGAGGGTACATTCTTTGTAAATCCCAATCCTAAGATGTTTTTTGTATCTTCATTCCTTTTTTTTTTCCTTTTTTTTTGTGCGCTGGTAGTGCATATACTATTTAAGAAAAGTTTAAGTATGTTGTATAATGGTAAAAATTTTTGTAATATGTAATTGTTCGAATTGTGTCTTTCATATATATTAAAATAATGGTAATTGAGAGGATTTAAGCAATAAATGCACATGTGTTTAATAGAACTCTAAAAATATTTCAAAGTTTATCTGAGGAATCGTATTATAATGTTTTGTTTGAACAGTGTTTATACATTTTTGCACATTGTTTTATTAACAGTAAGTTTGAGCCGTGCTTATACCTTTCTTTTGCACATTGTTTTAACCGTAAGTATGTAGCAACTGTGTTTATACATTAAGCTTTGATAAATTATAAATGAATGTGTGTGAACCAGGGGCCCCTGTGTGATGATGGATGATTATTTTGTATATGTGCGTATTTATCAAGATGATGTGTCTTTATTTATGAAATGCTGTTTAAACCCGGAAACAAGTGACTTTGCTGAAATAACAAAAAATGGACTGCACCTAGAACTTTTTTGCTTGAATATTATTTCTGTGTAATAGTAATATTGTGTATATATATTATATGTATGAAATTGAAATTAGAATTTGATGTATTTGTATATTGAGGCAAGTAGCCTTTATTTTTATTTTTTGCAAATTGGATGCAGCAACAAGAGGGGGGGGGGGCTTTTGTTTGCTTTTCAAAGCATTTATTTTAATAGTCTTTCTTGTCACTGCACTTAATGCAAAAACCTTTTTCAAGTAATTATACTTCGTGATTAACGTAATAGCTTAAGTTCTGTAACTTCCCTTTAAACTCTGCAAATTATCGTACTTTACCGCATTTTAATGGCGGCAGTACTTCTGGCAAATGTAAAACCTTTAAATTATTAAATCTTAAGCAACTCGTAATGGCGATACCATTACTCAAATTGTATTAATCTAACTACGCACTTTCTTTCGGCTATTAAAACGTGCAGTGATGCTAATTTGCTGCCCTCTTACGTCACTATATGACGTTTTTCCCTCTCGGCGAATGACGGGTAACTCTCTTTGTTTACTTGGTCGTCTGCCAGGGGCCTTTAAATGCTGTTACATTTAGTAAAGCTTTTTTTTTTTTCCCGGTTAATTGCTTGCTTGCACGGCAACTGGTCAGCCGTTTTTTGTTTCAGCCTGCAATTATGTTTTTTGCTGTAACTCCAGCACAAGATGTGCTTATGTGGACTGCAAAACTTTTATGTTACTACCTTTTTTCAATCAATGTATCATTTCAAATTTTAAAAATATGTAAAAAGGCTTAAAAATGAGCACTATCTATATATATATTTAAAAAAAAAATAGTCTTGCGGAGGAGCTTAGCAGGCATCACTCAAATGTCCCATCACTTTAAAAAACACAATGGCGTACTAGAAGACTAAATCATCTTTTACCATTCATTTAACTATGATTTTATTCAGGAAGCAATTCACATGCCGATATGATTCGCATAGCCGGTTTCTTGTATGATCCACAGAACGAGTCCGAATACATGCGCTTTTTCGGAGTCATATAGTGATAGTGCCTACATCACTTGAATTTCGGATTCATATTTCTATGTTCTCAAATGATCTGTATTCTGGTTTCGGATTCGTAAAATGTCTGTATCTATGCATCAGTTGAGTATCGTGTGATCCAGAACGGAACCGCGCATCAGATTGACAATTAAAAATGATCTAGTTCACTAGGCAAAAACGAAAGTTCCCTGATTTTTAAGTATTTTTGCAAAATTCCCTGATTTTTCCAGATTGATAGAGTCCCCTGATTTTTCCATGATTTCCCTGATCTGTCGACACCTTGTATTAGTCTCAGAAATCTCCAAGTCCTTATTCTTTTACGTATAAAAAATATTGCAATCCTGCTCTGATGTCCTACGCAGACGATATTTTAATTAAAAAATAACCTAGCAAATATTCTTAACAGAAAAAAAAAATGATTATTCTTTTATTTTTAATTCAAGAGTCTAAATCATTTAATAAATTTGCCAAACATGGCAACCTCGATGCTTATTTCTCACTTTTTCACTACAGGGGTTACAATCGCAGAATTGCGGAGAGTAAAAATTAGCATTTTTGATCAATATCTCCTAAACTAATTTGAATTTTGAAATTTAAATTAGCGGAAGATCTCCCTCGGAATTTTCCGAATCCGTGGACACCTCGATCGAAACTCAGCTCTCAGCCGTTTCAGAGGAGATGATGCTACACACAGGCAGACAGACAGACAGACACGCACAGATTTTAATAGTATAGAATCTACTGTTCTTGAAATTAAATTAATAACCATCTACCAGGATCGTCTATGCTGAAATCGGTCACTTAAATTTCAAACCTACTACTCAAATAACTTGTTATTATTATTATTAACTAATCAACAAATTAACTGATAATTAATTAGTTAATAATAATATAGTTTTTATATGTGCACTGTTTGTTTATAAATAAAGCAATATAATACAAGGAAACTACAAACAACAAGTTTTAACATAGTTAATAACTTGTCGTTTGTAGTTTTCCTCATATATTCATATAAAATTAAAATATTTTCATGCTTCTTATTCAGATTTAAGGATTTCCCATTACTTTTGAATCAATGTACTTGTGTCTCTGTGTAAATTGGAAACATTATATCAAAGTGAGCTTTCTACTGATTGTGAAGTGCATTCACTTGTTAAACATTATGGCAGTGTTCTATAATGATTGTTGAAAAAAATACACTTTGTTCTCCCCTCCCCCTTCTTTCTTTCTTTTTTTTCTGTAAAAACATGCAACCCCTTGAAGGATATCTCCCAAGGAACTCTGAAAAAGACTAGTCTAGATGGAAGCAAATCAGATCTCGGCACCCATGATAACTGTTAACTACCTACCAGAGTGTTTTTGGTTCCACTGACTTTATGAGCGTCTATACAACATGCACTGGGTGAGTTTTCGGCAGTGCCGGGTATCCATGCGGTCCAGAGCAATGCCGTATATTCTCTACTGAATACAACAAATATGGTATTGTCAAACCATAATTTTGTTCCAAAAACTGAATATTTATACTGGCGCCATATCCAGAGTCTTGGTTTAATTGAGATATTTGCCAACTGAATAAGTACATGGAATAATAAAACGATATACTTGTTTCAAAGACTCAATTTTTTTTTTTTTAATGTAGGGGTGCTAAAAAGGTGTTTGCACAAAAGTGCCTGAAAACTCTGCGACAGCCCTGTGCACAAACATTCCAACAGCTTCATCTCTAGAGAAACAAACATGAAATGCGTAGTAGAAATGCAATTGAGTAATACCATATTGTGTAATACTAATGGAGGGAGGCAAACGTTACTGGCCGATTAATAAAAATGCACAAAATGTCGCTAAGCTTGGTGACTGTTTGGCAAAATATCGCCAAATTGGTGCCAAAAATAAGTTTCTAAAAATCAACTAAGCAATAGCGCCAATATTTCTCGAGAATTCAAGAAAACCCTATGTTAAACAATGGGGACACCGAAAACTCAGTGTCTCACAGGCTAGTTAACCGATTTTCATGCTACAAAATTTAAAATTATAATTATTTATCTCGTAGAATAGAAATTTTAGATTTGTTTAATCCCCAGCAGAACAAATCACCCCAAAAACTCATCACACTTTCTTTACATCTGCTAAAGAAATAGCAGAAGGTTGTGATATTGAACCGAGGTGCTCTCATGCAGTTAGTCACCAAGTTGCAGTTTTAATGCAGAAGTTAAAAAAGCAGAAACAGAACACTACTTTAGAATATCAATTATGTGGATGATTAACAGCCAGACCTAGATTATTGATATATTTTTTAAATATTTCCTTCTTAAATTAAAAAAAAAAATCGTGCAAATAAAATAATGAAAATATAATAATATGACTATGAAAAAACAGCAAATAAATCATATTTATGATGCTTAATTTTACAAAATAATCAACATGAATATGAACTTAAAATCTTGAAAGGAGTATGCGATTTTAAAATAATATGTTTAGCTGTTGGCAGCGATATAGTACTCAGGAGGGACACAGCCATTTTTTTGAAGAAAATATTAGAGTTTGAGGGCAGTTTTGCATTTTATCAAGGTCTGTTAATAGCACCTTTTGGAAAAGGGTTCTTTACATATATACTTTGGGTAAGTTTTCTACGACCAACTGGTGCAAAAAACTATTAAGAAAATGAAGCAGGTCGGAAGTTTCTATTGATACTTTTTACAAAATATTTTGTCTGAAGCCGAAACCTATTATGAACTCTGTCTCCGATTTCTCCACCAATAACCACAAACTTTGATAAAAAAAAAACACTTGGTATATTATTGATCCATCATACTAAGTTCTTCCATACAGTGTTCAAAGGCTAGCAAACAGCTGCAACATTTACAGCTATTACCTGCACAGTAGAAAGGTCTTTCAGTATTCTAGAGTTAAGACCTGGATAAGAGCAACAATGACTCATCAGCGATTATTGCATGCTAAATGATCATCGAGAAAAAGTTTATGGTGATTTGGAACACTTCACCTTAATAAGAAAGATTTTGGACAAGTACGGGGTCCAATGAACTACATAGGCAACAACTTTTATTAAGGTTACTTATATTTCCCTTTCCTGTTCTATACTATTTAAGTTTATTTTCCAAAGATATTACTCAAAAAGTTATTTTAACATTAACAATTTTTATATATTCTTCCTCTGTGACATATTTAAGAAAAATAAATGGGTTGCTTAGCATAAAATTAAAAAAAAATGTATGACTAGATTTCAGATTTTTTAAATGTATTTATAAAGTTGAGCGATTTATTTATACAAGGGTGGGCATTTGCCCACCTTTGGCCATAGCTGGCGGCAACCATGATGATAGGTTTCTCTTCTGCATCATTACAAAGATGAATATTCAAGAGTTGTTTCTGAGAGAATGGTTTCTTACACAAAACCACACTTACACGGTTTATCTTTTACACATATTTACAAAGACATTTATCGAAGTTTGTTTTAAGAGAAAATGCCACAATGTTGGGCATTCATGTGGTATCTGAGAGAATGCTTTCTTTTGCACACCACACCCATGAACTTTCTCTTTTGCATGTATATGAAGATCAGAATTCATGTTTTAAAGACAAAGTTTCTTAACGCACATCACTCTTATGAGGCTTCCTATCTGTATGGGTATGAACATGTCTATTTAAGTTTTCTTTACGAGCATATGCTTTTTCACACACATCGCACTTATAAGGTTTCTCCTTAGTGTGGATATGGAGATGTGCATTCAAGTGTCCTCTTTGAGAGAATTTTTTCTGACACACATCACATTCATAAGGTTTCTCATTAGTGTGGGTACGGAGATGTATAATCAAGGTTCCTCTAAATGAAAATGCTTTTTTACACAGATCACACTCATAAGGTTTCTCATTAGTGTGGACATGGAGATGTTCATTTAAGTTTCCTCTTTGAGAGAATGCTTTCTTACACAGATGACACTCATAAGGTTTCTCCTTAGTGTGGGTAAGAAGATGTGTAATCAAGGATCCTTTTACAGAGAATGCTTTTTTACACAGATCACACTCATAAGGTTTCTCATTAGTGTGGGAACGAAGATGCTTATTCAAGGATCCTTTTAGAGAGAATGCTTTCTTACATAGATCACACTTATAAGGTTTCTCCTTAGTGTGGGAACGAAGATGTATAATCAAGGCTTCTCTAAATGAAAATGCTTTTTCACACTGGTCACACTCATAAGGTTTCTCGTTAGTGTGGGTACGAAGATGTCTATTCATGGATCTTTTTACAGAGAATGCTTTCTTACATAGATCACACTTATAAGGTTTCTCATTAGTGTGGGTACGAAGATGTTCATTCAAGTGTCCTCTTTGAGAGAATGCTTTCTTACACACATCACAATCATAAGGCTTCTCCTTAGTGTGAGTTCGAAGATGTGCATTCAAGGATCCTTTTACAGAGAATGCTTTTTTACATAGATCACACTCATAAGGTTTCTCATTAGTGTGGACACGGAGATGTTGATACAAGTGTCCACTTTGAAAGAATGTTTTTTTACATACATCACACATGTAAGGTTTCTCGTTAGTGTGGACATAGAGATGTTCATTCAAGTGTCCTCTCTGAGAGAATGCTTTTTTACACACATCACATTCATAAGGTTTCTCCCCTGTATGGGTACAAAGGTGCACTTTCAAGTTGTGTCTTGTACTGTAAGTTTTCTGACACAAACTGCACTCCAGACTTTCCTTTCTTCTAGAGCAGGCAGAACCATCTTTTAAATGTGGATCTTGTGACAGTGTTTCTGTACAAAACCCATTTGAAGAGGTTTTCAGATCCATGGGAATTCAGCAAGAATTAAAGAGGGACTAGCAGAATGCAGCTGTAATAGAGGAAAAATATTATTTCACAGGTCCAGATTTTTACAAAGTAGGGAAAACCTACCAGTGAACAAATGTAACCAGCAAAAAAAACTTTCAGCACGTAAGATTTAAAATTTAGAATTATGAAATTATGGACTTAATACCATCAAATTCTCAGTCTCTTTTTGGTCTGTTTAAAACCACTGTCTTTGAATTTAGTCTAACTGATCTTTCCGAAGGATGTGATAACACACTGGTCTAAAAGGATTCGAAACATCATGTGTTGAAGGTGAGTCGGAAATTAAAAATGGGTCCTCAAATGCAACAGAATGTACTGAGACACTCTCTATGCTCACTAGCTGTGAATCAAATTCGCTCAGCTATTAGTTCAGTATTTCTATAGTTCTAGGTGGAAAAAATTGTTGGTAAAGGTTTTATTGTTTTAATAAACCATGAAAGTTTAAAGCAATAAAGCTTCAGTTGTATCACAATATGCAAGAAGTTTTTTTTTAAGTTTAATAAATTTATGATTGTTATGAAGTTTAATTAAATTCTCATTTAGTGTATAAAACATACATTTTTAATTTTTCCTGCTTACTAGAAAACACACATTCAAACACATTAGGTAAGTCTTTCTTAGTTTCTATTAAAAATTTATCTTTTTTAATATTTCATGCTAAAAAATATCCAAAACCTCAAAATGAATACATATATTGTACAACATATTGTTATATGATTTCCTAGAATTAAAAAAATAGGTCTTTTTATGATTGTTTTCTTGAAAATAATACCACTTCTAATGATTAAAATCATTTTGCTGTTTCCTCATTTAAAAGCCCGATAGCTGAATTCTGTAATGTCTTCTACAAGAATTTGTACAAATGCAAAAACATTTCTGCAACATTTGTTGTTTAGGGATGCATGCACACACAAACATACACGTGCAATGAAGTATTAATAGCAAAAATCTCTTATTAAAAAAAGTACACTTTAATTCAAGTAGTCAAAAATGTATTTATGAAAGTAAAAAGTAGAAAAACTATGCACAGTTTTACAATATGTAAAAAAATACTAGAGATGTCCAGGAACACAATTATATCCAGTGTTCTGCAATATAGTAATTTCAAACAGTTGCAGTTGTTGTTTTGTAAGCATTTTGTCCAAATTTGGCAGATCAAAATAGAATGCAATATAGATGTGAAAATTTAGTAAGCTGTACAATCTTTGTAATTCATTAATGGTAAAGTAGGGATGTAATGAATATTTGGCCACTATTTGGTATTTGGCCTATTCGACTGTTTTGCCGAATACATATTCAGCTGAATATTTTCAGAAAAAAGGGTAAAAATATCTTAACATGTATTTTAGTTATACTTCAATGTGTTAATTTCATATCATAAAATAGTCTAAGCAATTGCATTTTAAGCTGAATGAAGCATAATCTAATGTATTTAATAATATTACAGAAATTCAGACTATATATATATATATATATATATATATATATATACTGGGTGACACTACTTGGCTTGATTGTCTACTTTTCTTTATGGAGTGGGGGTAGGAACGAATCTTTACAGATCCCCAATTATAATACAATTGTTGAACTGTGTAATAGATATCTTTTCATAAAGAAGATCTTTTTTTAGTTTTACAGATAATGTACTGGTGTGTGTGTGTTTAAGTACCTACAAATAACACAAAATGAATTTTAATCAGCCTTTATTTAGTATTTAATTTGAAAAACAACATCTCACTTAAAATTAAAATGAAATTTAAAAGTATTTAATATTCGGCCTAAGCTATTGGCTGATTATTCAGTATTTGGCCACATCATTATTCGTTACATCTCTATGAGAAAGTATTAAAATTAATAATTTAAATTGTCATTGCTCTTATCTCTATGATGCATTGAGTGAAATGTGAAGCGAGAAGGGAAATGCACCTCACTTGTTACATAAAACATATTTTTAGCACTTGAGTGCCTTTCGCTAGATCAAGATTTTTAGTGTAGACACAATCTGTCTACGAGCCGTATCATTTTTCAATTTTTATAAATATATTTTGAGTATAGTTAGAAAACACCTGGCGAATATTGTCAAATGGTTTTAGTAGGCGATTTAAATATAGATTTTAATTACGAAGAAGTGTTTAGAAGAGAGAAGACAAATATGGTACACTCATAGATTATGATGCACTTTCCAAATGGTACTTATAAAGGCGAAGTATATATTGACTATGCCTGGCGAAAATTTTTAAAGAGTTTTTCTTAGGAGATTTTAATATAGATTTCTATTCCGAAGAAGTGTTTTATGGAACAAAGAAGGAAAACACGGTACACTCATTGATGATCATTCAAAACAGTATTTAAAATACGTCTACATGATATAGTTCGAATATGCCTTTCAAAGATTGTCATGGGCGTAGCCAGAAATTTTTGATTGGGGGGGGGGGGGGTGTACGATTACTGCAACTCACATATATGCATACATGAGTGTGATAAAGGAGTTAAGAATATACATTTTGTATGGTAAAAAATTCCTCATGGGGGGGGGGGGGTATGACCCCCCCCCCCCCCCCCTGGCTACGCCCCTGAAGATTGTAAACAGTTTCAGTAAGCAATTTTAAGATAGATTTCGATTCCAAGGATGTGTTTTATTGTTCAAGAAAGAGTTGATTCCTATTTTAACGTCCCTACTCTCACCAACATAAAAATTCCCCGCACTTTGGCAAGCTTCGCAATCATGGGTCTCTAGGAGTTATGCACAAATTTCAATGCTCCCAAAAGATGTAGATTAGGGGTGCACAACCTTTGTAAGAGAAGGGCCACTCAAAGAAGTGGCTGGGCTGCCGAGGGCCACACCACCAATTTACTTTGAAAAGTGAAACAGCTTCAGTATGGACCAATGTCAGTAATATATCGTTGTAGAAATGCCTATTTTGAAACCAGAATTTTTGTAAGAGAGACAAAATGGTTAAATAAAAAAAAGATTATATGTAATAAAAATGAAAAAAAAATAAATAAAGTTCCCTGAAGCAAAAGCTACGCATACATAAATTTAATATCAGTAATTTGTATAAGCATAGCAACAAACAGTAAAATTTTAATAAATTCGTAATAAAAAGCATTCAAACAAACAGACACACACGCTCAAAAAAAAAATGTGATCATACAAAAACAATAGAAAGGGAACATCTGTACTGTAGTTTCATCCTTTTTCTTTTTACATAAAATAATTAATCCATAGCACAGTTATTAAATATATAATTTATCTTGATTAAATAGCATTCATTACATAATTTTAAAAATATTTAAAAGGAAACTGAAATTTGACAACCAAGCAAAATATTGACATAGACCAGATTAAAAGCAAAATGAACAACAACAACAAAAAAAAAAAAAAATAAATACAAGTATTAGTGTGACGGTTGAGACTGTATTTTACTAAGAATGTTTGGAACATTTGGTTTAAAGTTAGTTGTTGATATTTTCAAGACAGATTGCAAGTGTTCATCTGTCAATTTACTTCTTAATTTTGACTTATTTAAATTCAAAAGAGAAAATGTTTGTTCACATATATAGGTGCTACCAAACATCGTAGCACATTTGCTTGCATTATTTTTTAAGTGACAAAACTCAGTCGGTAGAGTTCTATAAAAGTCGAGAAGTTCTAAGTCACGGAATCTAGCCTTGCAAGTCTGAAGTTTGCAAATCAATAAGTTCTAACTGAACATTTTCAGGAGCTTCCTCAACTGGAACAGAAAAAGGGTCACCAAACAATTTAAATTTAACCTTTTGCAAGTTCAGCATTTCTGTACTTCAGAACCAGACTAACGTCACACAAGACTAATTTTTCAGGAGGGCACCAAAACGTTTCCTCCGGCTCAATCATAGCTGAGGAATTACGTTCTCACAACCCTCGGAAAATACAAATGGGATTTTTAAAAGGACTTAAGTTTTTGTGGCTTAATGTAAAACCAATTTCTACATACAATGATGTAATAACCTGAACATTGTAAAATATGGACTTATGTTCGTCTGGTTCTGGAGAGATTTTACAACCGCACAGTTTTGAATTTCCGTTTTTGGTTTTGTTTCTTTCGCAGCGGGAGGACGAAATGTGGTGAGGGGGAGGGAAGTAGCGGAGAGTGTTTGTGTTTGTGTGTTTACGGCAATGCCTTTTTTGCTCAGACGAGGAAAAAATAATAAGCAAGAGGAAAAGTCTTTTTTTTAATAAGTACAATAACTGAATCGTCAAATTAAGCCAGTACGTAAAAGTTTGAAGAAGTCTGAGCGGACCACAAGTTAACCCCTCGAGGGCCACATTTGGCCTGCGGGCAGCAGGTTGTGCACCTCTAATGTAGATGAAAACTAAAGTGAACAAATTAGCGATAAACGCAGCAGTTAAGGAACTTAATGACACTTAATTATTAAAACTAAATTAATTGGCAACCCAAAATAAATAAAAATGTAACAGAATGCTGTACTTACAGATTGTTCCTAATCGCTATTTTAATTCTAAATGACGATTGCCACATAAATACACAAAATCGCCATGATTACTGCATATGTTTAATGATCGCCACCTTGCGAGAGTCAGGGCATTAAAGTAGGAATCAACCCAAGACAGACAAACACGGAATACTCAAACCAATATTTAAAACGGTGAAGTATAGTTCTAATATACTTGACGAAGATTCTAAAATAGTTTAAGTAGGCAATTTTAAGATAGATTTCGATTCCACTGATAGGTTTTATGAAAAAGGAAACAAAATACAGCACATTCATGATGAATAATGATATACTTTCCAACTTAATGGAATAAGGAAGAAAAATAGGGACAACGCATAAATTATGGTATGCTTTTAATATGCAGCACTATAGTGTGTATTTAAAATCTGAAAGTGTTTCCGATTTAATTCCTTTTTAATTATTTTTTCTTCTTTTAGAGGATGAAATGCTTTAGTCTGTGATTTTTGCTCTACTTAATTTTGTGGTGTTGTCACTGTATTATCCCTTTTCTTAAATTTTCTTTTGTCAGTGATTAATTTAATTAACCTCTACCCAGGACGTTTTAGTAATTTAGGATCTTTCCTGTTAAAATTTTAAATAACTACTAAGTAATTTCTAACCTTTGGGGCTGTTAATTATTTGTTTTGTTTTGGCAGTGTATTTTCTCTCTTTTGTCTATTTATTTATTTATTTATTTTGTTAAATTTTCTTTTCACCGGCCGTTTTCAGACATTAGGGTATTTAAAATTAATATTTACTTTTAATTGCCATTCTGTGGTTAATCAGGGGTTTTAAATATAGTGACGGTACACCATACCTCCCTTTTCATTAAAGTTGTTTTGATGGGATTTTTTTCTTTTTTAAATTTTCGTAACTTCCCGTAATGCCACTGTTTTCTTTATTTTATTACTTTATTTCTCCCGTTGTCAGGCTTCTCCCTGTAAATTTTCAATAATTTTCGTCATCTTTTAAGCTTTTCTCGTTATTTTGCACTATTGCATCATATCAACACTACAAATGATCCTAATCACGGCACCATTTGTAGTGTTCCGATACAGAACACTACTATTTAATCTCACATTACGAAAAAACAGTTATGCGTACTGTAAAACTTTTGAAAGAAAATAAAAACAGGATTTTGCTTACCGCCCTTGAGTGTCTGTTGTCAAAGAAAGGAGAGCTAAAAGATGGGATTAAAACACATTTATTTAACCAATAAACATTTTAGATAAAGATGAAATAATTAAACATAATATGCAGTACAAAAAAAATACTTCAATTTTTAGCAAATCACAGCAGAAAAAATCAATTAACCGATGAATAATATATATATATATATATATATATATAATATATAATAGCTTACTTACGTAAAGTGAAATCCCAAGATAATCCAATGATAAAGTGAAATATATATATATATATATATAACATTCTTATCTAGGCTGCATTGACACAAATTCTTAGATTGGTTTAAATCATATGCAATAAATTTAGATAAAATTAACACTAGCTTCAGTACTGCACAATTAATAAGGTCATCAAATATCGTAATTTATGGAAGAAACACCGCGGGCGTTTATGAGTTTAAAAGTTAAAAAATAGTAAATGCGGCGTTTCTACCGGGTGCGGCGTTTACAATATATTTAATTTTTTTTAACCGATCTTCGACGGAAAATTGAAAAATTCATTTAGTGATAATTTTCTCAAAAGATGGCACCACCACCGACATGTACTCTTTAGCGTGCATAGATCACAGCGTAGCGAATCAGAATGCGAACCTACCCCCATAGAAAAGAAATTTGATCTTTGATCCAGTTTTGGAGAAAGTCAGAGCGCCCTGAGATGGGTCCATGTCCCGTGCTCTGAAGTGGATAGCTTCATACAACCAACCGAAGTCTCCTCAATTAAGTCAAAAGAAAAAAAAAAAATAGAAGTAAATCTTTTACATCTACATTTTAGAACTATAATTAAATTTTAATGAAGTTTTGAATATATATTTTGAAGGGTTAAAGTTCTGTAAAATACTGCAAAAGTGCACTACCCTCTATTAAATACACACGTTTTTCACATGAACCTCTATTGTTCTTAAAATACTGAATTTCAGCCAAAATTAGTCTATGTTGCGCCCGGTGCGAGTTTAACCCTTCCCCTCTCCCCAAAAAATAAATAAAGTTAATCTGAAAGTTTTTTTTTTTTTTTTTTTTTTTTCGCCGTGCGGCTTTGCGTCCTCAGGAGCACTCTATCAAATAAACACTGCCAACTAATTGGTATGCTCTAGAAATGCTGAGTGCTTTTAAAATAAATACCAATGTTATAAATATCAAAAATAATAAATAAATACCATCAAGAGTTGTTACACAACAATCAGTTTAAAACAACAATTTGCTGAAGCAAGCTCATTACGTAATCAACAGCTGGCCATCCGTGGGGGGGGGGGGGGGGGGGGGAAATGTTTACTTTTAACTGGAGCCTCTTCACACACATCCATTGCTGTTTTCATTTTAATGGCGCCTGGTAGTCTGCCCGAACTTTGTGCGGATGCAAGAAGGTATTTTTTTATTTCTATAAATTCGCCTTTGTGAATATAAACATGGATATCTAATTATTTGAAAATAGAAATCCTAAGCTTCGTAAAATAGCGGTAAATACTTTAAAACATTCTATGGGAAGGGGGAGAAAAAGGGAGATTTTTTTTTTTATTTTAACCGTTTATCCAATTTCTCCCGAAATATATCCGATCAACTTAATAGCTTTTCTAATAAATTAGGTCTAATAAGTAATGCAACATATTTTTTATGTATTTATTTTTTGTTAATTAAGAAATTATTTTAGGAAATATTGAATGTTATCTGGCATTGACTTCTTCTGACAACGATCACCCCCCCCCCACACACACACACACACCAACGATCGCGGCTGCGGCGTTTATGATGATTTTCTAGCTAACTAAGCTCATTTTCGTGGGTGCGGCGTTTCTTCCATAAATTACAGTAACACACATATTTTGGTAAAAAAAAAAAATAATAAGACCCCTGGGTACCCGTGGTTGTTATCAATAAAGTGAATCATGCTTAGTTCCAAATTCAAATGCAATGGAATTTAGTTAATTGTTACCAATGAAAACAAATTGACACATTAAATTTTAGTATATTTCAGCAAGCTTGCGCCCAATCCCGTATTTTATAAATTTTAGCTGTATGATCGATGGTCAAAAATTTAGTTGCACTGACAAGGTAAAATGAGTAACTAACAAAGGGGTAAAATTTAAAAGAAAACTAAAAAAAATAAAGGGGGAAAAAAGGAAAAAAAAAAAAAAACATATTAACAAAAAAGGGGGGTTAAATATATAATATTACTTCCAGCACCAATTGGCATTAAAAAAAAAAAAAAAAAAAAAGAAAGAAACAATAGCTGTGAACCTGGAACAATGTTGATCAAATAAAGGACGACGTTGGTCTTCACTCAAGGACCGGGGACAAGCCCCTAGGCAAGTCTCAGTCCATGTTATACAGCGGTACACCACAGTTTACTGGGTCACAGGATGACAAGGTTGTTATGATTTTGCCCAACCCGAAAAAACCCGGGTGGGTTTTCTCAAAAAAGCCAACTTGATAAAACCCGAGAAAAAACCCACCTGGGTTTTTTCAAAATTGCAACTTTAATTGAGTAGATAATACATCTCTTAATATCAGTACACCACTTGTAAAGTTTATAAACAGCTCCCTACTTCCCTCCACGACACCGCTACCTAAGGAAAAAAAAATCTAGAAAGACTTTACATAGGTACAAAAACTTTCTAGAGTAAATTTTTATGCCTATCTGTATTAAAATGAATAAGGATTTTTTAACCATAAAAAATCATTAGTTTAAAAAGTTCTAATTAAGCACTAGTATATCACTGTTAAAATTATTACTATCAATCAATTTATCTAAGAGCAAACCATGATTGGGGTTGCTATTGTTACTGATTGATACATATTTTCATACATGGTTAATAATTGTAATTAGTTATTACTATTAATTTAATGATTTTTTATTGATAATTGATATTTGTAATCAATTAGTTGCTTTAAGTTGTATTTAGTAATAAGCAAATATTTTTCAAATATTCTGATACCCCATCCCTTCTTCTGAATAAACCCAGATAAAACCCCAAACACCCAGATAAAACCCCCAAAACCCAGTGGGTTGGGTTTTTAACAACCCTGCAGGATGAAAACATCGTAATAAAAAAAAAAAAATTGTCTCACCACCTCTGGTTGTAGATGGACACGTCTCTGCTCGTTAAATGATTTAGCGGGCTTGACCAGCTGCCCGTGACAACAACAGCTAGTGTCGGATTGCCACAGTCGAGGAAGCCATTTTCCACATCGCTGACGTGCACAGCAGCACAAGAGATTTAAACTTGGGGGGGGGGGGGGATGAAGAAAGTTCTAGAAAAATTGAGCAGGCGAAAAGGCGGGAAGTTAGGAAAAATAGCATCACCGCAATGCCTGATGCAGCTCGCACGAGATATGATGGAATAGTGCAAAATAACGAAAAAGGCTTAAAAGATGACGAAAATTATTGAAAATTTACAGGGAGAAGCCTGACAACGGGAGAAATAAAGTAATAAAATAAAGAAAAGAATGGGATTACAGGAAGTTACGAAAATTAAAAAAAAAAAAAAAATCCCATCAAAACAACTTTAATGAAAAGGGAGGTATGGTGTACCGTCACTATATTTAAAACCCCTGATGTCTGAAAATGGCCGGTGAAAAGAAAATTTAAAAAAAGAAAAAAATAAATAAATAAATAAAATAAATAAAAGACAGAAAACTTTACACTGCCAAAACAAAACAAATAATTAACAGCCCCCCCAAAGGTAAGAAATTACTTAGTAGTTATTTAAAATTTTAACTGGAAAGATCCTAAATTACTAAAACGTCCTGGGTAGAGGTTAATTAAATTAATCACTGACAAAAGGAAATTTAAGAAAAGGGATAATACAGTGACAACACCACAATTTTTTAATACTGTGATACTTCTGTGACATATATTGCATTTTTAAGCACTTTCTGCTTCTGGCATGGATGCACCAAAAGAAGCAATCCTAGAGCACCAGCCACCCACATGCAATTGACTCTGCTTCTTTTTATATATAAATCTTATATATATATATATATACAGTCGACTCCCGAAAATCCGCCGACCAGAAATCTGCATGCATATGCGAACATAAACAGTGAAATTCGCAGTTAATTAAGATTGAAATTTAACAGCGAATATGACGTCATTCGTCATCACGGTGAATTATTTTTATGTCAGCAAATTGCCGATTTTCCATAAGTGATTTTGTGGGATTACGTTTCAAAAGCCACATTAGTAAATGCCTGGCACAATTTATGGCAATCTTCTTTATTCATTGACACAGAAAGTGATGACTTTGAGTGGAGCGGATTTAGGAATAATTTGCCTAAGGACAAGGCAAACGAGTTACTCCTGTATGCCCAGAGCAAATGTGGGAGAACGAATATGGATGAAGAAGAGAGCATTGTTGACTGGATGCTCAATCAGGATGAACCTGTTGAATTTCAAATGACAGATGAGGAAATTGTACAAAGTGTGTAAAGCCAACAACAGAAGATTCTGACACAGATTCTGAAACAGAAACTGAATTTTTTTTTTTTTTTGATGAATGATTATTATTGGGTATTTAAAATTTCTCGAACAACAAAAATTATCACTGACCAGGAAATTATTGTTATGTATAATATTCAAAAGAAGCTCAGAATAGAGCATCCTAAAGTGTTACAGCAAACTACACTAACAAAGATGTTTGCAAATAAATAATTTTAACATAATAAATAATTTTGGTATAGTAATGAATAATTTCATTTGTTGTCATCATATATTTAATTTGCTTACTCTTAAGTGTAGTTTTATGAAAATTAAATTTTTATGGTAAAAATACTCTGTTTTAAATTTATACCCTGAAATCCGCAAAATCCTGAAATCCGCACAAACCCTCCCGCCGAGCTGTGCGGATTTCTGGGAGTGCACTGTACATTCTTTTTCACCCTTAATCTCAGCCACCAACATGCTAAGCACCATCTTGGAGTCCCTGCTCAGATCAGGCCTGTATACTCAGCATTCGGTATACAGTAAAACTTCTCAGGAGAGACCAACCTCCGTTCTACAAAAAATTGGTAACTAAGAGAGATGGTCGCTCAAAGATTTAGGTACATTTGGTAGCCAAGAAAAAGAAAGTTAAAAAATGTTGTTTACTTTGTTTTTTAAGAAACCGCATACTATATGTATGTCTGCATTTAGAATAGGCGCATCAAGGTCGCAAGATTTTTCTACTGTTTTCCCTTTCCCCTCTTCGTTTCCATGTTTCCGTCAAATCTCAGTTTTTCTGTACATGATTTCGCTATCACAAGAAGAACACAGGCGATAAATGGGAGAAAGCTATCGGCGACTTCTTAACAGATGTATAGAAAAAAAAGTGTAGGGCTGCTCTCTCCCACGTGTGACGAGGGGGATAAAATGTGACTTTGACGTGCCTGTTCTAAATACTCAGAGTATAGTACATAAGTAATTATATATATATATAATTTATTTAAACATTCAACATATTTTTAGAATTTTAATTTTAATTAGGAATGCACCGAATACCATATTTTGCCAAGTAACAAATACCAAATATTTGGTTAAAATTTATTAAACTTATTAAACCGTTATTAAACTTTGATCGCAATGATTAATTTAATTAGTTTTTTCTTAAACAATATTTCATATAAAAAACACTCAAAATACTGGTGTTAAATGATAAAATAAATAAAAACTTTGTGAAAAAAAACTTCCCTGTGCTCAGGAAGGGCTGTCTGATGAAGAACGGAAAAATTTTTTGGTTGAAACGATCGTTATGCCTAATAAGTAACCTTTTATGTTTTTTTTTTTCCACAAAGTTTTTATTTATTTTAATATTTCATATGGTGTAAAACTGCAAAATTTAATATCCAAGTGTGTTTGCTTTATATATTATTAACTTTTTTAAATATTAGTGAAATGCTGCTATTTTCTTTACCTATATATTTTACTAAAAAAAATTAGCAGTTAATTGACTTTACATATTTATGAACACTTAATGTTATGAGTTTTTTTTTTTTTCTGGAACTGTTTCAAATTTAAATCAGTTAGTAAAAGGAAGGTTAATGTAATGTGTCATAAGATTTAAGAAAAATTGAAAGGCAACAAAATTCAAATTTAACATCTGAGTGTTTTGTCTTACATTAAAACTAATTTCGGTAAAATCATACAAGCCAGTGCGCACCCCATGTAAACATGGCGACAGTCGCTGGAGCTTGGCGGCCGCCAAGCTCCAGCGACTGTCGCCAACCATTTTCCACGATCAGCACATTAAAATTGCATATATATTCCACTAAAAATGAGCAACCAGTGGACCGTTTTTAACTAAAAATACCTCAGTGGATTCAGCAACCTAGTTGTACAGCTATCTAAACTAGGCAACCAGTGGCCCGTTTTTAACTAAAAAAACCTCAGTGGATTCAGCAACCTAGTTGTACAGCTAATGTAAACTGGGCAAACACTGGCTCATTTTCAACTCAAAAAAACATCAGTGGATTAAACAACCTAGTTGTACACCTCTTATAAAGTCAGTATGATTAGAATAGCACGTAAATAGCACTTACGAAAACATAAATGCATCAAATATCAATTTAAAATTCACATTAAAAACCTTAAACATTGCAAAGATTCGTTAAAAAAGAGCACTTACCTCTATTTTTTTAAAAATAACCGCTCAGAAATGTCCCCAACACCCACTGGCTTATAACATACTATATTTCTAACAAACACACACAAGTTCTTTTCATATATTAACATAACACATTTCATTCCCTTCCATCAATAACAGAAACAATTTCAAATTTAGTATCAAGAAAGTTTTCATAGCATACTGAAATTTTTTGTATTTGAGGTCTTAAAAACCTGAAATCTATCCACTTCCACTCAAAAGTATTCAACCGGGCTCAAACGTATAATAATTTAGAGACTAAACTCACCTTAAAATCGAACAGAAGAGCTGAGTTAATTTGGTTTCTTCTTTCTCAATTATTCAGATTAGAAATGATCGTCACACTAACATTTTTAAGAAATGATGGCAGTTTATAATTATCAACGAATATAATAGAACAACAAACAGATTTTCGTACAGTGTTGCCAGATCTATATCTAAATAAAAGAAAATTTCCAATTACAACTGAGAATGACGAGACGCTGGGCAGGCCGGATTAAAGTGCTCTCTGGCGATTTGGCGTGCACCGGATTAAAGTGCTCTCTGGCGATTTGGCGTGCAGTCAGACTCCTTTGGCAAGAGTCGTTTCTCCCGCTGTTATACACTACACGCTAGGGGTTGCCGCCCGCACCGCAAGTTGATCCGCGAAAAACAGTAGAGTTAGAAATTCTACGTTCTTTTCCTAATATTTTTTTATTTTATTTGTTGATTAATTGTTCTAAATATATATTTTAATGCATTTAAAATTGCAGTCTAAAATTACAAATCTAAAATTTTTATTCATATTTAAATGCATGCATTTAAATATGAATAAAAAATTTTAGATTTGAAGGTAATATGTTACGGAAATAAAAAAGAAACAGTGGACAGGTAAAAAGCAATCATCATTTGGCTTTTGTATGAAATTTACATACGATTAGAGAAAACCCTTCTTTATTAAATGTTTAGTCCGGGGTTTTAGCAATTAATAGATATGGATTATAGATGCAGATAAACTCTTCGGGTTTAAACCTATATGCTCCCATGGATGCCGATTGAAGCAGGGCCGTAACCAAGATGACATGCTAGGTAGGGCTTTGAATCTAGTTTGGGGGGGCTGACTAAATATAAGTATTAGTAGTTCGGGGGAAGGGAGTTTCTTCCAATTTTTACATCGTCACCTAGAATTTTTATTTCACAAAATGCCATATTTTAAAATATTTATCTACTAATATTTATTCCATTAACAATTTTTTCATTGAGATTTACTGCCAAATACAAGTCTAAGAAACGTGGGATAAGCGTGGTGGCAGTTTTAAGGATTTACCTTACCCCCTCGGAATTTCTGCCCCGAGTACCAAATCAAGTTGTAAGGAATAGTGTATGTTTTGCTAAACTTTTGTATTCATCAGTGAATTTACTGAAATCTTTGAAAATCTTAGGGGGGGCTGAGAGCAGTGGCGCAGAGAGGGAGGGGGAGCAGGGGAAAAATCCCTAGGGCCTCAGCTTGTGAAGGGGACCCACTTTTGCTGTTTATATAATACTTAATTGTGTGTTGACAATTTTGTAAAAAAAAAAAAAAAATCCAAATTCAGATTATGTCCCCGGATGTTTCACATTAATTTTTGAATGAAATTACAAAAAGCCAGCTAGAGCATAAACCACCAACTTGACAAAAACGAGGAGTGTTAGTGATTGAGTCTTCTTTTGCAAGAAAAGTAGACATTGACGGTGTTATTCAGCGGTTTGCCATGACTCTAAAAGTAGAAAAGATTTATTTAACAAATGATTTTTTTTTTTTTTTTTCCCGAGACACATTGTTAAATAGTGGAAGAAAGGGTATAGCCAGAGTAGAGTCTGGGCCCGCCCAACCTCCGAAATTTTGAATTTTCCTTAGCAAAATGTTAAAGATAAAGACTTTCTATGAGAAATTTTGAAATTTCCACTTTTTTGACCTTCTGAATTTTTTTTTTTTGGCTGCCAGCTTGCATAAAAATATTAATTTTTTCAATACTGCGGAAACATGCAATGCAAAAATGTTAACGTTTCAAATACAGTTTTTCTAAGGAGGTAACGAAACCTTCCAAACAAAATGTTGGTATTTTTTAGAGCATGGATGTTTATTAAAGTATAATACCTTTTTAAATTAATAATTTTAATTCTATTAATTATTTTTCAATTACTATTACTTTAAAGTTTCTTTAAATGATTAATAATTTTAATAAGGAATAAATAATTGATCTAATACGACATCAAAAGAATTTCTGGATAGCAAAGGGACCCCAAAGATTTTATCCCCGGGGCCCCGACTTGGCTCTCTGCGCCTCTGGCTGAGAGACTTCTAGGTAGGGCTCAGCCCCCGTAGCCCCCCTCTGGTTCAAGGGCGCCGGCAGGATCATTTCCAGGGGGGTGCACTCAGGATATACCATATATACATATACAGGGTGTTCCTGAATTCATAGGCCAAACTTTAAGAATAAAATGCATATAAAGCATTTTCTGTATAGCAGATTAGCAGCGTGGGGTTAAAAATAAAAAGTGTAGATGGAAATATAACAAATGCAAAAGCTCTATGTAAATGCTCAAATGTGCTGGTATCGACTAGCAAGTGACTGGCGTACCCTTTCGAAGATGCCAGGTGTTCCACGAACGGTTGCAGCGGTTACTAAAGTTTTGCAATGAGGCCCTCATCTGTGTCAACGGGAGTCTTCTAACTAGTATCTTGAGGTGCTCCCAAAAGCAAAATTCGATACTTGATTAATCTAATGAACGTGCTAGCCGAGCAACTAGTTCAACTTGTCCAATCGATCGGGGGTCAAAGATGACAATAGGGTCATTACGCACATTATTTGCGAACTAGGCTGGAGCCCTATCGTGCTGAAACTATCTACATTTTTCATTTCCGACCAAACGTTGCAAATGCTTCTTTGTATGTATTTTAACTACCTTCAGGGACACCCTGTACACATACATATGAAGAATCTTGACTTGAAAATGTAGCATCAATGTGAAATAAACATCGTCATAGTTATATTGTCGCAGCTGAAAAATCTTAAACTGTTAATTTGGCCTAATAATAATACCTCAGTTTAAGTATACTAAATTATTTAAATTATATGCAATTTTGATAACATTTTTTACTTCCTTGTACGTAGTATAAGGAAGTAATGTGATCCCGAAAAATTTTGGGGGCCAAATTTCGACAAAAAAACCGATTTTGACTACCTCTAAATTGAATTTTAAAAATTTTTTCGATGCATCTCATCGTAGGCTAGCATGCACGATCACATTAACGCGTCTGCAACTCATTTTGACCAGCGGCGAGTTTATTGTGGTCAGTTTTTCCATGCCGTCTGTACGTACGTATGTATGTAACTCGCATATCTCAAAAACTATGGGTCGTAGAATGTTGAGATTTGATATTTAGGATTGTTCTATGATCTAGTTGTGCACCTCCCCTTTTGGTCGCAATCGAATGAATAGTTTATGTACAGGACCGCCCAAAAGATTCGAAATACATTACGCTCTATGGGCCGAAAATCATTAAACTCGCATATCTCAAAAACTATTAGGCGTAGAATGTCGAAACTTCATATTTTGGATAGTTGTAACATCTAGTTGTGCACCTCCCCTTTTGGTTCCATTCGATTGGATAGTTTATCTACAGGACCGCCCAAAACATTCGAAATACATTACGCTCAATGGGCCGAAATTCATTAAACTCGCATATCTCAAAAACTATTAGGCGTAGAATGTTGAAACTTTATATTTAGGATTGTTGTAACATCTAGTTGTGCACCTCCCCTTTCGGTTCTATTCGACTGGATAGTTTATCTACAGAAACGCCTAAAAGATTCGAAATACATTACGCTCTATGGGCCGAAATTCATCAAAGCGTTTTTTAGAGGTATTGGGCTATTTCAAACGACTCAGAAGTGATATATTCTGTAAAGAGTTAGAAAATGAATTTCTCCATTAAAAAAAGTGTCTTTATCATTTACAGTTCTGCTACAGGAACACTCAAAAGATTTCCCAATACATTACGGTCAATGGCAATTTTAGGAGATTCATCCATTTCAAGCACAATACCGTCCTACCACATAAGTTAGGTAATGGTCCGACCACGGTCACGTGCCTCCCTCAAGTACTATGCCAAAAGTCGCCAAGCTTGGCGACTTTTTTGTGTACGTGTGTGCATATTTAACTCTCAAATCTCAAAAACTATTATGAAATTTCATATATAAGATTGTTGTAACATCTAGTTGTGCATCTCGATTTTTGGTTAAAATCTACTGGAGAGTTTATTTACAGGACCACCGAAAAGAATTTCAGTACTTTAATGTCTATGGACATCTTCAATATAATACAATTGTAGACAGTCATTGTTTGGTACATGCCCAAAATCTCGCCGTCTGTCCTCGACCTTGGCGAGTTTTGCCGAAATGTCGCCAAATTTGGCGATAGTCAGTCATTTGGTCCATGCCCAAAGTATCGCCATTTGTCATCATTCTTGGCGAGTTTTGGCGAAATATCGCCAAATTTGGCGATAATCTGTCATTGTTGGTCCATGCTTAATATCTCGCCAAATGTCGTCGACATTGACAAGTTTCGCCGAAATATCGCCAAATTTGGCGCCAAAAATTATTTCGTATTTTGTATAACTCTAAAACTTTAACCCGTAGAATTTTGAACTTTTGTATTTAGAACTATATTATAATATCTAACGGTTTTCAATATCTTTTTTGACAGCAATCGACTGGGAATTTATTTACAGGGTGAGCCAAATGACTTTAAATACATTAAGGTGTATGGATGCATTCAATTCATTGAAAGTCTGTGGTCAATGACTACTTTGGCTATCCCCAAAATCTCGCAAACTATCTCAAGTTTGTCGGCTTTTGGTGAAATTTCGCCAAATAAAGTGTCAGAAAGAAATCTTTCAAATTGAACTCAGCTTGGCGATATCGAAATGTTTGGCTAGAAATCGCTATATCTTACTATTATTGATATTTTATATCTTTCAAACAAATAAGTTTAGAGGATGTGCGTAAAAAACATTTTTGATTTAATAGACGTGCAAGGAAGTCATGTGTTGGACACATCAGATTTTTTTATATTTAAACATACGAATTTTCCCTGAAAACTGAAGCGAAAAGTATTTTCTCTAGCATTGATGTATATAGCAATTTTTGGCTTAGGAGTTCCCGCATGTCCAGTACTGAAAATTGTAGATGACTGAAATGTGAAGGTCAATAGTTCTGCCTGCCGCGCGGCTGTCAATCTAATGCTTTTGAGTTTTGGCCGGTTTTATCTACATGTTACGTGAATACGCGTTAGAACCCTTAAAAAGTACTCTTCCCAACGCAACCCCCCCTTCCATGACAGATACCCCATGTGCAGGTTTGCTGTAAGTGCACCTATCAAGGACATCCACATATTGAAACAGACCCCAAGTTTCGAAAGTGGCGCAGTGATGCCTTCACTTAATAGTTGAAGAATCGCCATGTCAAAAAACTCAAAATACAAATTTTCATCTAATAGTTTTTTAGTTTAAATCTCTGAAAAAATTGACTCTATAATGTTTAAAAGAAATGTTGAATTTTAGGCGTTAAGTCCTAAAATAATTGCATTTAATCATTCACAGTAGAGTCTCGATAGTTCGAGTTTCGATTGTTCTTGTTTTCCATACATCTCAGTTATTGAAAAAATCAGTTTAGCTCCCAAATAATGACCAACGCATATAAAACAGGCGATTTTTTTTTTAATTGCAGAAGAAAAATTCAAATACTTTGTGCACCCTGAAGTCCTATCAGAAATCCCTCTCCCAAAGAAAGTGGGTGTATTTTTTCTGTAGATGTCCTCATAGACAATTCTGTGCAGCGTTGACATGCTGCTTTGGCAATGGCGCGATACTGCTGTGAGGAAACGAGTCAACGTGTCAATTCAAAAGATTTGACTATTATTTTCCGAAATTATTAACCTGCTCTAATCAGTAATGTGATAATATGTAACTAAATTTTTCATTTAAATATGCACTCAAACCACAAATTGCTTTATTTCCATTTATCTGTTTATTAATTTAATGATTTCGATAGTTCGAGACAAGCCCGGTCCCGTCTGCCTCGAATACTATCGAGACTTTTTCAAAATATTTCTTTCCTAATTGCGGACACATGCCGTGGGGCATTCAACACTACTACGACGTTGGTCAGTACATTATGAGGGCTCATGTGCGTGCGCCAACATTATCCCAAAATAAAAATGCGGACGAGTTCTCAAAAGTTTAAAATTTATGTACAATGGTAGAAAATATTAAGCCATTGACACAGGTCTAAGTAGCTAATTTAATGCGACAGTTACACGTAGAATTCAAAACATCACACACACATTCATGCTCTTTTTTTTTACTCTCTTAAGGGTAAAACTAATTACTTATATTTTCAGGTTAATTATACTTTTTTCAAATTTCCAGGGGGGTGCAAGTGCACCCCCTTGCACCCCCCTCCCGGCGCCCATGCTCCGGTTACGGCCCTGGATTGAAGCGAGGACGAAAATTGCATTACTGATTCTTGTATGTAGGATACTGAAAGATTAATATGGGCTAGCAATAATGTGTGTAACAACAAAGAATAATAACCGCTCGTCTTTGTAACGGTAAGAAAGTAAATGTTAAACTTTGTGTAAAGAGATGTGTGAGAGAGAGAGGGGGCCAGTGGCGCGCACACACACACACAAAAAAAAAAAATCTGGAAGGAGGAGGGGGGGGGTGCAGAAAACATTTTTTGTCACATTTTCTTATGAAACAACTTCAATTTACAAAACAAGTCAATCTTCTATATAGTATAAACTTAGTTCGTCTGAGGGTGGGGGTGGGAGCACGTCACGTACCCTTGTGCCCTCCCTGTAGATCTGTGATGGAGGGGGCATCACCTGAGCTTTTGACTGTTTTTAAATAATCGGAAAAATGAGAAACTCAATCATTTGAAATGAATTGATGAAATATAATTGATGCAGATCCCATATACTGCATTATAATTTTTTTTTAATTTTTTTGTCTTAATTATCTGTTCTTTTAAAATTCATTCGTTCTTATTTCCCCTTACTTTGGCTTTTAAAATTGCTTTAGTATGTTTCTTTTTAAACAAACAAAATCCTAAATTATCCTATACAGTATCTTAATGTTAGCAATTCTGACGTCGTTCTATTCTAATCGAAAATTCCCACAGCTAGGTTTAGAGGATGGAGAACCGATATTTTAAACACACTTTTGTAATGAATATTTTTTGCTTGTAATTTTTTTAAAAGCACACTTCATGTAATACACAAATGAAAATAGATGTTGTTTACATGCAAATGAACTTTACAAGTCATGACCTGCAGGCTCTCTACTTTACAATGTTTAAATTAGGATAGTTAGGATGTTTAAATTGACTAGTCCCCTTATGCGTCCAGCGTAGCTTCCTAACTTTAGTCTTTCAATGCTAAAGTGCGGAAGCAATGCAATTATTTGAAATGAAAAATTGATGAAACATAACTGATGCAGATCCCATAAATTGCATCAATCCATAATCACCCCACAGGCCTCAGCGTAAGGCAACGTTGACCGCTCTATTTACGTATAAACCGAAAAGAGCAGAAAAACTATTTCGTTTGCATAGATCAGCCTTTCTTAAAATGTGTTCCAATTTTAAAGTTTAATATCTCTTAAAAATCACTTATCAACACCAGTCAAAACATTGTCTATGTATAAAGACAGGAAAAAAAAAAAAAATTGAACGGTGAAATCTGGAAATTTCTTGTATTGTCAATGACATTTTCTTTTTTTTCCTATGTTAAAGGCAAGACAAGGGAAAGAAGTAAAACATTAACAAAAAATAAAAAGATAGCAAGAAAACTGTAAATAGCTGCGAGATAAAATTTCATGCGGGCGGCAACCTCTAGCGTGCAGTGTATAACAGCGGGAGAAACGACTCTTGGCAAAGGAGTCTGACTGCACGCCAAATCGCCAGAGAGCACTTTAATCCGGCCTGCCCAGCGTCTCCTCTGAGACGGAATGAATAACCGATTCATTGATTCATTCGAATAAAACCACTACAAAAATGGGCAGAATCATTCCTTGTCAATTCATCCAGAAATTTTCTAAACATTCACATCTCCGATTTCAATGAAATTTTATTTATTTGTTGATTTTTTTCACGCTGTTTATGAAACAATAAATTACTTTGAAATCAGCTATTCGCTTTTTAAAAGTTGTGCGTCAGCTCCATACATGTTTATTTCTCTTTTTCTGTGTGAAACATGCATTAATTCTGACGGTTAATTTTTTGCAATGCCCTATAAGTGAATGATATAAAACTAAACAATAAAGAAAATCTCAAATTTTGATTTTTCACACTTATAAATTAAATACGAGGGATATTTTACAGTACGCTAAACTATTTTTTCTTAGCCTTTCCTAAATAGATATCTTATTTGCCGAGATAATTCAAGCGTGAATTGTTTTAATCATCAATTTCTAAGTCGATTTAAAAAAAAAAATATGTATATCTATACAGTAATGAAAAATTTAGCAATATGCATTATAAAAAATTAATAATAAGTTTTACGTATTTATATAAGTTGTAGTTCACATGGTTTATATTTTTACAGTATAGTATCAAATATCTTACAAAAAAATATCTGTAAAAAAATATGGCTTGAATTACAAAAAGAAATGAAAACACAAAAATATAGTTTTAACTTTCTCTATTACAAATATTTCAATATATTATACACAATAACAATATTTGAAGCTTCATTAAAAGAATTACCAATTTATTGAAAACATCAGAATTCTGCTAACGCAGGTTTACTATTGTCGGGGGAGGGGGGGGGGGGAGTTGCAGCTTCACTAACATGCAAAAGTAGCCACCCCCTCCCCCCAAAAAAATATACACATACAGTAGAGGACAGCGCCGGCGCAAGGTTATCCTGCGCCCGCCTGCAAAATAGCTGAAGTCGCCCCCCCCAACCTTTTTTTAATTTTTGTGTAGGATAAAGAAGTTTTGAAGAAAGCATTTGTTGAAATTTTTCTAATAGTTAAATTTTGCATTTTTTTTGCATCAAAATCAGTTAACTAGAAAGGGAGATATGGAGTTTTGGGTTTCCCCCATTTATTAATATAGTGCTTTCTAGAAATCTCGAGAAATATTGGGTCATAGGCCTTCGCTAACCTCACTTTTGGAGACTTATTTTTGGCTCCAAATTTGGCGATATTTCGCCGAAAAGTCGTCAAGCTTTGCGACATTACGGACATTTTGCAAGATTTTCCCGATGGAGCTTGTAAAGGTGTTTTTCCTGCATTAAAATCACATATTAGCCTTGTATTCATTAAGATTTCTATGACGTAATCAAAACGCGTTTGTTCTGGACCCTTTAGAGAGGTCCGGAGTTTTCTGAAGTATAAATAGGTGCAGGTCCAGTCAGTCTTGCTTCCACTTGTGTTGAGAGCAGAGATGTCCGTGAGAGCGTAAAGCTTTGTATTGACGCTATAGAAGCAGTATTTTTGCTTGTTTTAAAGTGCTGTATGTAAATTCTTCATTGCTTGAGGGAACTTGAGGGACTGTTTACGATTACCCTCGTAAGTTTCCACTGAATTTTTGCCTGTGGAAGTGTTTTATTTTGTGTGAGAAATACAGCATTTGGGAACGCTTTTGTACTAAGCGGACTGTCATCAGCACGTCACTGGCTAATTGTACTTGTAAATTTTGAAGAGCTGATTGTTCGGGGAAGTTCTAGAAGCCATAAAGTTCGTGTCCCGCCCAGACAAGTGGAAATTCATCACCAACTGTACTTAAGAACGACGAACCCGGGAAACAAGCAGAGTTTTCTGCAACAATATGATATTCGAGAAGCACAAATTATTTGCCAGAATTAAGTTCAGAATATCGAATGGGTCATTCATACCGGCCGTAAAAATGTCTTTAGAAGCTGCTATTTCGTTACAAAGTTCTTCGGCGGTAATATATATATATATTATCACCCCACTGTAACAATTTTTCTAATTCACTGCATTTTCTTTTCAAATCTACATTATCGATTTCTGATAAATGCCCACCAACTAAAATTATCCCAGTGATTTTTATGATGCCCAAGCTATATCCAAAATTCTAAAAAAGACATTAGCCCTAAACTTCTCTTCTGGATAGAAACTTTTTCTTTTCTTGATTAAAAGACACAGTTTTTCGAGATCTATAGCTCTTTAATAACTTTCATCTCAGTTGTTCCTATGTACAAGTTCATATTTTATTGCAAAGTACAATTTATAGCACAAGGACGGACAATTTTACATCCACACCCAAAGCCGGGAGTCGAACCCGGGCCCAAAGGATGATAGTAGGGCGCGCTAGCCACTGCACCGCCTGGGCGGCTTCTCTTGTGGAGACTGGGAGGATTCGGCAGAATGTTCGTAATCGAAGTGACATTTCTTTTTCCTTTTTCGGGCTTCAACAGTTTTAAACTGTGGCTCGCCATCCACTTCTTCACTAAGTTCTTTGACTTTCTCAAGAATACTTTCTTAATTGATGTCACTTTTATACATAGGTGCACCCACGGAGGGGGCTATAGGGGCTAAAGCCCCCCCCTCTAAAGTTGGAAAGTTAGCTGTCAAAAAACTTTAAAAATCAAAAGTTGTCACTAATCAATTAAAATATTTTATTTTTAAAAGTCGTCTTCGAATCAGTAGCGGATTCAGGGGAGGGGATAGGGGGCTTCAGCCCCCCAAAAGAGATTGCTCTAAAGGGTGACATTCTGCTTCATTATGCACTTTGAGTATGCAAAGTGATATTTTTTAATCACTTAGCCCCTCCCAAAAGTTTTTACATTGGTTTAGACTAAAATTTCGCTTTATTGTACATTTTGATTGGCTGAAATAAGCTTTTTTCAAAATGTAGCCCCTCCCAAAACAGACTTTCTGGATCCGCCACTGCTTCGAATTATTTCTAAAATATCTTTTAGGGGGAAAAATTAGTTTTTAAATAAATACTTAGGGTTAGTGTATGAAATACAGCTAAACTCGGTCACTATGTCACTGAATAGATAAGATAATTATTTATAAATCTATAATGAGTTAATCTGATAATGGGATTATGTTCCATGGGCAAGTGATGCTGCATAGTTTGACGTTATAAGAGAGTTATAACTACAATCGAGGTCACTATAATCAAGTTCATCAGTATTTGTAGCCCTAGCCCCCCTCCCCTCTCTAAAGTAAAATCCAGTGCGCGCCACTGTTTCTATGTTCTTCAATGAATGATTTAAAGTTACTTATTGCCTTTAAGGCTAGTGTAACACTCAAACCCCTTTTCTTGAAACTGTTTGCTGACAGGATTAATTATGTTAACCCTCTGACTGCTCAATTTTTGGACCAAAATCGCTTCAAAAATTGTGTAATTTTATTTTTCATTTTTCAAATCTATATACATTGGAGAAGTGAAATGTGCATTTTTTCTTTCTAGAAAAGACTTTTAATATAGATTTTTATCATGAGAAACTAAGCTTCAGAAAAATTAATTTCAGATGTTATTACATAATTTAAAAAAAATAAATTACAATTGAATTACAGTTAATTCCGTTTATTACGTAATATAAGAAAATGCACCACCGCCTAACGCTTTGCAGGTTTATTGAATCATGGTCAGATTCATCGCCGTCTGAGGAGCAGTCCAAAAAATCTAAATCACTATCATAGTCTAAGATCCGTTATAAGAAATATATACCCTCATCTGTTATTTATGAAAATCGAGCATTAGTTGAGAGAATATGCCCCAACGAATTGAAAAAATATAGGTTGCCTACTTTCCCCTTTGTCCAACTATAGAGTTGCCAGTCATAAACAGGTGAGTGAACGTTGTTAATATACCCTCATCTGTTATTTAATCCAATTATATATCAAATGAAAGTTTATTTTATTACCAATCCAACGGTATTAGGTTGCCTCGTCAAAAAGTTGGCTGAATCCATGGTTGCCTAGATTTTAGATGCAATATTTCCAGCGTGGCGATGAGAGTAACAAAAAGTGTCGCGCGCGCAACTCCATGCGACAGACAAATGCAGCGAGTTCTTCTTAAAAAAGATTTTTCCGATAGTGTAAGCACGTTTCATTCATCAAATACTCTATTCAAGTGCGATTAAATACTAACAGCTATATAAAATTTTGCGCCCTATTATTGTAAATTCAGTGTGGCTGCACGCTGCGTCAAACTAAATCATGAAGATTGTGGTTGGTTTTTGGATGGCTATTTGAAGCCTACATGGTTTGTAGTGGACCCAACCCCCTTACAAGTTGAGGATATATTAAGAGAATCAAAACAAAGAAAATAATGATGAATTAGAATTCAAATTTGACATAGGCACTCCTGACGAGTCAGAATCAGAATAAGTTTTTTACATAAAAAATTTTTACTGAGATATTTTGCTCTTGTTAATTTTATGTATGAATAAAAAAAAGGAAGGAAATCTGAAAGCCTTTCAGATTTTAAATACGCTCTGAAGTTCTATATATTAAAAGCGTATCATAATTTATGCGTCGTCCCTATTTTTCTTCCTTATTCCATTAAGTTGGAAAGTGCATCATTATTCATGAGTGTGCCATATTTTTCTTCCTTGTTTCATAAAACCCATCTTTGGAATCGAAATCTATCTTAAAATCGCCAACTGAAACTATTTTACAGTCTTCAAGCATATTCTAATATACTTCACCTTTATAAGTACTGTTTCGAATGTGCATCATAATCCATGAGTGCGCTGTGTTTGTCTTTCTTGTTCCATCAATCACATTGCAGAATTGAAATATCTATTAAAATTTTCTACCAAAATTGTTTAACAATCTTCTCCAAGTATATTCAAACTATACCTCATCATTTTAAATATTGCTTCCAATGTGCAGCAATTTCCATGAGTATGCCATGTTTGTCTTTTTTGGGTTGATTCCTAATTTAAAGCCCCGACTCTCGCCAAGGTAGCACTAATTAACCATATGTATTTGCTATGACGACTTTTTTTGTATTTATGTGGCAACCGTAATTTTGAATTAAAGTGGCGATTTGGAACAACATGTAAGTACAGCATTCCGTTACATTTCTATTTATTTTTGGTTGCCAATTAATTTAGTTTTAATAATTAAGTGTCTTCAAATTTCTTAACTGGTGCGTTTATTGCCAATTTGTTTACTTTAGTTTTCATCTTGTTCTTTGGGGAGCGTTGAAACTTGTGCAAAACTCCTAGAGACCCATGACTGCAAACCTCGCCAAAGTGCGGGGATCTTTGTAGGTTGGCGAGAGTGGGAGCATTAAAATAGGAATCAAGTCTTTCTAGTACCATAAAACTCATCTTTGGAATCAAATCTATCTTAAATTCGCCTACTAAAACTATTTTAAAATATTCGCCTGGCGTTTTCTAACTATACTCGAAATATCTATACTATTAAAATCCGTACGCATCTGCCTATCATCTCTTCTCGCTACTGGGAGGCTAGAGAGCTCTTGAATATTTTATCTCACTGACTGTTTTTAATGTTGTTTTATATTCTAATTTGTTTGTTTTACGTTCTTATGTGCTCTGTATTCGATCTCGTACTCGTCTCTGTAAGCGTAGGATAATGTCCAAAACGCTGCTGCATTGGGGAAAAAAAATGCTGAATACTATGCTAAAGCCCTCATATCTTAATTCCGATTAGTTTGCTAGAAAGTAGAAAAATCAGTATAAACTGCAGCAATGAAACTTTAGGTATTTCGAAAGTGAAAAGTTTCGTCTGCATACCGTAAAGTTCTCTCTTTTTTTGACCGCCAGTGACACTGACGTGGTTTTTGTGTCGTCAAGTTGCAATCATCTCAGATTTGATCATGACGTAAGTGTTTCGTCACGATTCACATAAATTTTCATTTTTTCCGCATCACTAGGTTTGATTCCATTTATATTTATAAGGAAAATAGTATTTTTCTACTATGCGGAGAACGGGCACTCAGCTAGTATTTATAACAAATTGTCGCGTTGTGGCGCCAAATTTAGCGATCAATTATCGAAAATTGCAAACTTTGTGCGACTTTCAACATTTCATTAACGCCCCCTCCCCACTTCTCCACATTAGCTGGCAAACACATTTGCCAGAGCACATTATCTTCACCATGACAGTTCATATCTACGAAACTTGTCGACAAGATCGTGTAGAAGAAAATGCGTAGGCAAAATTCTCGTACTGAGCGAAATAGAACCCTAATGCTACAAAATGTTGGTGTCATTTTGTGATATTTTGTTTTATTTGATTTTCATCTGTATTTAATCCACGCTTACACGATCGGAAAAATATCTTTTTGAAAGATGTACGTTTTGAACAAAACACTTATTATTTCGCTAGCAGTCCCGCACGACGTTGTCCGTGAACCCCTTAAATTATGCGATTTACAAAATCTGACATGTAAACTGCAACTCCAGATTAGTACTCTAGGCCGCAATTGTATAACAGAATGTGCAAATAATGGTTCCAGAGTTTCAGGTACTTACTTACAAACGTACCACTAAAGACAACTCACTGCCGTGGCCGTCACATATTTCCCCCAGAAATATCGTGTAATTTGCATTAAAATTTCTGGAGTTATTAAATATTTCATCCAATTAAGCAAATTATCTTGTAAAATCCACAATTTTCGATTTAAATTTCTTAAAATTAGGAAATGTTAGGTCATTAAACGTATTAAATACCATAAAAAATTTCATGAAAAGGTCCCATTAAGAAAAACGCGTCAAATGACAGAAAAATCGTCAAACTTCTCGAGTTTTGGCGAAATATCGCCAAAATTGGAGCCAAAAATAAGTTCCCAAAAATTAGGTTTTCGAAGACCTACGACCCATAGAACCCTAGATTTCCAGAACATTCCATATTGATGCAACAAAAAGCAAAATTTAACTATTTAACGCGTAGAATACGAATTTTAAACCCCAGAACAGCGGGTTGCTCCCAAAATTCGTAACACAGGGTAAGAAAATCTCCGTTTTAGAACAGTTTTTAATTAATAATTAAAAAAGTGATTAAAATTTTAAAATTCTGATGTGTAAAATTCTGAAGGCTCATATGTTCGAATTTTCAGAGTTCTGCGTCCAGTAGTTTTTTCTGGACATCGCACGCATGCAGATTTTCAGACATTCATTTTTATTGATATAGATTGGCGCAAAACTGACTAAATTTCCGTGCCATTTCATGTTTTCCAATGCATGCGATTTTTTTTCACAGTATCATGCTGGCGAAACTCGCCGAGCATGACATCCTGAAAACGGTTTTTAATTAATAATTAAAAAAGTAATTAAAATTTTAAAATTCTGATTCTCAGGTGCACATTATCGGACTCATGGGCTTATATACTCAAATTTTCAGAGTTCTGCGTGCAGTAGGTTTGTCTGGAGACCGCACACATACAGACAGACAGATTTACAAACATTCATTTTTATTATTATAGATAAATGTATACTCGCTGATAAATAAATATGTGAGTGAAAAAAAAAAATTGATATCGCTGTTAATATTTAATCGCACTTGAATACAGTATTTGATCAATGAAACGTGCTTACACTATCGGAAAAATCTTCTTTAAAAATGACTGTACGATTTGTCTGTGGCATGGAGTTGCGCGCGCGACACTTTTTGTTACTCTCATCGCCGCGCTGGAAATATTGCATCTAAAATCTAGGCAAACATGGATTCAGCCAACTTTTTGATGAGGCAACCTAATACCGTTGGATTGGTAATAAAATAAAGTTTCATTTGATATATAATTCGATTAAATAACAGATGAGGGTATATTAACAACGTTTACTCACCTGCTTATGATTGGCAACTCCATAGTTGGGCAGAGGGGAAAGTAGGCAACCCATATTTTTTCAATTCGTTGGAGCATATTCTCTCAACTAATGCTCGATTTTCACAAATAACAGATGGGGGAATTTGATCGAAAAAAATTAATTAAAAATTTAATTATTTAACACCATCGGTACGCGATTTAACTAGGCAACCTATGTGCGATGTATCAATGGATATATTATCTAGCATATGCTCTTTATCATCATTAACTAACAGATGAGGGTATATATTCCTTATATCGGATCTCGCACTATCACTATCAAAACTAAAATCTCTTTCAGAATATCATAAATCATCCGTAATATACACTCTGTCCATTGTTGAACGATTTCTACCAGCCATTTCTGATTAGACAAGACGGCAAACAAGTGAAGTTAGAGCATTACATACCGAGTATTACCTTCAAATGCCGCAATTTAGTGGACGACTAACGACATGTGTTGGTCAAAACCTAAATGAAACGTCTAAAACTGTATCTAATTTATTTCACTGGTTAAATGGTGAAACGCGGGATGCTCTTCTCAATAGAGGAAGAAAAACACCTGCCCGCGAAAATCGCAGGATGAGCAAATTTTGACCGGAGCTGCTCACGAAGGGTGTGGTTCTGCTCCATGATAACGCGCGACCACACGTCTCCAGAGTCACACACATGGAACTGGCCAAGTTCAAGTGGGAGACGGTGGACTATCCGCCCTACAGTCCGGACATGTCGCCCTGCGATTTCCATGTGTTTGGTTCACTGAAGAGACACCTGAAAGGGAAGCGCTTCAACTCGGATGACGTACTCAAGGACGCTGTGACGCACTGGGTCTCGACACGGCCACAGGAATTCTGGGAACAAGGAATCCTGCGGCTCGTTCATCAGTGGGATCGTTGTGCTCAGGCCTATGGTGTATATTTTGAATAAAGTCTACATTTTTACCCACTGTGTCGTTTCGTACCTTTTAATTTGATCACCCCTTGTATCTTGCAACAGAAGCAAAAAATCAGAATTTTTACCTATGAATATAATAGCCATATACGGGGGACTAATTGTAGGTAACTGTTGTTCAATTCAGATTGTAACATGGTTGTAACCAACGTGCTCTACGCATTAAGAATGCTTGCTTCTTGATGTTAAGAATAAAGAAAATGTTAATTGATTCCAGTCTGTTTCAACTTAAGAAGGCGTCGTGCAATATTGTTATTACTCATGATACCTCAAAAAACTAAGCCCAAACAATTACGTGCACTTATAGATCATTATAAGGTACAAGGTGAGTTGAAGGGTTATTTTGAGTAGTGCACACCGTCTGCGTGTGTAGTCGGCGTAAGTAGGGTATTATCTATAATATGATGGAGGGGGTGGAAAAGTATTTTGTGAGCTGGAGAGGAAAGGTGGTGGATGCAAACGCCCATGATCCCTGTCCAGTGTAGCATTCAAGGTACATTGATTTTTCTTCCCCGGTAAATGCATACTCTTTTGCCTTAAAAAAAGAGCACTTTCCCAGACAGCACAGTAAACTTGCATCAAACTTGATTTATCAAGTCAATAAACTTGAAAATTTCAAGCGTGTAAGCTTAATGCAAGCTTGAATCAAGTGTTCTAGTTTACACTTGCCCAGCTTCCATTAAGCTTGACATAGCAAGCTTAATTTTAAGCTTAAAAATTTTCCTAAAAAAAAAATTTCCTAAATACACGGGGCGCCCGTCGGCGAAATCGCCCCACATATTTTATTTCTCCACGTATTTTCCCCACTATGCTGAAATTTCAAGTTATTTTAATCTGTTTCCATCAAGCGTCCGCGGCTGGGATCGAAATCGGTATCTAAGGGTTGGGAAGCCAGCGTCCTAACCACTCGGCCAACCTGACTTGCGCTCAAATGACTAAAGTTTGAAGTGACTGTTATCATTATCACGCCGTTTTCTGGCGAGATCGATCAGTGGCCGATGTGTTGATCTGTTTCTTTTATTTTTCCATGGGATGAATCAAAATTAAAATAATGTTAGTGATTTAGAGACTCTGCTAATAGGGAAATAAGCATAATATAAACATAAAAGCAGCACACGTTTTAAAACTTTCAATATAGCGACACTCATGTTGGGCAATACTGGCCAAAATGGAGACAAACGGCTGATTTTGAAATCAATTTCCTAGTATAATTGTATTTCATTTTGAAGAATTTCAATATTTAGAAATATAGAATCCTTTTTTTTTTTTTTTTTTTTTTTTTAAATTCTATAGTCAAGTACATTTATGACTGATGATAAATTATTTGTTATGTGGATGTGGCTTTCTAAATCAAGCAGTAATCAAGTTGTATTCAAGCTTGACAGTTCAAATGATTGCTGCAAGCTTAAAATGAATTGAACTGTCAAGCTTGTATTAATACGTCAAATTCAAAGAAATGTCAAGCTTGATTTAAGCTTATGTGCTGTCTGTGTTGTCGTCAGCTGGTCGACGCCCCCCTCTTAGTCGGCACCACCTGCAAAGAAGGCCTTGCAGGCCCGCTTCCGCCGGCCCTGCCTGTCATCCATTTTTTTAACTGGATGACAGGCAGGGCCGATTACTGGATGATTAAATAGAAACATCATATTCTATATACTTTTGTAATAAGTTTGTACAATATTATGTTCTAAATTTGGATTGGATGCACAGTACATTAGAAAACATTTAATTGGTTTGGCAGTGGATGGGCAGTACATAAAGTTGGGAGTTGAAGGTCACATAAAAATTGATTTGAATTTAAAGAATGTTTTAGTATCTTGGGACATGATGCATTGTACTAAGTTAGTTGAAAAGAATTCTGAGATGCCAACTATTATTACTAAAGCACACACTGTTATTATGGAACGCATGAAGAATTTATGCATGGGTTGAAGTATGAAAACCCAATAAAATGTTCAGAAAATTTTGGAGAGTTTTTGTACAAATAAAAAATTTTTAGAACTATGAAGTTTGCTTCATATTCAAAGGAAGTTTTTAAGATATTAATCTGTAATTATAAATCTTTTGTATGTGCTTGTGAGAGTAATGTTGATTTATATTCCTTTCGTGATAAATTATTAAATAGAAGCATCATATTCCATACTTTTGCTAAAAGTTTGTACAATATTATGTCAAAATTTTCTGCATCAGTACAATCTGGAGAAATCTTTCCATAGGATTACTTAAATGAAGTAATAAATTTTAGATCGTACCTAGAAGTATTTTTGCATTTTATAAATAAAATGTCTGCACTGGAAACAACTGAAGATTTGTGCGAGCTGTTGGAAAATCTTCCTAATTGTTTTTTTGAAACTTCAAAAAGTGCACTAGAGTTATTTGAACAGTATACCTATCAAGACATTCCTCTTCCAGAGAAACCAGCAAGCTCTAAAATATTGCGCTCATTTGCTTTGACCAACTTTCCTGAAGAGAATAACCACGTAAATATGAACTTTAAAAATGACTTAAATGAGTTTAGTAGATTTGTAATGACTCTAATTGAAAACCTTAATCATTATACAAAAGGGCAAAATGTGGGCAATGATAAGATGATTTTAATTATCTTATATTTCCCGATCCAACGTTTCTACAGAAAATGTATCCTCTTTTTCTGCAGATACGTTCTTTGATTATATGAACGACTTTCCATTTACAGAGTATCATACTGACAAAGATACTTTTCTTTTTAATACAAGGAACTGTGTGCAGGGATACACACACAGGAAGATAGAGGAAAGTAGAGACGAGGGCTCCCTGCCTGATTTAAGGTAGGGATAACGAATATTCGGCCATTATTCGGTATTCGGCTGTTTTGCCGAATATTCGGTCAGCCGAAAACTGAACAGATATTCGGCCGAATAGTTGTGTCCGAATATTGCTACATATTCAGCTGAATAATTTAAGAACAAAGAGAAACAAATATTTTTAACATGTATTTTTTAATGCATTTACAAATAATATTGCTTACTTAAACTTCAATATGCTAATTTTATATTATAAAATATCATAAGTCATTGAATTTTAAAGTGAATTTAACATAATTTAATGTATTTAAGAATATTACAGAAATGCAGAATTTTCTACTTTGGAGACACTACTTGGTTTTCTTCCTTCTTTATAGGGTGGGGGTAGGAGGAATCTTTTCAGATCCTCAATAATCAATATAATTTTGAAAAGCTGCTAAGTTTGCCCAGAGGCCGTAAAACCCAAAACATGATGTGATTATGTATAGTTACCAGATTAATCACATACCATAGCATATTTATTAAATTATGAATATCTCAAAATATAATTATCCTGCTATTAGTGTTTAACTTTGTAAAAGATATTTTTTCATGACCTAGGTTTTTTACAAATATACTGTTGTGCATTTTTAATCATCTACAAATAACATAAAATGTATTTCAATTAGACATTATTTAATATTTAATTACTAATTGAAACGCGACATTTTATTTACAGTTAAAATGAAATTTTAAAAAATGTAATATTCGGCCTAAACTATGTGTCGAATATTCGGTATTCGGCCAAATCACTATTCCTTACTTCTCTAATTAAGGGTCCTCTTCAAACGCTCTATGTTAGAGCTAAAAGATAAACTACCAATAATCATGAAAATTTTCATGTTTTGTACATAAATCCCTGCGTCTGAAGCCATCTGTGAGAGTTGGAGCTCTGTTATAAGCAATGTTATGTTAAAAAGACCACGAGGTGATGATGATGATGAATATGAAGAGGTTGGTACTTCTGACATGCGAGTTTTTATAATGCTTAATGGCCCTGAAAGTGGCTATAAAAGTATGAGAAAGTTTTTAAAATCAGCTCTTGTTGAGAAATATGGAATGTCCTATTTTCAGCACTTCAAACATGTGTCAGCAAATGCTGATTTTAAAAATTATGTAACATTAAAAGTAGTTAGCAAAATTTTAAATAACGCAACCTGCTTACCTTGTTTTCAATAAGAATGATTTTAAGTCCAATTAAATTGTTTTAAAACATTATCTGTGTTTATTTTGCACTGCTTCGTATATAAGTCTATTTTTGCCTTTGTAAGTACATTTCATCAACTCAATTTCAAATTACAGAATTTTTTTTTGCATGTAGATCTGTCTGCAGATTCAGAAATCCCTTGATTAGTGTGGTTAATGAATCTTTCAAATATACTGCACTCATCAAGATTTTCTCGTATTTGTTAAATACAAATATATTCTCATAATGCGCTATAATTTTTCATGATTGTAGGTTATTCGGGGATTGTTAAGTTGGCAGACAAATTTTGGTTTCTGCTCCTGGGATTGACACCCCAATTCGACAATGGGGGGGGGGGGGTTCTAGATTTTGACCTCAACTCAAGAGCTCGGCTAAACCTTGGCTGAGAATATACTACTGAGTAGTTGGTTTCTAACAAGACTAGGACTTTTTACCAACGTTCGGAGGGGGACTGTGAGTCACATACTCGGAAAGCGTAATTCTCTGAAATGCTATAGAGGTGCCAGAAGAAAACTGCCGAGTATGAACCAATAATAGATAATCGGCTAACGTTTTACTGAGTGATCTTGCTGCAAAAGACGATTAAGAAAACGAAGCAGGTCGGAAGTTTCTATCGAGACGTTTTACAAAATATTTTGTCTGAAGCCGAAATATAGTATGAACTCTCTCTCCGATTTCTCCACCAATAACCACAAACTTTGACAGACAAACACTTGGTTTTATTAATCCATCATACTAAGTTCTTCCCTACAGCGTTCAAAGGCTTGCAAATAGCTCCAACATTTACAGCTATTACCTGCATAGTAGAAAGATTTTTCAGTATTCTAGAGACCTGGATAAGAGCAACAATGACTCATCCATCAGCAATTATCAGGACTTCCTATGCTAAGTGATCATCGAGAAAAAGTTTATGGTGATTTGGAACACTTCATCTTAATACAAAAGGTTTTGGACGAGTACGAGGTACACTAAACCATGTAGGCAACAACTTTTAGTCCGTTAGTTATATTTCCCTATCCCGTTCTATATTTTTTTAATTTAGTTAAACTTTTATCGGTGATTCTTAACAAGGTGATCAAATAAATATTTATTAAAATCTGCTTCTTATGCAAAATATTTACTTCGTTTAAGCATTTTCTTGTCTGTTGAGTGTTAAATTTGTTATAAAAAGAAAAAAAAAACCTTAAAAATTTTTAAAAAAAATATTCTTATTAACTTAACTATTTATAATTTATTTAATAAGTTAACACAGTTACTTAAAGAGTAATTAACTTTTTTACATTACTTCGCTTTATCAACTTAATTAATTTTATCTAATTTTTAATAAAGACTGGTAATTAATTTACTAATAAAAAATACTAATTATTATTAATTTATCAATAAATAAAGCACTGTTTTACTACATTTTTAAAGTTTTTTTTTTATTTTTTAGTAAATCATAAGTGCTTTTAGTCAGGATATGTACTGGCCTTTATAAGAAAATAAATAAATAAAATGCTGTTTAAAAATTATGATTTCCTTTTTTAAAACCTTTGCACCCTGCCCTTTTTCCGACCTAGAGTGAGCTCTGCGGAGATGTGCATTAAAGTTTCCTCTTTGAGAGAATGCTTTTTTACATAGATCACACTCATAAGGTTTCTCCTTAGTGTGGGTCCGAAGATGTGTACGCAAGGATCCTTTAACAGAGAATGCTTTCTTACACACATCACACTCATAAGGTTTTTCGTTAGTGTGGGTACGAAGATGTCTACTGAGGGATCCTTTTACAGAGAATGCTTTCTTACAGAGATCACACCCATAAGGTTTCTCTTTACTGTGGGTACGAAGATGTACATTCAAGGATCCTTTAACAGAGAATGCTTTCTTACATAGATCACATTTATATGGTTTCTCATTAGTGTGGGTACGAAGATGTTCATCCAAGGATCCTTTTACAGAGAATGCTTTCTTACATAGATCACACTCATAAGGTTTCTCATTAGTATGGATACGAAGATGTTTATTCAAGGATCCTTTTACAGAGAATGCTTTCTTACACACATCACACTCATAAGGTTTCTCCTTAGTGTGGGTACGAAGATGTTCACTCAAGTGTCCTCTGTGAGAAAATGCTTTCTTGCACAGATCACACTCATAAGGTTTCTCCTTAGTGTGGGTACGAAAATGTGCATTCAAGGATGTTTTTACAGAGAATGATTTCTTACATAGATCACACTCATAAGGTTTCTCGTTAGTGTGAACACGGAGATGTTCATTCAAATGTCCCTTTTCAGAGAATGCTTTTTTACACAGATCACACTCATAAGGTTTTTCCTTAGTGTGTATATGGAGATGTGCATTCAAGTGTCCTCTTTGAGAAAATGCTTTTCTACACACATCACACTCATAAGGTTTCTCGTTAGTGTGGGTACGAAGATGTCTACTGAGGGATCCTTTTACAGAGAATGCTTTTTTACAGAGATCACACTCATAAGGTTTCTCTTTACTGTGGGTACGAAGATGTGCATTCAAGGATCCTTTTACAGAGAATGCTTTCTTACATAGATCACACTCATAGGGTTTCTCGTTAGTGTGGACACGGAGATGTTCATACAAGTGTCCTCTTTGAAAGAATGCTTTCTTACATACATCACACATGTAAGGTTTATCCCCTGCATGGGTACGAAGGTGAACTTTCAGGCTGTGTATTTTAGTGTAAGTTTTCTGACACACATTGCACTCCAGACGTTTCTTTCTTTCAGAGCAGGCAGAACCATCTTTCAAATGCGGATCTTGTGGCAGTGTTTCTCTACAAAACCCACTTGAAGAGGTTTTCAAATCCATTGGAATTCAGCAAGAATTAAAGGGGGAGTAGCAGAATGCAGCTGTAATAGAGGAAAAATATTATTTCACAGGTCCAGATTTTTACAAAGTAGGGAAAACCTACCAGTGAACAAATGTAACCAGCAAAAAAACTTTCAGCACGTAAGATTTAAAATTTAGAATTATGAAATTATGGACTTAATACCATCAAATTCTCAGTCTCTTTTTGGTCTGTTTTAAACCACTATCTTTGAATTTAGTCTAACTGATCTTTCCGAAGGATGTGATAACACACTGGTCTAAAAGGATTCGAAACATCATGTGTAGAAGGTGAGTCGGAAATTAAAAATAGGTCCTCAAAAGCAACAGAATGTACTGCGACACTCTCTATGCTCACTAGCTGTGAATCAAATTCGCTCAGCTATTAGTTTAGTATTTTTATAGTTCTAGGTGGAAAAAATTGTTGGTAAAGGTTTTATTGTTTTAGTAAACCATAAAAGTTTAAAGCAATAAAGCTTCAGTTGTGTCACAATATGCAAGAAGTTTTTTTTTTTTTTCTTAGGTTTAATAAATTTATGATTGTTATGAAGTTTAATTAAATTCTCATTTAATGTATAAAACATATTTTTAATTTTCCCTGCTTACTAGAAAACACACATTTAAACACATTAGGTAAGTCCTTCTTAGTTTCTATTAAAAATTTATCTTTTTTAATATTTCATGCTAAAAAATATCCAAAACCTCAAAATGAATACATATATTGTACAATGTATTGCTATATGATTTTCTTGAATTAAAAAAATAGGTCTTTTTATGATTGTTATCTTGAAAATAATACCACTTCTAAGGATTAAAATCATTTTGCTGTTCCCTTATTTAAAAGCCCGATGGCTGAATTCTGTAATGTCTTCTACAAGAATTTGTACAAATGCAAAATCATTTCTGCAACATTTGTTGTTTACGGATGCATGCACACACAAACATACACGTGCAATGAAGTATTAATAGCAAAAATCTCTTATTTTAAAAAAATACACTTTAATTCAACTAGTCAAAAATGTATTTATGAAAGTAAAAAGTAGAAAAACTATGCACAGTTTTACAATATGTAAAAAAATACTAGAGATGTCCACGAACACAATTATATCCAGTGTTCTGCAATATAGTAATTTCAAACAGTTGCAGTTGTTGTTTTGCAAGCATTTTGTCCAAATTTGGCAGATCAAAATAGAATGCAATATAGTAAAAATTTAGTAAGCTGTACAATCTTTGTAATTCATTAATGGTAAAGTAGGGATGTAATGAATATTTGGCCTATTCGACTGTTTTGCCGAATACATATTCAGCTGAATATTTTCAGAAAAAAGGGTAAAAATATCTTAACATGTATTTTAGTTATACTTCAATGTGTTAATTTCATATCATAAAATAGTCTAAGCAATTGAATTTTAAGCTGAATGAAGCATAATCTAATGTATTTAATAATATTACAGGAATTCAGACTATATATATATATATATATATATATATATATACTGGGTGACACTACTTGGCTTGATTGTCTACTTTTCTTTATGGAGTAGGGATAGGAACGAAGGAATTATGCACTTTGAGTATGCAAAGTGATCTTTCTTAATCACTTAGCCCCTCCCAAAAGTTTTTACATAGGTTTAGACAAAAATTTACTTTATTGTACATTTTGATTCGCTGAAAAAGCTTTTTTCAAACTATTCCAACTATTCCATCATCATTTGCACTATTCCATCAAAACAGACTTTCTGGATCCGCCACTGCTTCGAATTATTTCTAAAATATCTTTTAGGGGGAAAAATTAGTTTTTAAATAAATACTTACGGTTAGTGTGTGAAATACAGCTAAACTCGGTCACTATGTCACTGAATAGATAAGATAATTATTTATGACTCTATAATGAGTTAATCTGATAATGGGATTATGTTCCATGGGCAAGTGATGCTGCATAGTTTGACGTTATAAGAGAGTTATAACTACAATCGAGGTCACTATAATCAAGTTCATCAGTATTTGTAGCCCTAGCCCCCCCTCCCCTCTCTAAAGTAAAATCCAGTGCGCGCCACTGTTTCTATGTTCTTCAATGAATGATTTAAAGTTACTTATTGCCTTTAAGGCTAGTGTAACACTCAAATCCCTTTTCTTGAAACTGTTTGCTGACAGGAATGAATTCTGTTAACCCTCTGACTGCTCAATTTTTGGACCAAAATCACTTCAAAAATTGTGTAATTTTTCCTTTTTTTCATATTTCAAATCTATATACATTGGAGAATTGAAATGTGCATTTTTTCTTTCTAGAAAAGATTTTTAATATAGGTTTTTATCATGAGAAACTAAGCTTCAGAAAAACTAATTTCAGATGTTATTACATAATTTAAAAAAATAAATAAATTTCAAGTGAATTAAGTTAATTTCCGTTTATTACATAATATAAGAAAATGCACCATCGCCTAACACTTTGCAGGTTTATTGAATCATGGTCAGATTCATCGCCGTCTGAGGAGCCGTCCAAAAAATCTAAATCACTATCACTATCAAAACTAAAATCTCTTTCAGAATCTCATAAATCATCCGTAATATGCACTCTGTCCATTGCTGAACGATTTCTACCAGCCATTTCTGATTAGACAAGGCGACAAACAAGTGAAGTTAGAGCATCACATACCGAGTATTACCTTCAAATGCTGCAATTTAGGGGACGACTCACGACATGTGTTGGTCAAAACCTAAATGAAACGTCTAAAACTGTATCTAATTTATTTCACTGGTTAAATGGTGAAAACGCGGGATGCTCTTCTCAATAGAGGAAGAAAAACACCTGCCCGCGAAATTTGCGGGATGAACAAATTTTGCTACATTGGAGTCGCCCGTGGAAATCGCAGGATGATCAGCCGGAGGGTTAAGCAAATCGTGTCTAAGTATCAAGGAACAAATAAATTTATAATCCCTGATTTTCGCGCACAGACTTCGAGCTTCATGTTGCATATCTTTTGAAAAGCATTCACCTTCGGATATTTCAAAAAAAGCGACATAGATTTCTCCTAGTTGATGTCTTAAAGGTCGAATTTCTTCAATCTCGCAATCCCATCGAGTGTTTGAGAGGGGGTTTAAAGCAATAAATGTTTTTCAAAAGAACTGCCCATCGCTTAGGAGAAGAAGAAAATAAATTGTATTGTGGAAAAAAAAAAACTAACTGTATCTGCATTCACCCGGGGCCATCGTGACTCTTCTACCAGGCCTGCTTGCGCACTCCGATGAGTCATCAAAAGAGGCCTACGGATGCTCGCTTATTGGTTCCAGCACTTAGATACATCATCTAACGGCAGAATCTAACCAATGAGAAACGGCCGTAGGCTTCTTCGGATGACTCATCGAAGTACACAAGCAGGTAGAAGATTCACGTTGGCCCCGATTCACCTCTGCTGCATTGTTAATCATTAAATTTAAGCTATGAGCAGCACAATAAATATAAAACGCACGAGAATTTATTTCAAGACATTATTTTGAAGACCATTTTTCGTACCTTTCAAATTTTCGCCGTCAGATCACTAGTCTCTTATATAATCAAGGGAAATGTTCCACATTTTCAACATTTCCATTGCTGTCTCACATAGGCCGTTAGAATCATCAACTTATATAAAACCTAAAAAATGTTCCTAGATTTCAGTCATTCCGTCACTGCAGAGAACAAAACGCATGACGACACTCATCAGTTCAGTTTAGCTAATATTGGGAATACAATCTAAAATTATAGAATAATACTTGGCTCTTGGCTTTTCCAAGAGATAGTAAGATTTTTCTCTCTTATACTACTGCAAACAATTTGCAGCATTTCATTTCGGCTATCTTTGCTTAGATAACTTCTGAAGAGAATATTCTTATTTTATATTCTTATTATCATCTGGATTTGTTAGATATTTGCGAAGATAACTTGCATGACTTTGCTTGCATGATAACTTGCATGACTTTGCTTGCATGATAACTTGCATGACTTGTTGTTACCTTTAGGTTATAATGCACTTTCTACATGGAATTCTATAACTGGGTCGAACTTTGCAAACAGTTGCACTAATTTTAAGGTTTCCGATGTCTTTTTGGTACAGCCCATTAGATGAGCATATAAAAGCTAAATTCTGGCTGTCAAAAATTTTGAAATCTCTTCAAAATCTTCTTTGAATTCTCTTTTGAAAAGTCTTCCTGATATATTTGACCAATGTTTATTTTTTATTTTTTTTTCATTTTCATACATCTCTTGTATTTGGGAATCATTGTTGTTGTTTTATTTTTCAGATCTTTCTCAAGCTCTTTTCCATTTAAGAAATTTTTCAGATCTTTCTTAAGCTCTTTTCCATTTGACAAAATTTTCATATGTGCTTTACTAGTCTCATGTCCATGCAAGGTTTTAGATACATTTATCCAATTATTATAGCCGTTTACGAGGCTGAAACTGCCAATCAATGCAAATACAAGGGGTGATCAAATGAAAAGGTACGGAACGACATAAAAACGTAACAGGTAAATATTTGCATATTCCGCCATGGGAGAACGTGGCGAGACGGGATTGGTGTCGCTGACTGGGATCGGAGCATGCGCAGGAGAGAGCAGAGGTACTTATCAAAAGCGGCGTCCAAATGATGCGGCAGTCCGTATGAGGACAGGATGGCATTTGTGTTGCAAAATTCGACGATTGAGGAGAGGCGAGGTGTTATCTGATTTCTGACAGCGGAAGGTGAGAAGCCGGCAGCTATCCATCGCCGGATGGGGACAGTTTACGGGGAGAAATGTGTCTCTGACAAGTCTGTCAGAAAATGGAGTACCCGTTTTTGTGCAGGCCGTGAGAGTGTGGGTGATAACCCGAGACCAGGCCAGGCAAACACTGTCATCACGAGCGATCTCATCGACAAGGTGGACGACCCAGCAGGGTGCGAATTGACGGGGGGGATGCCGGGGATTGTCCCTGGCTGCAGAACGTAATATCCCTGGCTAGAGAATTATTAATTTA
>JAWZYV010011576.1:0-13807 GCA_038373885.1 Cheiracanthium punctorium
CTCTCTCTCCTTGCTCCAGTAAAACTAGTGTTTAAACTGCCGAAATGAAAATACAGGGGAGCTTCGTATGACCCCCTGGGCCTGTAAGATTAAAAGGTTAAGTTTGGTGTCAAAGTATTCGAAATTTTATGTATCGATGGGGTGTCCTAGAGGGGGGGTCGAGAATCAATAAAAACCGCGCTCCGATGGATAGTTTCCGAGATATACGTTAATTAATTATGGTAATTAGACTAATTAACCATGATTGAGGCTTAAAAGGACTGCAAAACATGTAGAAATTGGCTCTGGGATGGTTTCCAGACTTTGGAGATGCCGTCGGAGGAGGCTAGTGTTTAAAATGCCCAAATTGAAAATATAGGGGAGCTTCGTATGACCCCCTGGGCCTGTAAGATTAAAGGTTAAGTTTGGTGTCAAAGCATTCGAAATTTTAAGTATCGGTGGGGTGTTGAGTCTAGGGGGGGTCGAGAATGCAAATAAAAACGCGCTCCGGTGGATAGATTCCGAGATATACGTTAATTAATTATGGTAATTAGACTAATAAACCATGGAGCTGTTTTTTCTGCGATGAGAGAAAAGAAGCTTTCCGAGAGAAAGCAGTAGCAAAAGCATCACAAGCTGGTATTGATCTCAGGATTTTCTTATCGCCGGCCTCAGAGGCGTAGCCAAGGGGGGGGGGGGTTAGGGGGGTCATAAACCCCCCATGAGGAAATTTTTTACCATACAAAAAATGTAATATTCTTCACTACATTATCATACACAACGTATAACATATATATGAGTTGCAGTAGTTCATAACCCCACCCCCCCCCCCCCCCCATAAAAAAATTCTGGCTACGCCCCTGGCCGGCCTGTATTTTTGCCCCTTTATCGAATTCGAGATTTCACTGAAATGAAAATGGGAAATATCGGGTATTTTATGTTAAAATAAAACCGATATGTCGATTTTTTGCCCCAAGTCCTACTGAGGGGCTGCTGCCCCCCCCCCCCCCCCCCCCCCCCCAAAAAAAAAAAAAAAAATGGGACCCTTTACTTAGCTTACAATTGAAATTTTTTTTTTTTAATTTGATACCCAGCCCACCCCGAAATAAAATCCTGGCTACGCCACTGTCAATAACACTAACGTACGCCACTGCTTTAGGCCCTATTTTGTATTTCTCTGAATTACGAAAGAAAAATAAAATTCATTCTCCTTAAACGAAAAACAAGGTAAAAAAAAAACGAAATCTGCTGCAATAAGCGAAATGTAATTTTGCTTACTACAAAGTCCTTTTGTGAGAGCGATTAATACCGCCCCTGTATCCTTCATTAAAGTGACAAGCACAATCCTAACTTTATTTCATTCTATTTCCCTTCACATGAAAATCCGCCACCATGTAAACTTAAACGTTTTTTCTTTTTTTTTTTTTTTTTTTTTTTTTTTGAGGGTGGGGGCAGGGGGACATATATTGAATTAAAAGTAGAAAAGGGATGTTTCATTAAATTTTAAACAAATATTAAATCAGTCAGACAAGTTGGAAGGAGGGATTTTCTTAAATTTTTTTTCGGGGGGAGATTGACCCCTCTTGCCCTTAGGAAGTAACGCCTATGCCCCCCGCCAAAAGCAAACGATGTTCGACCCACTCCACACCCACAGACAGATAAAACTTTAAAATCCGACGACCAACCAAGAAATGAAACACCAAAGATTCGAAAAAAAATTTCAATTAAATGAAACATCCTTTCAACTCTTTTCGACTCTGAGTCGATAGAAGGATTCGAAAAAACCCCTCCAATTAAATGAAACATCCTTTCAACTCTTTCGGCTCCTTTCGACTCTGAGTCGATAGAAGATTCGAAAAACTAACGAATCTCAACGATAGTATACAATCACCGAAACAGAGCGAAACACTGAATCAGTAAAGATTCGTTGCTGCACCAACTCAGTGACCAACTCACCCACACCCACTCATTTACTGTTTCAAATCATCTATGGACTCAGAGTCGAAAAGAGCCGAAAGGAGTCGTAAAGAGTCGAAAAGAGTTGAAAGAGTAAGGGAAAATCCCTGGGAACGGCAAAGGGAAATAAGTTTTTCTTCCCTTCGCACTTGGAATGTATTTCCCTTGAGGGGCTTGAGATTCGAATCAGTAGAGAGTGAGTGTAAAGACTGAGCCACTCAGTACCAAGATTCGAATCACTGATTCGACTCATCGAATCATTGGCCATCTCTACTCTATAAATTTGTTTTTAGAAAGTTGTCAATTTATTTATTTTAACCTCATCCAAATTTGCAATTTTTTTTCTTGTTATAATTCTTCATTATACTTTAGGTATTCTTCCGGTAATAAATAAATATTGCTTATTAATTTTAGGTTAAAATTTCCTAAAATACATGTAATACAGAAGAAAACTGAACTATACTTAGGGATAACAAGGGATGATTTCTTTTAAAATCATTATGTATAAAAATTGAGATGTCAACATCCTACTTGGTCATGTCAAAATATTTTGTGGAGTTGAGATTCAATACTCGTGAATAAAGGCTAGGAAAAATAAATAACATTTACAATTGATAGCGAAAATGCCGTCCCAAAAAAGGGACGCTAGGCATAAATGGGTTAATATAGTTTAGTAAATATTGTATTTTTGATTTAAAATAGATATTTTGTATAGCAGTATATAAAAAAGACTGAATTTTTTATTTATTTCATAAGCTTCTGACTCTTCCCCCCCCCACCCCCCACCACACCACACACACAAAAAAAAAAAATAACCCTGGATTTTTGTGATTAGCTAAGAGTTTTTAAGACCCTCCTTAATTTTTTTTAGATTGGCATTCTTTAATGACTTTTCTCTTTCTGTCAAAAAATAAATTTTACATTTCAAAATTGACATTCTTGTGCTCCAAAAGTGTCTTTTTTCTTGCTCCAAAATTTACTTTCAGCTGGCACATCCCTGAATAAGAGAAACTTTTAGAGTAAACAAATATATTTGAGTCATAACGCATTTTATGGTGTTTTCAATTTTTTTTTTTTTTTACTAGCATTAACTAGTAATATTTTATAAAAAGAGAAATTAATCGACACATGGTATATTATTAATCATATAAAAGTGATGAATATTTTGTTCAATCATATTCTTCTGTAGGGAAAGTATTAAATTTTCTATTACAAGAAAGTTTATGAACATCCAAGAAAAGTTTCATTAGATAGTGTGTATCATAAAAGTTTAATTGTAATAAGTGAACAGTTTTTAGTCAAGTTACTAAATCTTTTTACAAAAATAAGTTTCATTTAATGCATAATTTAGTCAGATTTTTAAAATATCTGGAGTGACTCAACTGGACTTTCTGAACACTTGATATTTAAAAAGCGTTTAAATAAATTTCATTAAGTTCAATCAAATGTAGTGTTTAGGCACTAGTGCACTTGAAATGATTTAAGTGTATAGGCCACAATGTATAAGAATACTTCTTGGTAGCCCTGTAAAAAATTGTAGGACTTACACTCGCTAAAATTTATGCTCTATGCAGTGGTGTAGCCAGAAATTTTTCATGGGGGGGATTACGACTACTGCAACTCACATGCGTATGTGCAATAAGGGAGTTAAGAATATACATTCTGTATGGCAAAAAGTTCCTCATTGGGGGGGGGGGTTGTGACCCCCTATCCCCCCTTGGCTACGCCACTGGGTTGAGAGCCATAATCAAAAGATCAAAGTAATTTTAAGGCCAGAAATATATCTGTGTACTGATGTGTCTTATAAGATGTTAGATACTGCATTACATTTCTGATAAATGTCTACCAAATTCGTATAGGTATTGCAGTGTGACAAATTTCAACATTAGATCAATTAATAAGCTCTCCTCTTTATTTGCATCTTTGTTCCAGTGTATTTGTGCTTAAAAGGTCTTGCAATTCGACAAGGAATCCTGTTGTCTTATTCTAATATATAACATTTCTTAATTGTCTTTTTCTTAAGAATGATGTTTTGAAACAATGTTCAAGAAAAACTACATATTTTGATTGATACAAGATGGAAGAGAAAATGTATCATATAAATAGATCATCTCAATTTTCATACTCAACAGTGACAAAAAACTGTTTTGGTACATCTTTTCTTAACTTCTTATGAGTAAAAGCATATCTCTTTTTAAAGTATCAAAGACTCTGTTTAAAGCTTAATATTGTAATGAACAGGGTTCGAAAAAACCCTTGCGCCAGGTCGCACAGATGACCAAAAGATATCCCTTAGCAACTAGCTTTTTTTAAAATCAATATTATTCAACATATATGAGGCTCCTAAAAATCTTTTCCTGGCACCTAATATTTTACGAATTTTTTCGACCCCTGGTAATGAAGTTTTAAAGTTAACAAATGTTTTAGATTTCACCATTTTTTTCCCTGCACTAGGTCTGCTGGTATCTTGGAGTTCTACTTTGAACGTACACCAACAGGAAAAAGACAAAACCAGTGTGGTTTTAAAATACTCTTAACTTTCCACATTTCTCTCTCTCTCTCTCTCTCTCTTTTATTTATTATTTTTTTTATTTAGGTCTGCTGGTTTCATCTTGGAATTCTATCTGAACACCAAGGAGGAGGCAGACGAAAACAGCTGGTTTCATTTAGAGGCTAGTAATATTTCTTACGGTCTCTAAATGCAAACTTGCTAGTTCATTTTAATATGCAACATGTCTGATTCTTGATAATAAGAAAATGATTTTGTAAGCTGCAAGGATTATCATCACTTTTAAGCTCCATCATAGTACATGTAAGTATGCTGGTATCTTGGAATTCTACTAGGAGCATTCAAAAAGTAAGTTACACTTGTTGCTCCATGGATGGCAACATTGAGAAACAAGACCGAAGCTTAATCAGACTATAGTTCAGTTCCACGGCTTCCAACGGTAGCAATTTCATTCGGATAGTGACAATCGTTGGTGCGTACTACGAGAAGGGAATGCTGTGAAAACTGGAAGCTTACTCCAAGGGGTGCCAGTTCGGGATTGTACGGTGGATGCTGCCAGACCTCCCATCCAAAGCTGTGAGCCAAATCCTGTGTTGTGCATGCCTTTTGAGGTCTTGCATTGTCATGCAAGAGGATAATGCCTTCGCTTGAAGCGTTTTGCCCACAAAAACGTAGTGTGCTGCGTACTTCAACGTTGGAGTAAGATTTTAGTTATGCGTTTACACAGCATTTCCTTCAGTTTACGCAGCAGTTCCTTCTCGTAGTACGCACCAACGATTGTCACTATCCGAATGAAATTGCTACCGTTGGCAGCTGGTTATGAGCAAAGTCTTGCCAATGTTTATTTTTGTTTTCTTGGCTTGGAATCGAATGTGCTGAGGATGGCCAAAACCGGTTGATAACCCTGACGTCACTTAACAGAAGAATGATCGCAACCGGTAGCACCAGTGCATAACCGACTGGTGAATTCTCTTACGGGCCCGTAGAAAAGCCTATTGGTTACTTATGCCTACCAGACGTCCCCAATTTTCAGGGACAGTCACCAATTTCTGTTTTTTTGCGATTTGTCCCCAAAATGTAAAAAAGACAATTGGGGACAATTTTTAATTATTACATTGTTTTTTAATTAGTTAACATTTATTTCATTAATTATAAGATGTCCCCAATTTTGTTTCGAAATTGGGGACATGTCCTCAATTTTATCTTCAAAAATATCCCCTTAGCTAATAGTCCCCAATTCTGAAATAAAAATTGGGAGCATTTTATAAATTCAATGTTCTCAATTAAGATTCTGTTTATTCAGTTGAAACATTATTAACATTCATAAAATGAAGGAAGCATAATTGATATTTTTAAAAATACGGAAGGAAACAACCATTTGAATTAGTTTTGATCCCAATTGCTACTAACATTTTGGGGATAAACTTAAAAAACCTCTGAAATTGGGGACTGTCCCCGAAAATTGGAGACATTGGGACAAACTGAAAAATTCTGAAATTGAGGACTGTTGAAAATTGGGGATGTTTAGTCACCCTACACTAAGGTGGCCAGACGTCCCCATTTTCAGGGGACAGTCCCCATTTTCAGGACGTTTTTCAGATTGTCCCCAGAATGTAAAAATGGAAATGGGGACAATTTTTAATTATTGCATTGTTTTTTAATTAAATTACTGTTAATTATTGCATTAATTATAAATGTCCCCAGTTTTGTTGTCAGAATCGGGGACATGTCCCCGATTCTGACTTCAAAAATCTGGTCACCTTACCTTATGCAAAAATCGAGTTACAGGTGTATTAGCTGAACGCCAAAACAAGGGGTAAGGACGTAAGGTAAGGCGACCAAACATCCTCACTTTTCGGGGACAGTCCCTAATTTCAGGACGTTTTTTAAATTGTCCCCAAAATGTAAAAGAGGAATTGGTTACAATATTTTATTACTGCATTGTTTTTTAATTAAATTACTGTTAATTATTTCATTAATTATAAATGTCCCCACTTTTGTTTAAAATCGGGGACATGTCCCCGATTCTATGTTTTAAAACTGGTAAGGTGACCATAGTGCCCAATTTTCGGAACAGTCCCCAATTTTTTGTTTTTTGCGCTTTGCCCCCAAAAAGTAAAAAACAATTTGGACATTTCTTAATTATTACATTGCTTTTTAATTTGATTACTGTTAATTATATCATTAATTATAATATGTTCCCACTTATTTTCCAAATTTGGAGACATGTCCTCAATTTTACGTGTCACCTTAGGCAAGGTAATTTGACCAAACGTCCCCATTTTCAGGACGTTTTTCAAATTGTCCCCAAAATGTAAAACAGGAATTGGGGACAATTTTTAATTATTGCATATTTAATTAAAAAACAATGCATTATTGCATTGTTTTTTAATTAAATTACCGTTAATTATTTGATTAATTATAAATGTCCCCAGTTTTGTTTCAAAATCGGGGACATGTCCCGATTCTATGTTCAAAAATTTGGTCACCTTAGGTAAGGTGACCAACCGTCCTCAGTTTTGTAGTCAGAATCGGGGACATGTCCCCGATTCTGACAATAAAACTTGAAAAGTCTGGTCACCTTACCCTCGGTAAAGATATGTAATAAAACGTTCCCAATATTCGGGGGGCAGTACTGATTTTCAGAAATTTTTCAGTTAATTCCAACGTCGCTGTTTCCTTCAATAATTTTTTGAATGTTAATAATGTTTCAATCGAATAAATTGAAGCTTAACCCTTTATAAGCCGAGTGTATGTGCAGAGACTCGAAATTACTTGGAATTTTTCTGGACCATCTTTTAGGATTATTTCGTATATTTTCCCGCTACGGTAATATCCCACGTGAAAATTGGAGAAACAAGTATTAAACAAACATAGAAATTTTGCAGGAGAATACATTAATTATACAAAAATTCAAAGTCGGAAAACTACCTGCTGCTTGTACACGGAATTAAACGCAAAAATATATAATTAAAAACGATGATTCTTATGCTTAATTTTCGAGTAATTATTCGAACTTCTTTACAATTGCGAATGAAAGAAAAGTTCATAAGCGAAATATAATTTTGAATCTAGATGTATGGAAAAAATATACATCCAATATAACTGAACAAAAATCAGAAAATTCACTAATGACAATTGATTTCTGTATTTAATAGACCGTGGGTGGTAAGTATTTAATCACTGCCTTATAAAGGGAAACGGTTAATTGAGAAGAGAATGAAAAATCTGATCCTGGTGGCCGTTGCTGTACGGACCGACGTTGTTTAATTTTTCTATTTGCAATATTTTTCGTAGAAGAAAGAAAAATGTTACCATTATTCTGAGGAAAACTATAAAACATCTTTTTATCATAAACCAAACAACGCTGAAACGCTTCTAAACAAGATAAGCTGATAAAATTTTAAACTAACATTAACAGTTAGGGAAAAAGGTTTAATGCAAATTTAAAAAATTGATGTCTTGAAAGAAATTTACTTTTAGGTGGAAACAATCATTTTAATTAAACTTTTCTCCCTAATTTCTGTTTTACATTTTGGGGGGGAAAACCGAGAAAACCTCTGAAACTGGGATTGTCCCCGAAAATTGGGGACGTGGGAACAAATTTTTGGAATAATTTCTGGAATCGCGGACTGCCCCTGAAAATTTGGTCACCTTTAAGCAAAAATTGATTAGCTTGAGTAGTAGCTGAACACCAAAATAAAGGCTAAATGTTGTATGCGTGGTCGGCCGCACCAAAGATAAAGGTGACAAGATTTTTGAACAATTGGGGTGATTGATTTTTAAAAATATATGTGAGGAAACTAAGGTGACCATACTTCCCCAATTTTCGAGGACAGTCCCCAATTTCTGTGTTTTTTTATATGTCCTCGAAAAGTAAAGAAGCAATTGGGGACAATTTTTAATTATTACATTGTTTTTTAATTAGATTAATGTTAATTATTTAATTAATTATAAAAAGTCCCCAATTTTAATTCAGAATTGGGGACATTTACCGCATTCCGCAATTTCTGTTTCCCCAGTTCCCAATTTCTGTGTATTTTTGCAATTATTCATCTCCAAAATGTAAAACAGTAATTAGGGATAGATTTTAATTATTGCATTGTTTTTTAATTAGATTACTAAAAATTGTCCTATAAATTGTCCTAATTGATTATAAATTGTCTTTAATTTTATTTCAAATTTGGGGATATGTCCTCAATTTTATCTTCAAAAATATGGTCACCTTACCTGAAACAAAATTGGGAACATTTTATATCTAACGAAAAAATTAACACTACCTAATGAAAAAACAATGTAATAATTAAAAATTGTCCTCAATTGCTTCTTTACTTTTCGAGGGCAAAAAGCACTGATATTGGGGACTGTCCTCGAAAATTGGGGACATTTTGAGGACAATCTGAGAAGATGCCTAAAACTGGGGACTGAACAAACTGAAAAATTTGTCGCCGAAAATTGAGGACGTTTCGTCACCTTTCACTTGCCAAGCCTAGCCTTCAGTTGTCGACATGTTGCGTGCGCAGGGCCTGATTAACGCACGGGCCGACTGGGCCCAGGCCCAGGGGCCGATCACTATTAGGGGCCGTTTTGTTTTTTAGTTTTAACTAAAAAATGTACAAATATTTCGTAAAATATTACTTAACGAAAATTGGCACACTTTATTACTATTAAAAAAAAACCATAGTGGAATATATAATTTATTTTTAAAAATATTTTTTATTAGCCTACACTATGGCCGCGCTACATTGTTAACCCACACTAGCCGACAGTGGTAAAATCATTAGTAAATCATTAGCTAATACTAGTCATTAGCTCATTAGCTAATACTACACAGTAAAATCATTAGCTAATACTAGATGGTCTGCTGAAGCAGAAGCAACTAGAGCTCTTCGCAAAAATTATCTTTTGATCAAAAACTTACTGTTAAGTTTTTCTGAAAATGAAGATGAATCTCCAGTAACCCACCATGAGGCCAAAAGTTTGTATTCTAAACTTAGCAAATTAGCAATGAATATGTATTAGTCCTAATTTATATGTTTATGTAATATACTGAACTGCATCAAAATTAAATAAAAATTTTTTACAAGTATAAAAAGGACGGGGTAGGGCCCGAATGAGTATTTGGCCCTGGGCCCACTTTTGGCTTGATCGGGCTCTGTGCGTGCGCAGTGTTAATTTCGTTTGTGACATTCTTTGGGTTCTCGATGCTGATAAACGTTTTAAATTTGATACAAAATTGGGAGCATTTCATAAATAATGAAATAATTAACAGTAATGTAATTAAATAATGAAACATTGTCCCCAATTGCTTTTTTACATTTTGGGGACAAATCGCAAAAAAACAAAAATTGGGGACTGTCCCGTAAAATTGGGGTCCTATGGACGTTTTTCAAATTGTCCCCAGAATGTAAAACAGGAACTGGGGACATTTTTTAATTATTGTATTGTTTTTTAATTAAATTACTGTTAATTATTGCATTAATTATAAATGTCCCCAGTTTTGCTGTCAGAATCGGGGACATGTCCCCGTTTCTGACTACAAAAATCTGGTCACCTTATCCTGACCAAACGTCCCCATTTTCTGGGGACAGTCCCCATTTTCAGGGCGTTTTTCAAATTGTCCCCAGAATGTAAAACAGGAACTGGGGACATTTTTTAATTATTGTATTGTTTTTCAATTAAATTACTGTTAATTATTGCATTAATTATAAATGTCCCCAGTTTTTTCTGACTACAAAAATTTGGTCACCTTATTGTAAGGTGACCAAACGTCCCCATTTTCAGGGCGTTTTTTAATTTGTCCCCAAAATAAGAAAGAGGAATTGGGCACAATTTTTAATTATTCCATTGTTACTTCCTTGTGCGTAGTATAAGGAAGTAATGTGATCCCGAAAAATTTTGAGGGCCAAATTTCGACAAAAAATCCGATTTTGATTACCTCTAAATTTAATTTTAAGAATTTTTTCGATGCATCTCATCGTAGGCTAGCATGCACGATCATATTAACGCGTCTGCAACTCATTTTGACCAGCGGCGAGTCTACTGTGGCCAGTTTTTCCATGCCGTCTGTACGTACTTTATGTATGTAACTCGCATATCTCAAAAACTATGGGTCGTAGAATGTTGAGATTTGATATTTAGGATTGTTCTATGATCTAGTTGTGCACCTCCCCTTTTGGTGGCAATCGAATGGATAGTTTATATACAGGACCGCCCAAAATATACGAAATACATTACGCTCTATGGGCCGAAATTCATTAAACTCGCCTAACTCAAAAGCTATTAGGCGTAGAATGTCGAAATTTCATATTTTGGATAGTTGTAACATCTAGTTGTGCACCTCCCCTTTTGGTTCCATTCGACTGGATAGTTTATCTACAGGACTGCCCAAAACATTCGAAATGCATTACGCTCAATGGGCCGAAATTCATTAAACTCGCATATCTCAAAAACTATTAGGCGTAGAATGTTGAAACTTTATATTTAGGATTGTTGTAACATCTAGTTGTGCACCTCCCCTTTCGGTTCCATTCGACTGGATAGTTTATCTACAGAACCGCCCAAAATATTCGAAATATGGGCCGAAATTCATCAAAGCGTTTTTTAGAGGTATTGGGCTATTTCAAACGACTCAGAAGTGATATATGCTGTAAAGAGTTAGAAAATGAATTTCTCCATTAAAAAAAGTGTTTTTATCATTTATAGTTCTGCTACAGGAACACTCAAAAGATTTCCAATACATTACGGTCAATGGCAATTTTAGGGGCATTCATCCATTTCAAGCACAATACCGTCCTACCACATAAGTTAGGTAATGGTCCGACCACGGTCACGTGGCTCCCTCAAGAACTATGCCAAAAGTCACCAAGCTTGGCGACTTTTGGTGTATGTGTGTGCATATTTAACTCTCAAATCTCAAAAACTATTATGAAATTTCATATCTAAGACATATATATTTCATATATATGTTGTAACATCTAGTTGTGCATCTCGATTTTTGGTTCCAATCTACTGGAGAGTTTATTTACAGGACCACGGAAAAGAATTTCAGTACTTTAATGTCTATGGGCATCTTCAATATAATACAACTGTAGACAGTCATTGTTTGGTACATGCCCAAAATCTCGCCGTCTGTGCTCGACCTTGGCGAAATATCGCCAAATTTGGCGCTAGTCAGTCATTTGCTCTATGCCCAAAGTATCGCCATTTGACATCGTTCTTGGCGAGTTTTGGCGAAATGTCGCCAAATTTGGCGATAATCTGTCATTGTTTGGTTCATGCTTAAAATCTCGCCAAATGTCGTCGACATTGACGAATTTCAACGAAATATCGCCAAATTTGGGGCCAAAAATTATTTCGTATTTTGTATAACTCTAAAACTTTAACCCGTAGATTTTTTAACTTTTGTATTCAGAACTATTGTAATATCTAACTGTTTTCAATATCTTTTTTGACAGCAATCGACTGAAAAACTATTATGAAATTTCATATATAAGAATGTTGTAACATCTAGTTGTGCATCTCGATTTTTGGTTCCAATCTACTGGAGAGTTTATTTACAGGACCACCGAAAAGAATTTCAGTACTTTAATGTCTATGGACATCTTCAATATAATACAACTGTAGACAGTCATTGTTTGGTACATGCCCAAAATCTCGCCGTCTGTCCTCGACCTTGGCGAGTTTTGGCAAAATATCGCCAAATTTGGCAATAGTCAGTCATTTGGTCCATGCCCAAAGTATCGCCATTTGTCATCGTTCTTGGCGAAATATCGCCAAATTTGACGATAATCTGTCGTTGTTTGGTTCATGCTTAAAATTTCGCCAAATGTCGTCGACATTGACGAGTTTCGCCGAAATATCGCCAAAAATTATTTCGTATTTTTTTTAACTCTAAAACTTTAACCCTAGATACGTATGCCATTGGCTTTGCACAACTTTTGTATTTAGAACTTGAATTTGTAATATCTAACTGTTTTCAATATCTTTTTTGACAACAATCGAATGAGAATTTGTTTACAGGGTGAGCCAAATGACTCTAAATACATTGAGGTGTATGGATGCATTCAAGTCATTGAAAGTCTGTGGTCAATGACTACTTTGGCTATCCCCAAAATCTCGCAGACTATCTCAAGTTTGTCGGCTTTTGGTGAAATATCGCCAAATAAAGTGTCAGAAGGAAATCTTTCAAATTGAACTCAGCTTGGCGATATCGAAATATTTGGCTAGAAATCGCTAAACCTTACTATTATTGATATTTTATCTCTTTCAAACAAATAAGTTTAGAGGAAGTGCGTCGAAAATATTTTTGATCAAATGGACGTGCAAGGAAGTCATGTGTTGGACACATCAGATTTTTTAAAATTAAATTACTGTTAATTATTGCATTAATTATAAATGTCCCCAGTTTTGTTGTCAAAATCGGGGACATGTCCCCGATTTTGACAACAAAACTGCTCAAAGTCTGGTCACCTTAGGCAAGGAGTACTTTTGGCTCGGTCGGATAACGGCTTAAGTTACTCTGCAGTTCACGGGATCAAAACCAGTTCTCACACTGCGTAGCACACAAGGGGAGAGCAGGCCCTGATTATTGCGCAGGAGCTGGGGGCTCGTGCTCTGGGCTCACATAGGCCAAAAAACTGAGTTTAGATCAATAGAGAGAAACACAAAATTTGAGTGAGCTATAGGTGGGGGAACAAAATTTGAAAAGCTTCCTGGGCACAAAAATGTTATAGTCAGGCCTTGTGTGTGTGTGTGTGTGGGGGGGGGGGAGGGAGGTCAGCAACTGAAAGAGTACCTTTGGTCCAGTCGGGAAAGGTACCCCTTGACACTCGTTTTTGCCTTCGACCCCTTCAGACCTATCTTGAACTTAAGTGGGGACAAATGAGAGTGGTGTCCCCATTTCTGCAACAAAATTGGGGATATTTAAAAAATTCAATGTTTTTTCTCAAATAAGGTTCTATATATTCATCTAAAAAGGATTATGGGCAACATCCAGCCTGTTGGCCGGATGTGACTCACCCCGGCTCTTGATCCGGTCCGCAGAACACATTAAAACCCCCGATAAAACCCATATAAAGCATTCAAAATCCCAAGAATACAAATCTCAATTATATGGCCAGCGATGTCGACAACATCCTAAAATTTGGCCCGCAAATTTCCAAAGGTTTCCCAAACCTTATCTAAAGCATTATCAATAGTCACATGACAATTATATAAAAATCTGGTACAGAGATGTTCTGGACAAGCTGGTACTGAATGGGGTTTATATATATGATTATTATTTATGCAGCTTATATATATGAAATCCAGTATGATATACTCTGGGGAAAAATGGACAAGTTCTGGGTGTCCATAAATACA
>JAWZYV010011579.1:0-16515 GCA_038373885.1 Cheiracanthium punctorium
ACTTTCAACAAAGGGGCGTAATTGTTGAAAATAATGCAGAAATACGCGTTATAACAATGGTCTTCATGAATGTGTGTCAATAATATACTTTGAAACAATGGACTAAACCTTTATTTAAAATGACTTTCAACAAAGGGGCGTAATTGTTGGAAATAATGCAGAAATACACGTTATAACAATGTTCTTTAACAATGTGTGTCAATAATATGCTTTGAAACAGTGGACTAAACCTTTATTGAAAATGACTTTCAACAAAGGGGCGTAATTGTTGGAAATAATGCAGAAATACACGTTATAACAATGGTCATTATGAATGTGTATCAATAATATACTTTGAAACAGTGTACTAAACCTGTATTTAAATTGACTTTAAACAAAGGGGCGTAATTGTGGGAAATAAGGCAAAAATACACGATATAACAATTCTCTTAAAAAATGTGTGTCAATAATGTACTTTGAAACAGTGGACTAAACCTTTATTGAAAATGACTTTAAACAAAGGGGCGTAATTGTTGGAAATAATGCAGAAATACACGTTATAACAAAGGTCTTTATGAATGCGTCTCAATAATATACTTTGAAACAGTTGACTAAAATTTTATTTAAAATGACTTTCAACAAAGGGACGTTCATTGTTGGGAATTATGCAGGAATGGACGGTATAACAATGCTCTTTAAATATTTCTGTCAATAATATATTCTGAAATAGTGGACTAAAACTTTATTTAAAATGACTTTCAACAAAGGGACGTAACTTTTGGAAATAATGCAGAAATACACGTTATAACAATGGTCTTCATGAATGTGTGTCAATAATATACTTTGAAACAATGGACAAAGCCTTTATTTAAAATGACTTTCAACAAAGGGGCGTAATTGTTGGAAATAATGCAGAAATACACGCTATAACAATGCTCTTTAGAAATGTGTGTCAATATACTTAGTATACTTCTTAGAAACAGTGGACTAAACCTTTATTTAAAATGACTTTCAACAAAGGGGCGTAATTGTTGGAAATAATGCAGAAATACACGTTATAACAATGGTCTTTATGAATGTGTGTCAATAATATACTTTGAAACAGTTGACTAAACTTTATTTAAAATGACTTTCAACAAAGGGACGTAATTGTTGGAAATAAGGCAAAAATACACGATATAACAATGCTCTTTAAAATGTGTGTCAATAATATACTTTGAAACAGTGGACTAGACCTTTATTTAAAATGACTTTCAACAAAGGGGCGTAATTGTTGGAAATAATGCAGAAATACACGCTATAACAATGCTCTTTTAGAAATGTGTGTCAATAATATACTTTGAAACAGTGGACTAAACTTACTTAGAAACAGTGGACTAAACCTTTATTTCAAATGACTTTCAACAAAGGGGCGTAATTGTGTGAAATAATGAGAAAATACACGTTATAACAATGTCTTTATGAATGTGTGTCAATAATATACTTTGAAACAGTTGACTAAACCTTATTTGAAATGATATTTAACAAAGGACGTTATCTTGTAAATGATACTTGTAAGTAGAATACTTGACTTGTAACATACTTGTAATATACTTGACTTGTAAGTAATACTTGTAACGTAGAATACTTGACTTGTAAGTAATAATTGACTTTCAACAAAGGGGCGTAATTGATGGAAATAATGCAGAAATACACGCTACAACAATGCTCTTTATGAATGTGTGTCAATAATAGACTTTGAAACAGTGGACTAAACATTTATTGAAAATGACTTTCAAAAAACGGGACGTAATTTTTGGAATAATGCAGAAATACACGGCATAACAATGCTCTTTAAATATCTGTGTCAATAATATACTTTGAAACAGTGGACTAAACCTTTATTTAAATATCCTTTCAACAAAGGGACGTAATTGTTGGAAATTATGCAGGAATGCACAGTTATAACAACCTATCTTAATAATGTGTGTCAATAATGCACTTATTATCAAAGGGACTAAATTTATTAAAAATGCCTTTGAACAAAGAGACATTATCGTTAAACGTAAGGCAAAAATATACAGGAAACAGTGTATTGAACCTTTATTTAAAATGTCTTTCAACAAAGGGGCGAAATTGTTGCAATAATGCTAAAATACACGTTTAACAATGCTCTTTAAATATCTGTGTCAATAATATACTTTGAAACAGTGCACTAAACCTTTATTTAAAAATCCTTTTAAACAAAGGGACGTAATTGTTGGAAATAATGCAGAAATACACGCTATAACAATTCTCTTAAAAAATGTGTGTCAATAATGTACTTTGAAACAGTGGACTAAACCTTTATTGAAAATGACTTTAAACAAAGGGGCGTAATTGTTGGAAATAATGCAGAAATACACGTTATAACAATGGTCTTTATGAATGCGTCTCAATAATATACTTTGAAACAGTTGACTAAAATTTTATTTAAAATGACTTTCAACAAAGGGACGTACATGCTTGGGAATTATGCAGGAATGCACGGTATAACAATGCTCTTTAAATATTTCTGTCAATAATATACTCTGAAATAGTGGACTAAAACTTTATTTAAAATGACTTTCAACAAAGGGACGTAATTGTTGGAAATAATGCAGAAATACACGTTATAACAACGGTCTATATGAATGTGTGTCAATAATATAATTTGAAACAGTTGACTAAACCTTTATTTCAATTGATTTTTAACAAAGGGACGTAATTTTTAGAAATAAGGCAAAAATACACGATATAACAATGATCTTTAAAAATGTGTGTCAATAATGTACTTTGAGACAGTGGACTAAACCTTTATTTCAAATGACTTTCAAAAAAGGGGCGTAATTGTTTTAACTAATGCAGAAATACACGTTATAACAATGGTCTTTAAGAATGTGTGTCAATAATATACTTTGAAACAGTTGACTAAACTTTTATTTAAAATGACTTTCAACAAAGGGACGTAATTATTGGAAATAAGGCAAAAATATACGATATAACAATGCTCTTTAAAATGTGTGTCAATAATATGCTTTGAAACAATGGACTAAACCTTTATTGAAAATGACATTCAACAAAGGGGCGTAATTGTTGGAAATGATGCAGAAATACACTTTATAACAATGGTCTTTATGAATGTGTGTCAATAATATACTTTGAAACAGTTGACTAAACCTTTTATATAAAATGACTTTCAACAAAGGGACGTAATTGTCCCTTTGTTGCTATAAATACACGTTATCAAAAATGGTGTATATATGTAATGTGTGTCAATAATATACTTTGAAACAGTGGACTAAACCTTTATTGAAAATGACTTTCAACAAAGGGGCGTAATTGTTGGAAATAATGCAGAAATACACGTTATAACAATGGTCTTTATGAATGTGTGTCAATAATATACTTTGAAACAGTGGACTAAACCTTTATTTAAAATGACTTTCAACAAAGGGGCGTAATTGTTGGAAATAATGCAGAAATACACGCTATAACAATGCTCTTTAGAAATGTGTGTCAATAATATACTTTGAAACAGTGGACTAAACCTTTATTTAAAATGACTTTCAACAAAGGGGCGTAATTGTTGGAAATAATGCAGAAATACACGTTATAACAATGGTCTTTATGAATGTGTGTCAATAATATACTTTGAAACATTGGACTAAACCTTTATTTAAATTGACTTTCAACAAAGGGCGTAATTGTTGGAAATAATGCAGAAATACACGTATAACAATGTCTTTAAATATCTGTGTCAATAATATACTTTGAAACAGTGGACTAAACTTTATTTAAAATGACTTTCAACAAAGGGACGTAATTGTTGGAAATAATGCAGAAATACACGCTATAACAATGCTCTTTAGAAATGTGTGTCAATAATATACTTTGAAACAGTGGACTAAACCTTTATTTAAAATGACTTTCAACAAAGGGACGTAATTGTTGGAAATAATGCAGAAATACACGTTATAACAATGGTCTTTATGAATGTGTGTCAATAATATACTTTGAAACAGTTGACTAAACCTTTATTAAAATGACTTTCAACAAAGGGACGTAATTGTTGGAAATAATGCAGAAATACACGTATAACAATGCTCTTTAAAATGTGTGTCAATAATATACTTTGAAACAGTGGACTAAACCTTTATTTAAAATGACTTTCAACAAAGGGCGTAATTGTTGAAATAATGCAGAAATACACGTTATAACAATGGTCTTTAGAATGTGTGTCAATAATATACTTTGAAACAGTGGACTAAACCTTTATTTAAAATGACTTTCAACAAAGGGGCGTAATTGTTGGAAATAATGCAGAAAATACACGTTATAACAATGGTCTTTATGAATGTGTGTCAATAATATACTTTGAAACAGTGGACTAAACCTTTATTTAAAATGACTTTCAACAAAGGGGCGTAATTGTTGGAAATAATGCAGAAATACACGTTATAACAATGGTCTTTATGAATGTGTGTCAATAATATACTTTGAAACAGTGGACTAAACCTTTATTTAAAATGACTTTCAACAAAGGGGCGTAATTGTTGGAAATAATGCAGAAATACACGTTATAACAATGGTCTTTATGAATGTGTGTCAATAATATACTTTGAAACAGTGGACTAAACCTTTATTTAAAATGACTTTCAACAAAGGGACGTAATTGTTGGAAATAATGCAGAAATACACGTTATAACAATGGTCTTTAAGAATGTGTGTCAATAATATACTTTGAAACTGTTGCAACAAAGGGGCGTAATTGTTGAATGCAATACAGTATAACAATGTCTTAATGTGTGTCAATAATGACTTTGAAACAGTATAAACTTATTGAAAATGACTTTTACATAAGTGCTAATTGTTCGATATAAGTAATACTTATAGACAATACTTTAGACTGTGTCAATAATATACTTTGCAGTTGATAAAATTTACTTGACTTTCAACAAAGGGACGTAATTGTTGGAAATAATGCAGAAATACACGTTATAACAATGCTCTTTATGAATGTGTGTCAATAATATACTTTGAAACAGTGGACTAAACCTTTATTTAAAATGACTTTCAACAAAGGGGCGTAATTGTTGAAATAATGCAGAAATACACGTTATAACAATGGTCTTCATGAATGTGTGTCAATAATATACTTTGAAACAATGGACTAAACCTTTATTTAAAATGACTTTCAACAAAGGGGCGTAATTGTTGGAAATAATGCAGAAATACACGTTATAACAATGGTCTTTAAGAATGTGTGTCAATAATATACTTTGAAACAGTGGACTAAACCTTTATTTAAAATGACTTTCAACAAAGGGGCGTAATTGTTGGAAATAATGCAGAAATACACGTTATAACAATGCTCTTTAAAATGTGTGTCAATAATATGCTTTGAAACAGTGGACTAAACCTTTATTGAAAATGACTTTCAACAAAGGGGCGTAATTGTTGGAAATAATGCAGAAATACACGTTATAACAATGGTCTTTATGAATGTGTGTCAATAATATACTTTGAAACAGTGGACTAAACCTTTATATAAAATGACTTTCAACAAAGGGACGTAATTGTTGGCTAAATAATGCAGAAATACAATGTTATAACAATGGTCTTTATGAATGTGTGTCAATAATATACTTTGAAACAGTTGACTAAACCTTTATTTAAAATGACTTTCAACAAAGGGACGTTAATTGTTGGGAATTATGCAGGAATGCACGGTATAACAATGCTCTTTAAATAATTGTGTCAATAATATACTCTGAAACAGTGGACTAAACCTTTATTGAAAATGACTTTCAACAAAGGGGCGTAATTGTTGGAAATAATGCAGAAATACACGTTATAACAACGGTCTTTATGAATGTGTGTCAATAATATACTTTGAAACAGTTGACTAAACCTTTATTTCAAATGATTTTCAACAAAGGGACGTAATTGTTAGAAATAAGGCAAAAATACACGATATAACAATGCTCTTTAAATATGTGTGTCAATAATATACTTTGAAACAGTGGACTAAACCATTATTTAAAAATCCTTTCAACAAAGGGACGTAACTGTTGGAAATAATGCAGAAATACACGTTATAACAATGTCTTCATGAATGTGTGTCAATAATATACTTTGAAACAATGGACTAAACCTTTATTTAAAATGACTTTCAACGAAGGGGCGTAATTGTTGAAAATAATGCAGAAATACGCGCTATAACAATGTTCTTCATGAATGTGTGTCAATAATATGCTTTGAAACAGTGGACTAAACCTTTATTGAAAATGACTTTCAACAAAGGGGCGTAATTGTTGGAAATAATGCAGAAATACACGTTATAACAATGGTCATTATGAATGTGTATCAATAATATACTTTGAAACAGTGGACTAAACCTGTATTTAAATTGACTTTAAACAAAGGGGCGTAATTGTTGGAAATAAATCAAAAATACACGATATAACAGTTCTCTTAAAAAATGTGTGTCAATAATGTACTTTGAAACAGTGGACTAAACCTTTATTGAAAATGACTTTATACAAAGGGGCGTAATTGTTGGAAATAATGCAGAAATACATGTTATAACAATGGTCTTTATGAATGCGTCTCAATAATATACTTTGAAACAGTTGACTAAAATTTTATTTAAAATGACTTTCAACAAAGGGACGTTCATTGTTGGGAATTATGCAGGAATGCACGGTATAACAATGCTCTTTAAATATTTCTGTCAATAATATATTCTGAAATAGTGGACTAAAACTTTATTTAAAATGACTTTCAACAAAAGGACGTAATTGTTGGAAATAATGCAGAAATACACGTTATAACAACGGTCTTTATGAATGTGTGTCAATAATATAATTTGAAACAGTTGACTAAACCTTTATTTCAATTGATTTTTAACAAAGGGACGTAATTGTTAGAAATAAGGCAAAAATACACGATATAACAATGATCTTTAAAAATGTGTGTCAATAATGTACTTTGAGACAGTGGACTAAACCTTTATTTCAAATGACTTTCAAAAAAGGGGCGTAATTGTTTTAACTAATGCAGAAATACACGTTATAACAATGGTCTTTAAGAATGTGTGTCAATAATATACTTTGAAACAGTTGACTAAACTTTTATTTAAAATGACTTTCAACAAAGGGACGTAATTATTGGAAATAAGGCAAAAATATACGATATAACAATGCTCTTTAAAATGTGTGTCAATAATATGCTTTGAAACAATGGACTAAACCTTTATTGAAAATGACATTCAACAAAGGGGCGTAATTGTTGGAAATGATGCAGAAATACACTTTATAACAATGGTCTTTATGAATGTGTGTCAATAATATACTTTGAAACAGTTGACTAAACTTTTATATAAAATGACTTTCAACAAAGGGACGTAATTGTCCCTTTGTTGCTATAACAATGGGATATGAATGTGAGTCAATATGAATATATGAATGTGAATACAATATGTGTATATGAATGTGTGTCAATAATATACTTTGAAACAGTTGACTAAACCTTTATTTAAATTGATTTTTAACAAAGGAGCGTTAATAGTTGGGAATTATGAAGGAATGATCGGTATAACGATGCTCTTCAAATATTTGTGTCAATAATATACTCTGAAACAGTGGACTAAACCTTTATTGAAAATGACTTTCAACAAAGGGGCGTAATTGTTGGAAATAATGCAGAAATACACGTTATAACAACGGTCTTTATGAATGTGTGTCAATAATATACTTTGAAACAGTTGAATAAACCTTTATTTAAATTGATTTTAAAAAAAGGGACGTAATTGTTCGATATAAAGCATAAATATACAATATAACAATGCTCTTTAAATATCTGTGTCAATAATATACTTTGAAACAGTGGACTAAGCCTTTATTTAAAAATCCTTTCAACAAAGGGACGTAACTGTTGGAAATAATGCAGAAATACACGTTATAACAATGGTCTTCATGAATGTGTGTCAATAATATACTTTGAAACAATGGACTAAACCTTTATTTAAAATGACTTTCAACAAAGGGGCGTAATTGTTGAAAATAATGCAGAAATACGCGCTATAACAATGGTCTTCATGAATGAGTGTCAATAATATGCTTTGAAACAGTGGACTAAACCTTTATTGAAAATGACTTTCAACAAAGGGGCGTAATTGTTGGAAATAATGCAGAAATACACGTTATAACAATGGTCATTATGAATGTGTATCAATAATATACTTTGAAACAGTGGACTAAACCTGTATTTAAATTGACTTTAAACAAAGGGGCGTAATTGTTGGAAATAAATCAAAAATACACGATATAACAATTCTCTTAAAAATGTGTGTCAATAATGTACTTTGAAACAGTGGACTAAACCTTTATTGAAAATGACTTTATACAAAGGGGCGTAATTGTTGGAAATAATGCAGAAATACATGTTATAACAATGGTCTTTATGAATGCGTCTCAATAATATACTTTGAAACAGTTGACTAAAATTTTATTTAAAATGACTTTCAACAAAGGGACGTTCATTGTTGGGAATTATGCAGGAATGCACGGTATAACAATGCTCTTTAAATAATTCTGTCAATAATATATTCTGAAATAGTGGACTAAAACTTTATTTAAAATGACTTTCAACAAAAGGACGTAATTGTTGGAAATAATGCAGAAATACACGTTATAACAACGGTCTTTATGAATGTGTGTCAATAATATAATTTGAAACAGTTGACTAAACCTTTATTTCAATTGATTTTTAACAAAGGGACGTAATTGTTAGAAATAAGGCAAAAATACACGATATAACAATGATCTTTAAAAATGTGTGTCAATAATGTACTTTGAGACAGTGGACTAAACCTTTATTTCAAATGACTTTCAAAAAAGGGGCGTGATTGTTTTAACTAATGCAGAAATACACGTTATAACAATGGTCTTTAAGAATGTGTGTCAATAATATACTTTGAAACAGTTGACTAAACTTTTATTTAAAATGACTTTCAACAAAGGGACGTAATTATTGGAAATAAGGCAAAAATATACGATATAACAATGCTCTTTAAAATGTGTGTCAATAATATGCTTTGAAACAATGGACTAAACCTTTATTGAAAATGACATTCAACAAAGGGGCGTAATTGTTGGAAATGATGCAGAAATACACTTTATAACAATGGTCTTTATGAATGTGTGTCAATAATATACTTTGAAACAGTTGACTAAACTTTTATATAAAATGACTTTCAACAAAGGGACGTAATTGTCCCTTTGTTGCTATAACAATGGGATATGAATGTGAGTCAATATGAATATATGAATGTGAATACAATATGTGTATATGAATGTGTGTCAATAATATACTTTGAAACAGTTGACTAAACCTTTATTTAAATTGATTTTTAACAAAGGAGCGTTAATTGTTGGGAATTATGAAGGAATGATCGGTATAACGATGCTCTTCAAATATTTGTGTCAAAAATATACTCTGAAACAGTGGACTAAACCTTTATTGAAAATGACTTTCAACAAAGGGGCGTAATTGTTGGAAATAATGCAAAAATACACGTTATAACAACGGTCTTTATGAATGTGTGTCAATAATATACTTTGAAACAGTTGAATAAACCTTTATTTCAAATGACTTTAAAAAAAGGGACGTAATTGTTCGATACTAAAGCATAAATATACAATATAACAATGCTCTTTAAATATCTGTGTCAATAATATACTTTGAAACAGTGGACTAAACTTTTATTTAAAAATACTTTCAACAAAGGGACGTAACTGTTGGAAATAATGCAGAAATACACGTTATAACAATGGTCTTCATGAATGTGTGTCAATAATATACTTTGAAACAATGGACTAAACCTTTATTTAAAATGACTTTCAACGAAGGGGCGTAATTGTTGAAAATAATGCAGAAATACGCGCTATAACAATGTTCTTCATGAATGTGTGTCAATAATATGCTTTGAAACAGTGGACTAAACCTTTATTGAAAATGACTTTCAACAAAGGGGCGTAATTGTTGGAAATAATGCAGAAATACACGTTATAACAATGGTCATTATGAATGTGTATCAATAATATACTTTGAAACAGTGGACTAAACCTGTATTTAAATTGACTTTAAACAAAGGGGCGTAATTGTTGGAAATAAATCAAAAATACACGATATAACAGTTCTCTTAAAAAATGTGTGTCAATAATGTACTTTGAAACAGTGGACTAAACCTTTATTGAAAATGACTTTATACAAAGGGGCGTAATTGTTGGAAATAATGCAGAAATACATGTTATAACAATGGTCCTTATGAATGCGTCTCAATAATATACTTTGAAACAGTTGACTAAAATTTTATTTAAAATGACTTTCAACAAAGGGACGTTCATTGTTGGGAATTATGCAGGAATGCACGGTATAACAATGCTCTTTAAATATTTCTGTCAATAATATATTCTGAAATAGTGGACTAAAACTTTATTTAAAATGACTTTCAACAAAAGGACGTAATTGTTGGAAATAATGCAGAAATACACGTTATAACAACGGTCTTTATGAATGTGTGTCAATAATATAATTTGAAACAGTTGACTAAACCTTTATTTCAATTGATTTTTAACAAAGGGACGTAATTGTTAGAAATAAGGCAAAAATACACGATATAACAATGATCTTTAAAAATGTGTGTCAATAATGTACTTTGAGACAGTGGACTAAACCTTTATTTCAAATGACTTTCAAAAAAGGGGCGTGATTGTTTTAACTAATGCAGAAATACACGTTATAACAATGGTCTTTAAGAATGTGTGTCAATAATATACTTTGAAACAGTTGACTAAACTTTTATTTAAAATGACTTTCAACAAAGGGACGTAATTATTGGAAATAAGGCAAAAATATACGATATAACAATGCTCTTTAAAATGTGTGTAAATAATATGCTTTGAAACAATGGACTAAACCTTTATTGAAAATGACATTCAACAAAGGGGCGTAATTGTTGGAAATGATGCAGAAATACACTTTATAACAATGGTCTTTATGAATGTGTGTCAATAATATACTTTGAAACAGTTGACTAAACTTTTATATAAAATGACTTTCAACAAAGGGACGTAATTGTCCCTTTGTTGCTATAACAATGGGATATGAATGTGAGTCAATATGAATATATGAATGTGAATACAATATGTGTATATGAATGTGTGTCAATAATATACTTTGAAACAGTTGACTAAACCTTTATTTAAATTGATTTTTAACAAAGGAGCGTTAATAGTTGGGAATTATGAAGGAATGATCGGTATAACGATGCTCTTCAAATATTTGTGTCAATAATATACTCTGAAACAGTGGACTAAACCTTTATTGAAAATGACTTTCAACAAAGGGGCGTAATTGTTGGAAATAATGCAGAAATACACGTTATAACAACGGTCTTTATGAATGTGTGTCAATAATATACTTTGAAACAGTTGAATAAACCTTTATTTAAATTGATTTTAAAAAAAGGGACGTAATTGTTCGATATAAAGCATAAATATACAATATAACAATGCTCTTTAAATATCTGTGTCAATAATATACTTTGAAACAGTGGACTAAGCCTTTATTTAAAAATCCTTTCAACAAAGGGACGTAACTGTTGGAAATAATGCAGAAATACACGTTATAACAATGGTCTTCATGAATGTGTGTCAATAATATACTTTGAAACAATGGACTAAACCTTTATTGAAAATGACTTTCAACAAAGGGGCGTAATTGTTGGAAATAATGCAGAAATACACGTTATAACAATGGTCATTATGAATGTGTATCAATAATATACTTTGAAACAGTGGACTAAACCTGTATTTAAATTGACTTTAAACAAAGGGGCGTAATTGTTGGAAATAAATCAAAAATACACGAAAATAACAATTCTCTTAAAAAATGTGTGTCAATAATGTACTTTGAAACAGTGGACTAAACCTTTATTGAAAATGACTTTTTACAAAGGGGCGTAATTGTTGGAAATAATGCAGAAATACATGTTATAACAATGGTCTTTATGAATGCGTCTCAATAATATACTTTGAAACAGTTGACTAAAATTTTATTTAAAATGACTTTCAACAAAGGGACGTTCATTGTTGGGAATTATGCAGGAATGCACGGTATAACAATGCTCTTTAAATATTTCTGTCAATAATATATTCTGAAATGGTGGACTAAAACTTTATTTAAAATGACTTTCAACAAAAGGACGTAATTGTTGGAAATAATGCAGAAATACACGTTATAACAACGGTCTTTATGAATGTGTGTCAATAATATAATTTGAAACAGTTGACTAAACCTTTATTTCAATTGATTTTTAACAAAGGGACGTAATTGTTAGAAATAAGGCAAAAATACACGATATAACAATGATCTTTAAAAATGTGTGTCAATAATGTACTTTGAGACAGTGGACTAAACCTTTATTTCAAATGACTTTCAAAAAAGGGGCGTGATTGTTTTAACTAATGCAGAAATACACGTTATAACAATGGTCTTTAAGAATGTGTGTCAATAATATACTTTGAAACAGTTGACTAAACTTTTATTTAAAATGACTTTCAACAAAGGGACGTAATTATTGGAAATAAGGCAAAAATATACGATATAACAATGCTCTTTAAAATGTGTGTCAATAATATGCTTTGAAACAATGGACTAAACCTTTATTGAAAATGACTTTCAACAAAGGGGCGTAATTGTTGGAAATAATGCAGAAATACACGCTATAACAATGCTCTTTAGAAATGTGTGTCAATAATAGACTTTGAAACAGTGGACTAAACCTTTATTGAAAATGACTTTCAAAAAACGGGCGTAATTTTTGGAAATAATGCTGAAATACACGGCATAACAATGCTCTTTAATTATCTGCGTCAATAATATATTTTGAAAAAGTGGACTAAACCTTTATTTAAAAACCCTTTCAACAAAGGGACGTAATTGTTGGAAATAATGCAGAAATGCACGTTATAACAACGGTCTTTATGAATGTGTGTCAATAATATACCTTGAAACAGTTGACTAAACCTTTATTTAAATTGATTTTTAACAAAGGGGCGTAATTGTTGGGAATAATGCAGAAATACACGCTATAACAATGCTTTTTAGAAATGTGTGTCAATAATAGACTTTAACAGTGGACTAAACTTACTTAGGAAACAGTGGACTAAACCTTTATTTAACATGACTTTCAACAAAGGGGCGTAATTGTATGAAATAATGAAGAAATACACGTTAAAAGGATGGCCTTTAAGAATGTGTGTCAATAATATACTTTGCCTTTCAACAAAGGGGCGTAATATACTTGAATGTAAGTAATATACTTGACTTGTAAATAATACTTGTAAGTAGAATACTTGACTTGTAAGTAGTATATTGGACTTGTAAGTAATATACTTGACTTTCAAAAAAGGGGCGTAATTGTTGGAAATATTGCAGAAATACACGCTACAACAATGCTCTTTAGAAATGTGTGTCAATAATAGACTTTGAAACAGTGGAGTAAACCTTTATTTAAATATCCTTTCAACAAAGGGACGTAATTGTTGGAAATAATGCAGAAATGCACGTTATAACAATGGTCTTTAAGAATGTGTATCAATAATATACTTTGAAACAGTTGACTAAACCTTTATTCAAAATGACTTTCAACAACGGGACGTTCATTGCTGGAAATTATGCAGGAACGCACAGTATAACAACCTATTTATAATGTGTGTCAATAATGCACTTATTATCAAAGGGTTTTATTAAAAATGCCTTTGAACAAAGAGACATTATCGTTAAACATAAGGCAAAAATATACACAAAACAGTGTATTGAACCTTTATTTAAAATGTCTTTCAACAAAGGGGCGAAATTGGTTGCAATAATGCTAAAATACACGGTATAAATATGCTCTTTAAATAACTGTGTCAATAATATACTTTGAAACATTGGACTAAACGTTTATTTAAAAATCCTTTCAACAAAGGGACGTAACTGTTGGAAATAATGCAGAAATACACGTTATAACAATGGTCTTCATGAATGTGTGTCAATAATATACTTTGAAACAATGGACTAAACCTTTATTTAAAATGACTTTCAACAAAGGGGCGTAATTGTTGAAAATATTGCAGAAATACGTGCTATAACAATGGTCTTAATGAATGTGTGTCAATAATATACTTTGAAACAATGGACTAAACCTTTATTTAAAATGACTTTCAACAAAGGGGCGTAATTGTTGGAAATAATGCAGGAATACACGCTATTACAATGGTCTTTATGAATGTGTGTCAATAATATACTTTGAAACAATGGACTAAACCTTTATTGAAAATGACTTTCAACAAAGGGGCGTAATTGTTTGAAATAATGAAGAAATACACGTTATAACAATGGCCTTTAAGAATGTGTGTCAATAATATACTTTGACTTTCAACAAAGGGGCGTAATATACTTGAATGTAAGTAATACATGTAAGTAGGATATTGACTTGTAACATACTTGTGTAAAATACTTGTTACATACTTGTAATATACTTGACTTGTAAGTAATACTTGTAAGTAGAATACTTGACTTGTAAGTAGTATATTTGAGTTGTAAGTAATATACTTGACTTTCAACAAAGGGGCATCATTGTTGGAAATAATGCAGAAATACACGCTATAAAAATGCTCTTTAGAAATGTGTGTCAATAATAGACTTTGAAACAGTGGACAAAACCTTTATTTAAAAATCCTTTCAACAAAGGGACGTAATTGTTGGAAATAATGCAGAATGCACGTTATGACATGGCTTAAGATGTATCATTATGTACTTAGAACAGTGGCTAACTTATTAAATGACTTTCACAAGGCTATTATTTGAATAATGAAGAATACGTTATAACATGGTCTTCATGAATGTGTGTCAATAATATACTTTGAAACAATGGACTAAACCTTTATTTAAAATGACTTTCAACAAAGGGGCGTAATTGTTGAAAATAATGCAGAAATACGCGTTATAACAATGGTCTTTATGAATGTGTATCAATAATATACTTTGAAACAGTTGACTAAAATTTTATTTAAAATGACTTTCAACAAAGGGACGTTCATTGTTGGGAATTATGCAGGAATGGACGGTATAACAATGCTCTTTAAATATTTCTGTCAATAATATATTCTGAAATAGTGGACTAAAACTTTATTTAAAATGACTTTCAACAAAGGGACGTAACTTTTGGAAATAATGCAGAAATACACGTTATAACAATGGTCTTCATGAATGTGTGTCAATAATATACTTTGAAACAGTGGACTAAACCTTTATTTAAAATGACTTTCAACAAAGGGGCGTAATTGTTTGAAATAATGAAGAAATACACGTTATAACAATGGCCATTAATAATGTGTGTCAATAATATACTTTGAAACAGTGGACTAAACCTTCATTTAAAATGACTTTCAACAAAGGGCGTAATTGTTTGAAATAATGAAGAAATACACGTTATAACAATGGTCTTTCAGAATGTGTATCAATAATATAATTTGAAACAGTTGACTAAACTTTATTTAAAATGACTTTCAACAAAGGGACGTAATTGTTGGAATTATGCAGAATGGACGTATAACAATGCTCTTTAAATATTCTGTCAATAATATATTCTGAAATATGGACTAAACTTTATTTAAAATGACTTTCAACAAAGGGCGTAATTGTTGGAAATAATGCAAAATACACGATATAACAATGCTCTTTAAAATGTGTGTCAATAATATACTTTGAAACAGTGGACAAAGCCTTTATTGAAAATGACTTTCAACAAAGGGGCGTAATTGTTGGGAATAATGCAGAAATACACGCTATAACAATGCTCTTTAGAAATGTGTGTCAATAATAGACTTTAACAGTGGACTAAACTTACTTAGGAAACAGTGGACTAAACCTTTATTAAAAATGACTTTCAACAAAGGGGCGAAATTGTTGGAAATAATGCAGAAATACACGTTATAAGAATGGTGTTTATGAATGTGTATCAATAATATACTTTGAAACAGTTGACTAAACTTTATTTAAAATGACTGTCAACAAAGGGACCTAATTGTTGGAAATAAGGCAAAAATACACGATATAACAATGCTCTTTTAAAATGTGTGTAAATAATATACTTTGAAACTGTGGACTAGACCTTTATTTAAAATGACTTTCAACAAAGGGGCGTAATTGTTGGAAATAATGCAGAAATACACGCTATAACAATGCTTTTTAGAAATGTGTGTCAATAATAGACTTTAACAGTGGATTAAACTTACTTAGGAAACAGTGGACTAAACATTTATTTCATATGACTTTCAACAAGGGGCGTAATTGTATGAAATAATGAGAAAATACACGTTAAAACTATGCCTTTAGAATGTGTGTCAATAATAACTTTGCCTTTCAACAAAGGGGCGTAATATACTTGAATGTAAGTAATATACTTGGCTTGTAAATGATACT